>JANFCV010000071.1:1842500-2442500 GCA_024500475.1 Phthorimaea operculella
CGTATATAAGCTTTATATCTATTACAGCCCTTAAGATACGTGTTTTGCAAAATAATTCGTACTAGGTTACTAGAACACTTATTATGTACTCGTGCAATGTAAAGAAGAATAGTTTTACGTATTTTACGATTAAGTTTGAAAGATATCGTCATTCGTTTATTGCTTTTCTACCGGTATTGTAGTGCATTACTTAGACCATGTTCATAGATGCGACTTTTTTGTCCCGCGATACACGGATCTCTCGTTCTTTCCCTCGTGTGTAAAAGGGACTTCCTATAATTTCCCGGCCAAAGTCTTCTCAGTGTGAATGCGCGGTCACAGTGCTCAGCTCAGGTCATGAACCTGAACGATTTTCACATGGTGGGTCGTAAGTATTTGTACGTTGGTTCGTTTGTGTTTGTTGGGCGTGTCGTACATGTTTTTTGGGTCGTAAGAGTTTGTTGGGTGTGTCGTTAGGATTTGTTGGGCCGTAAAGTTTTGTTGGCTCGTCAGGGTTTCTTGAGTGGGTCGTGAATGTTTGTTGGCTCGTAAGGATATGCTGGGTGGGTCGTTAGTGTTTAGGTGTCTTAAGGGTTTGTTGGGTCGTAAGGGTTTGTTGGGTTATAAGGGTTTGTTGAGTCGTAAGGATTTCTTGAGTAGGTCGTAATTGTTTGTTGGCTTGTAAGGGTATGCTGGGTGAGTCGTTAGTGTTTGATGGGTCTTAAGGGTTTGTTGGGTGGGTCGTTAGTATTTGTTGGATCGTAAGGGTTTGTAGTTGGGGTTGTGGTTGTTTTCGAGATGTAAGGCTGTTTGGTGGCTCGTTTATATTTGTTGGTTCGTTAGGGTTTGTCTAAAGGGTAGGGCTAAAGAAAGAGAAACATCATAAGAACGATAGAGAATAGAAGAGCTAACTGCTTTGGTCATGTACTCCGGCATCACAATCTAATCACACAAATAATAGAAGGGAAATTAGAGGGCAAAGAGAGAGAAGACCCAGAACTACATACATACAAACAATAAAAGAATGGAGCTGTAGTGAGTCGTACCAGAAGCTGAAGGAGACGACTTTTGATAGAGATAAATAGTGGCTGTTGCAACGACAGGGGCATCGCCCCTAAGATGAAGAAGAAGAAGAAGGGTTTGTCTGGTCGTAAGAGTTTGTTGGATCGTAAGGGTTTATTGAGCCGTAAGGGTTTGTTGGATTGGTTGTTAGTAATTGTTGGGTCGTTAGGGTTTGTGGGTAGGCTCGTTGGTGTATGTTGGTTCGGTAGGGTTTGTTGTGTGGGTCGTTAGTGTTTTCTGGGTTGTAAGAGTTTGTTGGGTTGCAAGGGTTTGTTAAGATGTCGTTAGTGTTTACTGGGAAGTAAGGATTACTTGTGTGAATTGTTAAGGTTAGTTAGGTCATATGTATGTAACAGGTTACTGGATGGGTCGGTAGTGCTTTCAAGGTCGTTAGGGATTGTTGGGTGAGGTTTTAGTTTTTAGTGTTTGTTGGGTCGTAAGAGGTGGGTCGTTTGTATTTGTTTTCCCATCCAACCAAATCTTTACGACCCAAAAAATACTAATGAACCAACCTACAAAAGCTTATAATAAATATCCCTGAACGAGGCGTCATCTAGCCCCAAACTAAACAAAGCTAGCACTATGGGAACAAGATCACTGATATTAATACTGATATACTATTTTGTAAATAAATACATATTTATACATAGAAAACACCCAGACTCAACACAAATACTTAGAAAACCTTAACAAATATTTGTGTCCGGGTGGATCAAACCCACTATCTGGGCATGGCGGGCAAGGGTACTATCCAGTACGCTATCTGGATTTTAGATCATAGTCGTCGTAATGACCCAATATTCAATCCTTTCTGACCCAACAAACACTAAAGACTTACCCAATAAACTTTTACGAGCTAGCAAACCCTAGCGACCAACCTAGCAAACCCTTATGACACAAGAAACACCAACGAATCGACCTACAATTCCTCACGATGCGGCAAACACTAACGACCCAACCTACAAACCCTTAAGACCCAGCAAACTTCAACGACCCAATTTGCAAACCTTTATGACCCAACATACACTAACGACCCACCCAACAAACCTCAATGACCCAATTTGCAAAACTTTATGACCCAACATACACCCGCAAACCCTAACGACTCACCCAACAAACCATTACGACCCAACCTACAAATCCTTATGACTCAAAAAGCACTAAAGACCCACATAAAAAACCATAAAGACCCAACAAGCACTAAGCTAGAACAACTAACTGAAGACAAGATCGGGGCTTGACGGCGGCGAAACTGTCCGCTACTGCGACGGGCGCGAGCTTACGAAACGTCGCAGGTGCTCTTATGTGCAAGCTACGGTGGCGTACGAGAACTTCAACCACCACACATGAAGTCATAGCATGCGCGTATGCATCCACGCCTGACAACTTATAGGTCATTTTCCTAGATTTATTCTTGTGAAATGTCAAATTTGTTCGTTTGTTTGCAGAATGATGACGATTCATCAATGCGTATTCGTTATCTGTTTAAGTGGTTTTGTTTTCGCGGTTTTCCTGTGACATATTGATTCTAAATGTATAGGTAGGTTTACATTACTTCATATTTTAACGAAAAAAATGAAACAGAACGACTTATAACAAAATTCTATAATTTTATAGTTCTTACCCATGCTTTTGGGTAAATACCCGGTAAAAACGGGTAAAAAAGGTAAATACCCAATTTACCCGTTTTTTCCCACCCGGGTATTTACCCACCGCCCATCTCTAGGCAAGAACATCGCGTCATGCTCCCTGAGATGATAAATAAATACCTACCAGTTTTATCGCTCAAGGACCCTATTAAAACCAGGGGAATTTTATTACCACAATGTATACTAACAATAAGTAAAGTATTAAAAAATATACTTAGAGAAAAAAAATGCAAAGGACGCAAACGTTATTTCAAAGTAATCAAAACAAAAAAAGAATAATTTTCTAAGATGCAAAAAGCCAACATTACGTGGTGTTCCCAGGCGGTCACCCATCCAAGTACTGACCACGCCCGATGTTGCTTAACTTCGGTGATCGGACGAGAACCGGTGTTTTCAACATGGTATGAACGTTGGCGACAAAGCGACCGAATTTCGAGAACAACTTCGATTTCATGACGTCATTTAGTTAATTTTGGTGTTATCTCAGTGATTTCAATATGTTATCCGGAACGGGACGGAAGATGCGTTGCTCGAAGTTTATCAGTAACAACATCGCGTAGTGCTCTTAGAGATAATAATTCTAAGCCAGCATCACACGGCAATAAAAAAAAATGCAGATTGTGCCAAACACTTGATTCCAAGATGCAAAAAGCCAACATTACGTGGTGTTCCCAGGCGGTCACCCATCCAAGTACTGACCACGCCCGATGTTGCTTAACTTCGGTGATCGGACGAGAACCGGTGTTTTCAACATGGTATGAACGTTGGCGACAGAGGGATCGAAATTAGGAACCACATTCCAAGTGAACTTCTAAGAACCATAGTTGACGTCATGATATGACGTCATTCACACAGTCTGGTAGTAGGTTCTGAGTATTCTTTTCTTGGGGAACATTTCTAGGGTTGCCAGTGATCGTTTTAAGTAATGAGACCCTGTCCCCAATAGACTGAACAACCTAAATTGAACAACCAAAACCTTGATATTCAATGTAGAAATAAATAAATGATAGACTAAAACCGAAAAGAGAAGTCTAGATAGCAAAGCAGGTACTACCCTAAAATCGTAGTGGATTAATTCTATGAAGAAATTTTCAAAGAATTCCTGACAAAACTTTCATAGCAATTTTTTGGGACATATGCCATATTTTTGTCAAGACTTTTTAACAACGAATTGAATAGGGCGTGATATGTGTGTATTTTAGTATAATAGTAAGGTATGCCAGTTAGCAGAGAGGAGGAATCCAGGTGTCAGGAAAAGGATCTCTACCTGCCCCTGGCCGGGTGTTGTGATTGTGACCCGACAAGTCCATTTGGACATATATGGAGTTTGTATAATATAGCGATCGGCGGAAACACTTCGATACCGCGTTTCAAGACTGTATGGATGTATGATAGTAACTTGGTTCATTAAGACCTTCGACCTTGGACCAATGCTTGTCCATGGCGATGGCTTTCGGGTTCGCCTGTTACAGGTATTTTCGCTTTTCACCTACGAAAGGTGCATATCGGCTGAAAAATGAAAAAACCCACTATTCTGCTACAACTCACCCAATCTTAGGTCCCCACATGCAGCTGGGGCAGAGCTCCACATTCTCCTTGTCCTGCTGCACGGCGCAGATGGTCCTGGTGCTGGAGAGGATCTTCTTCACGAGGGTCGTGGGTTTGTGCGGCTTCTTGGAGGGATTTTAGGAGGAGTGATGAAAAGGCTAGTTAGTCGAGTGACGACGGAGGGGGAAAGAGTAGCTCACCCCTATCCGTAGCCCAGTCGAGTCTTGTGTTGTGACCATGGGAACGACTGATCCATCTGGACGAAAGTTGTAAATATAGCGATCGGCGGAAAAACTTTGATACCGCGTTTTAGGACTGTATGGATGTATGTGGAGGTTCTTGGGGTCTACAACACACCCAATCTTAGGTCCCCACATGCAGCTGGGGCAGAGCTCCACATTCTCCTTGTCCTGCTGCACGGCGCAGATGGTCCTGGTGCTGGAGAGGATCTTCTTCACGAGGGTCGTGGGTTTCTACGGCTTCTGGGGAGGTACTCACCCAATCTTAGGTCCCCACATGCAGCTGGGGCAGAGCTCCACATTCTCCTTGTCCTGCTGCACGGCGCAGATGGTCCTGGTGCTGGAGAGGATCTTCTTCACGAGAGTCGTGGGTTTCTGCGGCTTCTGGGGCGGGTTCTTGGCGGGTCACAGGAAGTTGGTGGAAAGGAGGAATCCAGGTGTCAGGAAAAGGATAGATACTCGCCTGGCCGGGTGTTGTGACCAGGAGACCGACTGGTCCAACCGGACCTATTTGGAGGTCGTATATATAGCGATCGGCGGAAACACTTCGATACCGCGTTTTAGGATTGTATGGATGTATGTGGATTGCCACCACAGGTGTTTACAGTCTACAACTCACCCAATCTTAGGTCCCCACATGCAGCTGGGGCAGAGCTCCACATTCTCCTTGTCCTGCTGCACGGCGCAGATGGTCCTGGTGCTGGAGAGGATCTTCTTCACGAGGGTCGTGGGTTTCTGCGGCTTCTGCGGAGGGTTCTTGCGGTCTGTAAGCAGATTAAATTGTAGGTTTAATAATTTTTCTCCAATTTGCTCGGAAATGGCTTCATTACTTTAAAAAAAGAATACGTCAATGGGCTCATTTATGTTGTCAAGGCGCAGAGGACTGTAATAGAAAGCCGGTAATGAAAAGGTTCTTTAACTTCACACTTTCGTGATTAGGTGTTTTATGGAACACAATTTGTTTGAAGTTTGAAGGCTGAATGTGAATTTCCCGCGCATTCTTTATGAAACGGAACGTAAGCAAGACCAGCGCATGCGCTTTGCGAACTTTAGAAGTTGTGAAGTGTCAATTTTGTCATGATTTAAATGTTTATTATTTATGTTTCCTTGCAAATTGGAGAAAAGCACTATACAATCCGCGGCCGAAATAACAATTTCTGGTCTCGTTTACTTTAGAAGGCCTCGACTTCGTCTCGGCCTTCCAATGCCACTCGACCAGAAATTGCTATATACTCGGCCTGTGACGTAATGTACTATTTCATGCCCTGCGATCACACGATATCGGCCGTTTACGTTCTGCATTTGTGTATGTGTGGGTAGGGTACGTTCGCACTATGCGGCAATTTCAACAAAATACATAGTATATGAAGTAGCTTTTTGCGTTTCTCTATTTGTCTGTTGTGGAATTCGTTAACTCCTTCTAAACCACACAACGGATTTCTATGCGGTTTTGTAATAGATGGAGTGATTCAAGAGGAAGGTACAGTCCAGCAAAAAAGAGTAGACAAAAATGAGGGCGCCACTTTGTATGAAATTTCGAAATTAAATGGCATCGATTTAGTATAAAAAAAATTTGGTCCATTTTATTTAATTTCTACTCTTTTTTGCTGGACTGTATATTATATATATAAATGATGATATATATAATAAAACTTTATTTGCTAAAATTATGGTATAAAAAGATAGTACATAAAAATTTGTTGTTCCACATATTTTGCTAATTTAAATATTAGCATGCAAATTTTACAATTATTTTTATATATCACATGCATGAGTTGCAGCAGGTGAAACCGGTGACGCCGCTAGTATTTTAATGAAAAGATAACACTGATGAATTATAATACAGTGTTAAAATATTTGTTGTTATTGAAGATTCATAAATAATACAGACTCTGTTAATAGATCTAAGGCTTCGCACTTACGTATAATCTTCATAAGCCACTCCTTGCGGCAGGCCAGATGGAAGGAAGACGGGCAGGCGGGGCACTCCCGGAGCCTGCCTGAAGAAGCACCCAGCCCGCATACCAGGCACCAGGTCGTGTGGGGGGTTATAGCTGAGTTGGTGGATGATGGGTCCTGAAAATATAAGGTGTAAAAAATATTTCTATTTCATATTTCATCCTATGTTCATTGAGGTAAGTTGATTGAGTTTCATGGGCTGGTTCACCCTATTTGCAGTTTATTTTTTTATAGGCTAGATAGAGAACATTTTAGTACATAAGATGTAAAATACAAGTAAAGCATTTTCTATTCTATTCTGAATTAATTTGGTTTCAATATAGGTACAACTTTCCCCAAAGAAGAATCTAGCTGTGACACAATTATTGGAGGTTCTTAATAAATAACATTGCTTTTATGTTTTTCTGTATTCCATCCTATAATTGTCTAGTGATGATGTTTTTGGTTATTTTATGTTTTGTATGAAAAATAATAGTGTGACTATTTTGTTAGAAGAAATCTGAATCACCTGAGTTGATAATGAAAATTATTGTAAACTTACTGAAGGGTTTATATTCTCTTTATTTTCCTTATCCATAGATGTTGTCTTCTGCTTGTTGACAAAGTTGTACCGCCAGCATTGGTGCAAGTAATTATCAATCTCCTTTTCCGATACCACATTTTTGATTACTTCTTCAAACTTATCCTCAGTACTTGCATCTACATTTCTAACGTAATCTAGGACATCAAAGTTTAGCTCGCTGTCCCTTTCTAGCAGCGAGTAAAAGTGGTCAAACAGCATCTCTTTTCCTCGCCGTATGAATTCACTGAATGCGTTTTCGTATCGGCCCTGCTTGAGTGGTGTGTGACGGAGGTCAAATGTGACGTTAAGACATGGTTCACTCTGTTTCGGTAGTTTTACCTCTAGAGGAAGTATGTAGTCTTCTTTTATTTTCCTCTGAAAGTTGTAATGATGAAGAATTAATCCTGTGCTACTGTAATAAATAATAAATACTGTGAATACTGAATTGCAGAGTATTTCTGATTGATGGAATGACCTAGCTTTTCCATAGCCTCCTACGAGGTACTGCTAACTATTGGGCTATCTAAACAAAGTATACTCTCACCACAATAACAGGTAGGGGCACTAAAACTAAAAAGTTAAAAGTTGGCATTTGTTTTTACCTTTTTAGGAGCAGGTTTTTCAATCTTATTGGTCTTGTCCTGCAACGCCGGTCTGTCGACTCCATAGAAAGGTCTGGACCTGCCAGCCAAATGGAGACTGGTGTACGGCAACCACAGTTTTGCTCCTGTGCGTATAATTTCGACGTAGTAGCAAAGTTCTTCAGTCACCTCGATACTTACGCCTTTTGGATCTATTCCGAGAACTGAAAGCAAATGGGCCATAGATTTTTGAGTTATTACAGCACGTAAAACATTTGTTTTTCTATTTTTATGGGGACTTAATTACTTTATCAAGTTTTTGATGGTTCGTACCTTTATCATCGTAAAATAAACCTTTCTCGTCTTTGACCACTTTAACTTTGGCATAAAACTTCTGGGATATTTTGGCTAGTGCAATATCCCCTAATTTCCAGTGATAAATACTCATTTTTCTCTTATAATTTAGACAAAAAGGGAAACAAATCAAATATAGTTTACAAACAAACACAGCAGAAGCGAACTTTTTCCATTCATTCACTCACCACTCACTAATGAAGCCATTTTGAAAAAAATCGTTCAATCTTACTTCCGGTGTGCTTTTGACCAAACATTTTAGCAACAATTTATACTCGTGAAAGAGATGTGACATAGGTGGGTTTACTCTTCTTATTTATTGCTATAGGCGCAAACCCTTTAAGATAAGCACATTTCTAATACAGCGCCATCTATCAGTGAGTAGCAGTAACTTTAGTATTGCTACTCGAACATAGATGGCAGTAAAATTAAAATTAGTACATCATATTTGTGACAGATGGCAGCACACGACACAAACAGAACCACGTTTGAAAATAAATTATTTCATTACGGATGATTACGGCAATAAAAAAAATACGTTGCAAGTAAGGGATTTGGGGGTTTCTTACTTTCAAGTTACATAATATCTAGTGCCAACCCATTTCTACTATTGGGTGTCCTAAAAAGCACCAAAGGGAAAAGTCGGTCCAAGGAGTGGGCAGTAGGGTTCCCTGGGAATGAAACATCTTCGCCTGCCAAGCGTGATGGATGAGCGTACGGACTTACGGCAAATAGGTAACTACCTAGATATCTACCCCACAATGGGGATGCCCATGTCCATCTTGTGGCTGTTGAAATAGGTAAGTACCTACCTTCTAACCTAATAAGTTTTAATAATGTAGGTACACCTAAGTAGGTACATTTTTCAGTCAACCGTGATGATATGATAATGACCGTTTATGCTCTGCCTTCTCGGCAAGAGATAAAGGCGTGAATTGTGTGCGAGTTTATCTGTTTCCCAATGTTGTTATGTTAAAAATGCGTGGGCGGAGGTGTGTAGGTACCTAACCGCAATTTTGTACTAAGTAGGTGTAAATTCACGTCTATTAAACTTAGTAGGATCTTATTGAAAACTTATTTATACCTACCTACCCTGAATTCCTACCGAGGCATTATTTTGGAGCACAGTCTAATACCGAAAATGGTGTACCTACTTCTTAGATAGAGCACAGGATAGAGTTGCTTAGGACTCTAAACTATGCACATGCACCCCATACCATACCATAGCCCCAGCATCTACAAAGACTACATAAAATAAATCAGTGCATCAGCCAACCAGGCACGTGAAATCTCGTCCCCATCTCCCGGCGCGCGCTGATTGGCGGATCTCGCGAGGGGCGTGGCCGCAGCATCCAATCGAGATGAGCCGGTACATACGATAGGGACCACTGCGCATGCGGGAAGCTGTGATTTGATTTTGGTGATTGTGTGAAGTGGTCTGATAATGTTTTTGATAAACAAACATTGTAAGTACCTACCTAGGTATCCATGTATCTTCATATATACCTATGTACAATAGGTAAGCTACCTACTGTCCAGCAGTTTGCTACCCGATTATCCGTTTGATTGAAACAAGACGTTTCCCGTGGTAAAAGATGTCAATAATTATGTGTAATTAATTTTACTTAGGTATATCAAGATTTCTTCTCTTTTTCGAGTGGGAAAAATTAATATCTAGCATATACTGCGGTAGGTCGCCCACAGACATTGCAAAAAATTTAATAAGGCATAAAACATACAATTTGCCCAAAATGTGGTTAAAAGTTCACTATGCAATTTTGGTTACATAACATAATAAACTCTGAGGTCAAAAGGAGAAAGTTGACGGCAGATGCACAGACAGACAGACAGGAAAGTGACGTAATTTAATAATTTTTGACATGGCTAAGTAATGTTTCTGTCACTTTCGCTTCAAAATTGCGAGCATTTTAACATGTTTACTGCTCTTGAAAAAAAATGCACAATGCTTGGTAGGTAGTTGGTACCTACTTTGACTCGAGACACACTTGTTGTGTAGAGTTCAGTCGCAACCCTTAATCCATATTCAAATCACAGCGATATCAGTTGGGCACATGGGTAGACTAGGTTCCTACAGAGTGGATATCTACCGCTGTGGTTTGAAGAAAGGATGAAAAGCTGATGCAGATTAACATACTTAGATATTTTTCTGATATTCTGTCGTGAGAGTGCTACGCCGTAGCAATGTACTCTACCGATTTTAAAAGAAGGTACCTACCTACCTACCTCAGTAAGTAGGTATATTAAGTAGGAAAGCACATATCTAATTTGGCCGTTATGGCCAGCACTTAAAGTGTTAATCGACAAAGTAGGTGCCTCAAGGACAGCAGACAGACAAACACCTTTTATTTTAATCAGATGTCGAAAGTTGTAGACCATTTAAGGGTGACGTTCGAAAGACCATAGGCACATGTAGGTACCGGATATAATATTTAAAGTCAATAATTGGCACGTGAAAAAATAGCAGTGGTCACCTACCTACTTTAAACCTGCCTTTGTTTGGTTCATAGTCTAATAAAACATGGTCTTTCCTTCCCAGAGAAACACAAGTCAACGTCACTTAGTATTGCCACTTTATTTCAATAAAATACGTTATGGGGTAAATTCAATCTCAGAACAATGGGTTAAAATATTTCTTAATAATTTCATAATTTAGATTTACGTGTGTATTAACTTTAACTTTACAGCAACACTTAAATTTTATTTATTAGTTAACAGTATCTTATATGATTTACAAAAAACATCATAAGAGTGGGTAATTCTGGTAACCCACAACATGATGACGTAGTCTGGTGTTGGTCACGTGGTTCACGAGTCTCGGAAAGAAATACCAGGCGGAGTATCTTATTATACCATGGTTTGGTTAAAAGAAACATCGTTTGTTTTGTTACAGGAGATGGACAAACAAGCTGAAAACAATCAAAGGGTGATAGACAGAAACCGGGATCGGCGGTTTAACGTGCCCTCCGAAGCACGGTCTTTCTTGTCGGTCAATTTCAGGTTTCAGTCAGCCTGCAATGTCCAAACGAGACTGGTAAGAAATTCACAAAGAAAGAAATAACTTTGTAACTTTGTGTCCCACCGGGAATCGAACCCGAAATCATTGTCCCGCATGCATTCGCACTACTACCTACTGCATCAAAACACTTAGCCGTCTGACACAACGTATACACTTCAATAAAAATAATCGTCCTAAACTAAACAGAGTGGTCTGTTAATTCGATCGGAGATCCGACAAAAAGTTCCCTCCAAAAGGAAAGACAATCGCCGAGACAAGTGGCTCGCGCTCGTGCCATAGCAGCTTCCGGTCAGACAGTCGCGCACGAAAACTACATCCAACTTTTCCAGAAATGGTGTTTCTTGTCGGTGAATTTCAAGTGGTTTCAGTTTCAGGTTTCAGTCAGTCTGCAAATAGATATCCAAACGAGACTGGCAACAAATTCACAAAGAGATATCTTTGTGGGAATCCCAAAAATGGTATAAGGTTTTGCAGCGTGTCAGTATCGCAATTTATAGGTAGGTACGCGTTGTATTCCTCAATGCTGAGGGTCGCAATTTCCAACATCCAGATTCTAAGTCAAATAAAAAAAACTGTAAATATTTGAAGGGGTGATCCAGCCACTAAACAACTTTCCCCAAGGAACATAGGTCGAAATATGTCAAAAATTAGAACTCCCATACAAATTGACTCGGTCGGCTGGTACCTAGTAGGTGCATTTTGGACGGGAGGTCCAAATTTTTTTTACATTCTGTATCCCGAACCAACAGGTAGGTAGGTAAGTACCTAACTGGAGCAAAATAACTCCGAAATCTTTCTGATTTTATACATATGTATCTACATCCGATACGATACGATTTTCCACTTGACACTTCGTATTGATATTGCTCTAAACAAACATGTCTAATCGGTTTTGATGTAGGAAGGCTACCATTATTTTGATTGATACGGCTTCTGATTGCGACTGTACCTCCTTTGTCAGCATCTGTCGTCTGTTTTTTGCTGAACCCTATATATATAAGTCTATGGCTGAACCGTTAATTTTCTTCACTGTATTTGTCGGCCATTGTTGCTTTCTTCTGTTTTTTGTGTCATCTCATCCGACAGGTAGCCAGATGAACTTTTACCTTTTGTCCCTCTTTAATTTGGAGTTTTGACTTCGAACTTTTTTAGTTGAAGCACTATATAATTTGCGAGACCATTTTGGGGGCCGCCATGAGTATGGGACATCAATAGTCGTGTGGTAGCGGCTAAGAATATTGCCACCCAACCTACATATAATGTCATTGGCCACCCCTAGTCCACTCAGAGTGTTTCAATCTAACTTAGTATCTATATGTCGTGCCTGGGGAAATCACACCACCAGTAGAGTCTTTTGCGCTTCAGGATGCTTTTTGAACCTGACTTTACCTGCTTGTTACTAACCTGCTACAGTTTTCTCCACATAAGAGGACACAAAGACACAGCTTTTGACCGTATCCTAGCCTTGCTAGAGAATCAACTAGGTATCTGTCATCTGTGAAGCTGTGAAGTGGCCTTTGATGTGGTTTTATCATAGGGTTTTATTTTCTTTGTAATCAATTAACCACCTCTTTTTATACCATCTACTAAGGAAGTGACAAAATAAAACGTCTTCTGACAAAAACAGTGTCAAGTGAAGCAAACTCCTTCGCTCGTGTCGTTGGCTCGTGCTGGAGCAAAAACTGGTTCGGCATATATAAGTGATCTGGGGGTTCGGCTTAGTTGCTTCCCAGAAGGGATCTATGGCTGATTAATTACCTGGTCAAAAATATTTCATTATAAACTGCTACTATAGACTCGATGAAGAAGAAAAAGAAGGTTATGTTTGGAGGTGACGCAGTATTTGGAGATTTCCGTGAGCTATCATCATCTGTCTGCCCTTACCCCAAATCAGTTGGGGTCGGCACAACATGTTTTGTTAGAGTACAAAATCGTGCTGCAGAATGATTTGGCAATGTTTTATGGCTGGTCGCATGCCGGACGTTTGCCCTCTTTGGGCATGCTATTGTAGGTTGTTTCGCCGATACCATGCGGTTTACATTAGTCGACAGATAGGTATTCACCTTTAGGGTCGAGTGGATAAGCACTCTGAGTGGAAAAGGGATGGCAGTATTATTAGCGGCTACCATGCGGCGGAGATTTTCGTATGCCCCTTGCTGAAGATCGAAGAAGGCCATTGGTCTCATGTCAGCCCATTAGATCACTAGTGGAATGCGGCCGAAGAGACAATAAGAAGTTGAAACATTTCATCTCAACGATCAACCTATGTTTTCGCGACTGAACTACACAGGTGAGTTTTGTTCTGCTGAGGATCGAATCGTAAAAAACTAAGTAGGTAAAATGAACTCTACTCAATCATAATAATAACAAAATCCCAAAAACAAATAAACTTCTTCAAAAATCTCATCAACCCACAGATGACCCTATAAAAAACAAGATGCCATTAAAGCTAAAAAACAAAAAAGAAAGTTGGTCCAGGTAGCGATCAGCTGTTGCCGCGACAGGTTGGCGTGCGTGTGTGCGTGTAGTTGGCTGTGTGTGTGTGAGGACAGATGCTGTGCGCATCTGCCAGAGCTCGTGCGCAGAGGACCGGAGGGAATTGATACTTTGAGCTATCTTTGTCCATCTTGACTCTTTCGAGTAGGTACCCATGATGGTAGAACGGCAGGGTTTTACCCACAGGTTTTACCTATTCGGATTTTCAGGATAGATCCTCTGTGCTGGTAAACGACTCCATGAACCCCAGCTTTCAGGGTTCATAGAGTTTCAACCATTAATTTGTTAATAATCAGCCAGCACACATAATTACATGACATGACCTATAGCGTGGGTTCAGTCCTTTGGTTCTGCTACCTTACCATCCAACCCAAACAATCTACAAAATATCTAGTACGGTTTCTCATAGACTTGGTAGGAACCTATGACCTCCCAGGCTCAGACTGCTAAACCACAGAGCAGAGACAGTTTGAAGCATAGGGAAAAGACAGGGCATGGTCAACCAAAACCACAATTAAATGGGAATTAGTTGCAAAACTATCCCGGTAGATGGAGCCCATCCACGCGATAGTGGACAAGATATACTTCCATAATTTCGCGGGCTCGATTAGAACCGCGGTAGCCCAGTTGGTTAGGGCGTCGGCAGTACTGATGCCGAAGGTCGCAGGTTCAAATCCTGCCTGCGGTGAAAATTTTGGAAGTTTTCCAAAACCACATATTTTCACAGTGTGATAGTTCGACGACAGGATTGATGAATAATTGCCACAAACTTACATATACCTACCTACCAATGTGCGTCATGCGTGAACTCTACTCACAGCAACACAATTCATACTTATAAGTACATAATAATATTTTCAGCATGAGGTAAGTAGGTGTGTCAATCAGTCTTTGTTATTTCATTCCGTAATAAGGTTCCAAAATTATACCAAATGTAACCAACCAATTTAGAAGATGCAATTTCAGCGCTGCTAACACAGGAGTGCTGCGACAATCATCTAGATAGGTGCTGTGGCCAGATGCAAGTCTTCAGCAAAACTAATAATGTCTTATAAGAAAATGTTGAATAAAAAGTACCAAACCCAGTGAGTCGTGTGACGAGCGGTCAGCTGGCGCAGATCGCGGCGCGTGCGCATCTCGCGTCTGTTTCTGTTACCAGGCTGCAGACTCTTCAGGGTCCAAGTCATAAGATGTAGCGGCGTTATATGAACAGAAGTTGACAGAAGTAGATATCAAACCTACTCAGTCTGCTGCTGTGACCAAGCTGCAGACTTTAAGTACCTATTCAGGGTCTAGGTCATAAGATGTAACTGATACAACAGTCCAGATTCAGTCCCATCCGTTATTCCCAGAACAAATCCTTAGCCCAGTTCCATAAGGGCATGATTGGGCTGGTTGTTTGAAAAACCATCTAATACTTCCGGGTGAGCCCTTGTTCCCCACCAAGCCAACTGGCATAGTTTTGATGGCTCCCGGGGTAAAATCTAAAATCAAAAGGAACAATTCACTGGCGCGCATGGGCTAGGTAATAAGCTGAGTGCTGACCCTTTCAGGGGTAGATATTTGCCCAACTCCCCATTCTTGGACAGCTGAATGCCCATTCCCTGGATTCATCTCTCCCTCTAAGTCCCCTTTCGCCAAACCCATGAGGTGACGCTATTCTAAGCTGACATCGCAAGGAAACAAACCGAATTTACATTAGGAAAACTAAAGTGTTAGCGGCAGGCGACCGGGACTTCCACCCCTCTGCCAACCGAAACCTCTCAGCTGACATTGCCGAACTTTCAGTCTCCTGGCTCGTCTCGAAGCGAACTTTTAAGTGCAAGCTACACAGAGTAGACGAGAGACATGAGACGTAAGATGACATCTGTCAGACATCTGATCGTTTGTCGTAATCGATGCGAAGCGCGTCTCACGTAAGTAGATATCTCTTCTGTTTTATATGGAAATGGAAACGGTTTCAAGCGTCGTGATGTCGCACGTCTTACGTCTCCCGTCTGTCTCACAGTGTACTCTGTGGAGTTCTGGCCTTAAATGGCGCCCGCCTCCTCTTAACCCTTAAACCAGCCACAGGTGAGTCAGCGCCAGCCGCTTAATCTTCAAGCGTGCAATTAACCATCTCGCGGCGGTATTTACGATGACATTTCAGCTCGCGTGCGGTGAACGAACTGCATCTTACGTAACACTCGCTATTAGCGTATTATGCATGTTGATTATTGCTGATAATAGTATACCGGGTGTAAGGGGCACTGTCTTGAATACTGGAAGGGTTCTTTCTCATCTTGCCGAGTTGGATATCAAGACGATAAACGAACTCTGGTGTCAGATTTTGTAAATCATCTACACCTACTACCTACTACTAGAAGTAGACCTTCAGACTAGTTGTGTAACGACCTCCATCAAAGAACTCAATCATCACTAAGTGAAGTCTTCTTCTTCTTCGAGTGGGGCACCAATTCATCCAACAACCCGATGACCCCGTTGTCAGAGTTTTTGAACCGCCTACTGCAAGTGGCAGGCCTCTGACATGGTTGTGTAACGGCCGCCGTCTAAGTCATCATAGACAGCAACCGGGAGCACCTTTCTTACGGACGATAAGGTCTTTCAACTTATTGCTCTAGCATCGAACGAACGAAAAAAATATAGCATCGGTCCTTACCTCCGGGAATCCTGAGACCAAGGATCAGACCACCAGTCCACAGAAGTAAGGATGTACTCGATCGACGCATAACTTCGATAATCGAATTTTTTTTTAGTTCAGTAATTCAGCTCTACACCCTGTATTGTACATGTTGATCGTCAGATAAAGACAGTTGACGTGCAAGTATGTCTGCGGTTTGTGACACCCGGAGATCTTTGCGGTAAGAAGACTTTGCGTTGTTCACAAGTAATGAACTCATACAGTGGTTTAGCAAACAAAGCTAGGAAAGCTATCACTGTCACCAAAAATAAGGAAACTCTTCCAAATAGGTACAGGATTCATCGCGTCGTTGGACCTTTCGTTGGACGACTTAGTATGTTCTACACGAAAGAGAGAGAGAAATTCAAATAGGTAAGTATGTTAAGTACAAAGAAAGACATTCATCGATAGCGGCATCGAATGATAACGAGATTTCAATTCCATTTTTAAGCGACGATGTAGCGACATACAAAAGTTATTGAGGTTAAGAAAATAGATATAGGAGACGTCTGGTGGTCCTTACAACACTCAAAACTTACCTACAGCTAGTTCTTAACAACAGTTTAGTTGGACATGATCCTCCTCATATTAGAGACCTCACATGGCAGGTGGATTCAAGACGGCACGCATAGATACACAAGGAACGATCAAGGAACGCTGATGTCCAATTTTATTGACTGGACTTTTCATAATTTGTTTTCACCATCACATGTACGATCGAAGGACGTAGAGGGCGTAGTTGTCAAATTTGGGTCTCTGGGTCGAATACGGTAATTTTGGCGGCAGGTGCTACTCAAGGTGCTCTCTGATGCACAAACATACATATTAGCATACATATTAATCGATCGGGTTATGTTTATGTTCTAATTAGCAAAATTAGTGACGGGTTCGGTGATTAGTTTGTGATGAAGACGTTTTTGTGGTATTCGTTAATTTACCTTGTTTGCAAACATTGTAAGAAATTCCTTAAGACGTCAACAAATCTTTTGTCGCCTTCTCGATACAAGATGATCATTCATATTCAATGGCCACGAGAGTTCCACTAGTGCTATAGCACTAATAGTGCTAGACGAATTGATCGCTCCTAGATGCCACCATGGATTGATTTTATTCCTTCACTCCAGAAAGAAAGAACCTTCAGAACCTTCCGATTCATCGATCTTCCGCCGTAATCGGTCGGAGGATCATCATTAATTCATCATCATCATCAAATATGACAAACGGCAAGGTAGAAGCGCTATTAAAACAAATCAATGCTGCCTCCAGCCACTCATTCTTTTTTAAAATAATAAAAAAAGCTTTACCAAGAAACAATCACCAACCTACGATCAACAACCTATTTGAACCACACATGTCGGGGTTATCGCCCGGAAAATCCCTCGCGAGGGCAGGTGTTAGGCAGATGGGAGATTTACCCCCTCCCCCCAGGAATGCTAGATCCTCCCCTCCTCTCCTCAACCCCGCCGGAGGGAGAATAAATGATTGGAAAAAATATAATGGCGCGGGTAGACGAACTCTCCAAAGGTCGAAGGGTGAGATAGAAGTCACACTCTTTGTAATGACTTTAAAAGGTCTTTGGGAGATTAATAGTTGCTATTATTTGTCTAGTACGCCTTTCAGGTCTAGGATTAGTGAAAGCCTGTCTAGTTGATGGATTGTTCGCTTTAGATCAATCTTGTTTCTGATCTCTGATAACGCATTTTAAGTAGGCAACACAAGGCACACACATAATGACAAAGTCATAATGTCGTCTACATATCTACTTTTTTACTGTACGTTATATACATCGATGATGATAGGTAGGTAAGTATAGTCTACCTACTGTAATTAATGAAATAAATCTGTACCTAATACTTACTTATCGACTGTGTTGCATTCGAAAATCCCAAAAACGCTTATGCAAAGTTAAGAGGTCGTCAAAATATAATCAAAAGCGAAATTAGGAAGAATAGAAATTGAAAGTCAAGGCCACAAATAGTTATGATGACTGATCACACCACATTTCTCACCAAACCTACGCCTACCAGCATCTGACGTAAAAGTTAGTCATATAATGTTATGACCATAACAATGCACTTTCTGACCTAAATCCGAATCTGCGTGACTCACCGTCTGCGTCTGCGCATGGCGGTCAAACATTCTAACTATCCACAGACAGGAGTGAGTCATCACATCATACATACAACATATATCACGCCTATATCCCAAGCGGGGCAGGCAGAGAGAATGGCTGTAAAAAACGACCATTCATTGACACCATGTCTGACAAAAGTTTGAGAGTCATTCGGAAGACTGTGTGTGTATCATCATGCCAAACGACTGGTTGTCAGCCTGTCGCTTAAATTCTCAATACACATTAACTCTCACATCCTATCCCCCTCATTTTGAATTCTGACAATCCTATGGTGATACACAGTCTTCTAAATGACTCTCATTGTCAGACGTGATGAAAATGGCCGTTGTTTACAGCCGTTTACGCTCTGCCTTCTCATATGTATTTCAGCTTTGTGAATCGAGAATCAAACCCTGAACCTTAGCGTCGTTTTACCACTGCGCCATATCGGTCAACTATCTACAGACATACATAAAGATGAGTCATCTTTATACTCATATTGGAGGGATCGTTGGACAGTATGGAGTATGGAGTGAATCATTACGATTCTCCACAATATGAACAAAGAAAATTTCTGGTAGATATGTTTCCTAGTAGAAATTGTAGAGAAGCTTGGGAATTAAATAAAGGTGCACGTGCTGTTGATTGTATTTGTTGGATCATTGTAAGCGGCTAAGACATGCAAACTCAGCTGAATATCTGTCGACTATGGTCAAATCAACTGCATATTGGCGGTAATACCACCTATAGGAGGGTTGATGTGAGGCAGGCGGCCGGTCATAAAATATTACCATATCCTTTTGCAACTTTACTTTGATTGGACCCCAACTGAATTGGGTCAGGGTCAGGAAGATGGTGATACCAGCAGCATCATCCCAAATCATTATTATCTGTGTTCTTTGACATTCTATCCTGGAGGATAGAGAGATCCAAGAGTTAGAGGCGTGATTTTGTAGTCTTTTGATTTTATATCGTCACTACTACGAACTGACGCAACTATTTTCAGCAGTCTCACTGATTTCTCAAAGTTGTTGTTGCTGCCAATCTGTAGTCTATCTGGGAGGTCAAGTTACGCTGGTCGCAGCGCAAAACTTCGATAGTACACGACCGGCGTAATTTGACCTCTCAGTTAGGCTGGTCACAGAACTATGACAGTACTTATTAGTGATGTGATGTCACCGTTGCTGTAGAACTGTTTTTTTTTCTCTGAACATGCGGACATCCGTATATTTCGCTATAATAGGGGTTATTGCTGGTCGATACACTTGTATCTCATTCTCACTACGCGGCGGTCGATACTTGGTGCGTTGACACCGCAGGTGCGCGCGCGTGCCACCTTGCGCGTGCCGCGTGCTGTGCGCGTTGCACGTAGGGCTGCAATACCGGGTGTCATTAGTTCATTACCGATTTTTGTGTTCATACAAAATATGTTGTGCCGCGCCGACCCCAAGTAAACGGGATAAAGGCAGGATGATGATGATTTGATTACCGATTCTTGAAGAATTATCGGTTTTTTCGGTTTTTATAAAAGTGTCACGGAGTGATGCTGTGTTAGAATAGCATCACCTCATTTCGATGCTTGGTGCGTTGACACCGCAGGTGCGCGCGCGTGCCACCTTGCGCGTGCCGCGTGCTGTGCGCGTTGCACGTAGGACTGCAATACCGGGGATTCTTGAAGAATTACCGGTTTTTTCGGTTTTTATAAAAGTGTCACGGAGTGGGGATGTGTTAGAATAGCATCACCTCATTTCGATACTTGGTGCGTTGACACAGCAGGTGCGCGCGCGTGCCACCTTGCGCGTGCCGCGTGCTGTGCGCGTTGCATGTAGGGCTGCGTTATCACGTTGCACGTAGGGTATCATTACCGGTTTTTGAAGAATTACCGGATTTCTCGGTTTTTATATATAAGTGTCACGGAGTGAGGATGTGTTAGAATATCATCACCTCATTTCAATACTCGTTGCGTTGATACTGAAAGTGCGCACGTGTGCCACCTTGCGCGTGCTGTGCGCGTTGCACGTTTTAGTGCTGCATTACCGGGTATCATTACCGATTTTGAACAATTACCGTATTTTTTACTTTTAAAGAAGTGTCACGGAGTGATGCTGTGTTAGAATAGCATCACCTCATTTCGATACTTGGTGCGCGAGCGTGCCACCTTGCACGTGCCGCGTGCTGTGCGCGTTGCACGTAGGGCTGCAATACCGGGTAGGTATCATTACCAGGCTTTTTTTTTCATGTGAGACACCGAGTCGTTCAACGACCCGATGAACCCTGGTGTCAGAGTTTTTCAACCGCCTACTACAAGTAGCAGGCCTCTGACATGGTTGTGTAACGACCGCCATCATAGACAGCAACCGGGACCGACGGCTTAACGTGCCCATCCGAAGCACGGAACCATCTTACTTGCGCACAATCAGGTGGTTCAGCCTGCAATGTCCTAACCAGACTGGGAACAAATTCACAAAGTGATAAATATCAACTTTGTGAGTGACCCCACCGGGAATTGAACCCGGAACCTTTGCGTGGCAGGCAGGCATACTAACCACTGCGCCACATCGGCTGTCACCAGGTAAAGATCTTGGTTATTCTGGAACAACATTGGTTTTTGTAGAATTAACGGTTTAATGCAGTAGTATTGTAGCAGAGCGCAAACTCTGCATGGACATCCTCCCTAAACCACCCTCACATCTCCCTTTTTCGAATCATTTTATAACTTAAATTTGGAACACGGCACCGAAACGTCACCGTTCTTGGCCTTTTTGACGCATTCAATCCTTGGGAGCCACACTGGAAGCCCCAGATTTGTTAATATTTATTTATTCTTAGTGTACAAATAGTCCGCTTTCATTTTATACCTGATATGTGTGGTGTTACGTTGTGATACCTAGTTCTGTTTAAAATTGTATATACTGTGTCGTGTTGGTTCAAGGTTACGTTGTGATACCTAGTTCTGTTTAAAATTGCATATACTGTGTCGTGTTAGTTCAAGGAAACCCGCAAGGTAATGATCTTCTATCAAATATTCACCATATCATCATCACCGCACCATCAAAACTAATTACTAATCTGTACCATAATTTTTAGGGTTTCCTACGCTCAATAAAAGAAGTCCCGTACCAAGCTAGTCTTATTATTTATGGCCATCACGGCTATAGTATCACTACGACTGATGCAGAAAGCGATTTTGAGTTGACATCCAACGGCTGCCCCCAACTCATAACAAGGTCGTCTTAGAATATTAACGAGAATTTTTAAGACACACGCAAAAAATAAGAATTGCGAAGCTACGGTACACTTAAAGGCAGACCTTGTAATATTTTTCAAAATCTGACTTACCGATAGGTGCCTACATTTATAACTGTTAACATCCCAAAGTCATGTGTCGCGAGCGCTGCGTAGACTTATAGTTGCTTCCGGAATTTAACCGGTTTTCACTTATACCGATTAAACATCCCTAGGTCATGTGCTGCGCCCGCGCAGACAGATTCCTTTGAGATTAACGATCGCCCTTTGTCTGTCGGTGTCGGGTGAGGGGAACGAGCGCAACTTTTTTTTATTACGTTATTTTATTGCAACGGTTATCGCTGCAATAAAATAAATGCAATTGAAATGTGGTCAAAATTCTTTATGTTTTTGTTGATTTAGGGTAATTTTAGTAGGATAATGTAGGAGTCTCGTCTTTGTGTAGGAGTGGACTGCTGATGTAGGTGGTAATGTTGGTCACAGATGTTGGTACAGCATGGCTGGTGTGGCCGTTAATTTGTGCTGAAATGGAATTCATAGCCGATTTCGTCATAAAAACTCTATGCTTTAAAAAAATGCCAGCCAGCCGTCATAATAGTTGTCTGTCAGCCAGTCAGCTGTCATAATCATAATACAGTTTCCCTCTGTTTCGCCTGTAGGAGACACTATCATCTTCCTGCTGGAGCCATCAACCGTCCGGCGCAGCAGCGCTGGAATCTTATACTACTGACACTGGCAGAATTACCCTAATAAGGTAGAAGTCCATATTATAAATAAATAAATATTTCCTCTGTTTATCAAATTTTCCAAAATTGTTGAAATTCATGTGAATTCATGTTTGTGTGAAGAAATTACCAGTAAGATAGGTAGGTACGCTAACAATTTTATTGTAATAAATAATATGCACATCCTTACTTTATTTATATTTCGTTTGTACCTACGCTAAACTTGAAGATTTATGATGGCACCAAAAAATGAGCCTACCGAAGACTGGCAAGTCAACTATCCTGAGATACAAATGCGAGCAGCTTACTTGCTTCGAACGCGCGAGTGGGCCGACTGCACGTTCCAATTTCAAACCGACGATGCAGCATCAGAAACCACCTCCTTGGATGCTCACCAGCTCATCCTAGCTATGGCCTCACCAGTCTTCGCCGCCATGTTCTATGGCTATGTCGGGGACAAGCGAACTCCTCTCATCATCAGCGACATAGACCTTCCCACATTCTCAGCTCTACTGAAATACGTCTACACTGACCAAGCTGAAATCCCTAGCTCTGAAGCAGCAATAAACCTGTATAAAGCTGCGAATAAATACATCTTAGTCCATCTTGAGAAAATGTGTCTCGATTATCTTTTCAAAGAATGCAACCCGGATAATGTGTGCCAGATATACGAATTTGCATGTTTCTTCGGCGAAAACTTGCTCGAACAAAAGTGCTTGGAAATGTTTAGTAACAAAACTCAATTTGTACTCAAAGGCAGTGGTTTCCGTAATGCGGAACCTGAAACGCTAAAGAAAATTGTTTCAATGGACATTCTTGCTATCAACAGTGAGATGGACCTTTTTAATGCTCTGCTAGATTATGTGGAAAACACTAAAGATGGTGGTGAAAAAGATGCAATAGAATCCTATGAAGATGCTAAGGATAATGAAAATGTAGAGCATGGAGAAAATGATAACAACATAAATAAAGAAGATGATACTGACGCAGACAACAAATTACCGGAGAATTCAGTTTCCCTATCAAGCTCAGCAAAACCTGAAAAGACGAGGTCTATGCTAAAAGGGGTTATTGAACAAATCCGCTTCCTTTCTATGACACCGGCTGATTTAGCAAAAATTAACGAAAGTAGTACATTACTATCCAAAGATGAGATATGTGCCCTTTTGACCAACATGTTTTCTCCTAATAGTAATATACCAATGCCAGATGGGTTTTCTCGTATAAGAGATGCAAGAATCAGAGGTGCAGGAACGTTTCGCCATACCATACATAACATTACAAGTATGACTGTTGGTAAGAAGGTTTACTCGCCTTGCTATATACGCAAACTTCCTTGGAGAATACTAGCAATGAAAGAGTCAACAAGACTGGCAGATTATCTTTCGTTTCACCTCGTTTGCGATGTAGATAGTCTACACCACAGTCCGCCTGGAGTACCTGAGGACTGGTCATATTATGCTAAGTTTGAACTGCGGCTTCTAACGATTTTACCTCAAGTAGAACCGAAAACCAAGAAAATTGAACACGTGTTCTGCAAAAAAGACCCTGAGGCTGGATATCACCACTTTATTGATTGGAACAAGCTGATGGATCCTATGTTCATTGAAAATAACTCCATAACTTTAGAGGTGCACTTCATAACAGAACCAGTTCAATGTGTTGATTTCAAACAGTATTTTAAAGGAGAAAAGAAAACTTAGGCATCTTTGCATTCTATTATGAAAGTAAATGGAATTATAGTGATGTGTCGAGAAAAATACAAAATTGTAGATTCTTGAAATTGTTTTAATTGACTAAGTATGTTGAGTGGACAACTAGAACGAAACGTCCAGGAAAGCTGGATCGAGTGGAGTTTCCGGTAAGTGAAAAACCTATTTTAGGAATTTGAAAATATACCTCTGGCTCTTACGTTCTTTTATAGCCATAGGCCTTACGGCGATATTTGGCCAAAAAGCTGCATTTTTGTTAAAAAGCAAACCGCTTTGTACAGTTATAGTAGGGACCAAAATAAGCAATTTCAGTCGCAGCAGTCGAAGTTTCCTCCATTGGGAACAGAGATGGCGCCACTTTTACATAAAAATCTTTAAAAAATCTACAAGTCCAACGGGTCAACCAATTTTAATGTTTAATATGTCAAATGAAAGCTAATTACCTGCAGCAATATAAAAAAAAATATCCGAGTTACTGCAAATTATTAGAAATGTGCATAAATTCGATTTCTTTATATATTTAAAAAAAAAATTAGGTTATTGCTTAAAAACAATGATAAATCATATCAAAAGGGTATGTTTTTATTAAATAATAATATAAATAATTTGACTACGCGTTTTATAAAAAAAAACTGTAAGTCAATATCTTTATTACTTTCCAAAATATTCGGCGGATTTAAGATTAATGAGTGGCACTTAAAATATATTCTTCTGAAACCTATTGTGTGGGGTATCAAATTAAAGAGCTCCACGAGATGGTTTAAAAAATACATCGCTTTATACATTTTAGCGCGATTTGAAAAAAAGATGAGGAAAACAGATGGCGCCACTTTCTTATATTTTTTGTTTTAAAGTTATAAAAGTAAGATTTTAACCGATTTTTGACAAAACGCTATTATTAAATTAATAACACGATTGATATGAAGAGCCGGCCAAGTGCGAGTCGGACTCGCGCGTAGGTTATCAATACAATCGAGCATACAAAACACGTTTATTGTATGGGAGCCCCCTCTTCATTTTAATTATATTCCGTTTTTAGCATTCATCGTTGCAGTAGAAATAGTATAACGCCTCCTATCATATAATTGATTTTAATTCCCGATACAAAAATGTGGAAAAAAGTCTTTATTTTCATATTTTGAAGAAATATTTCTAATAAATGTTATTCAAATTTGTGAGTAGTACACGACCTTATAAATTGTAGTTAATGGTGGCGGCATTATGGGCCTTCAATGCATCGTGTTCAACGTCAAGGTCTGCTTTACGCTGCTCCTCAAAGTCGTAGATTCACCTCTTTACAAGACCGCGCCATTTTGGCCGTTGTGCCGCCAAAACCTCAAATTGAGAGGGTTAGATGTTGCGTCTTACACGTGTCTCTTCTAAACATCTATAAATCGAAGGAGTTGACCGCCATGCTTTCGCTTGCCCTCCTCCAGGACCGAATAGAAAATGCACTTCGCCACTCGCTCATCCGCCATCCAGGAGTGACCGCACCACCTTAGCTGTCGACGCATTAAGTAGGCTTCAATACCACCAACATTGGCTCGTCTTAGAATTTCGGTGTTGCGAACTCGGTCGGACCAATTGATCTTCATGATAGTGCGAAGGCATTTGAGTTGGAAACGATCCAAAGTGCATAGGTGGTGACGATACACACACCAGGTTTCGGAAGAGTACAGGTGTTTGGCAGCACAATCGCCATATAAACAGATATTTTCGTGGCTAACTTTGGAATGTAGTTTCCCAAATGCTGCAGCTGCAGCACTGATTGTGATTGTGCTATTGATTTCAGCATCAAGGTCACACTTCGCTGTTATAGTGTTCCCCAGATATCGAAACTTGTCAACCTGTTTCAACATATCTTTACCAAGCTTAATTGTCAGTGTGTCACGACCTCGTGTATCCAGGGACATCACTTACGTCTTTTTAACACTGATCTTTAGGCCGAGGCCGAATATGCAGCATGTTTGGTGAAAAATGGTCGTAAAAAATAATAGAGTTTAATAAAAAATCGGTTAAAATCTTACAGTACGCGAACGAGTTCATGACCATCCCGAAAGATTCGCATCCTCGTCGCACACGTTAGTACCACTGCAAGTATGACAAGGAGGCGCATATTTCAGGATGGTCATGAACTCGTTCGCGTACTGTACTTTTATAACTTTAAAACAAAAAATAAAAATAAGTTGCGCCATCTCTTTTCCTCTTTTTTTTTAATTGCGCTAAAATGTATAAAGCGATGTATTTTTAAACCATCTCGTGGAGCTCTTTAATTTGATACCCCACACAATAGGTTTCAGAAGAATATATTTTAAGTGCCACTCATTAATCTTAAATCCGCCGCCATCTTTAAACTTATATATTTTGGAAAGTAATAAAGATATTGACTTACAGTTTTTTTTATGAAACGCGTAGTCAAATTATTTATGTTATTATATAATAAAAACATACCCTTTTCATATGATTTATCATTGTTTTTAAGCAATAAACTAAAAAATTTAAAAAAATAAAATAAAGAAATCGAATTTATGCACATTTCTAATAATTTGCAGTACCTCGGATATTTTTTTTATATTGCTGCAGGTAATTAGCTTTCATTTGACATATTAAACATTAAAATCGGTTGACCCGTTGGACTTGTAGAATTTTTTAAAGATTTTTATGTAAAAGTGGCGCCATCTCTGTTCCCAATGAAGGAAACTTCGACTGCTGCGACTGAAATTGCTTATTTTGGTCCCTACTATAACTGTACAAAGCGGTTTGCTTTTTAACAAAAATGCAGCTTTTTTTCATAATGTGTAGTACTATTAGGCTTTCACAAAAAAAGCTTTTAATCTAGGCAATAATAGGTCAACAATAATCTTTCTCTTTTATAAGGTGTAAAAAATGCTGAATTATTTACTTAAAAAGCACTAGGTACCTACCTACTTACCAAGTCAATCAAATTCAATCTCATAAAAAGCACATATCATTGAAAAATAATTAATCCATTAACTTATTTTCACTTCATTGAATATTCGTTTCCGGGGACGAGTATTTTAACCACATTCTAACAGACAGTTAATTCTAATCGATGCAAATTTTAAATGTAATCCGACGACAATCGGAAATTAAAATAGGTACGTAATGGAAAATGCAAAGTGTAGCAAAAAAACCAAAGTTTTAAAAGTTAACCCAACATGATTCATTAATTACGTAGGCACTCTGCAATTTCAGGTACCTAGTCACTACGTAAAGCTTAAAAATGGCCGCGCTAGATTTTAAAGTTCGGTGTATTATTGCTCACGCAGTTTCCCTGTTGACTGGACTACTGCTCGTTGACTGGACTATTGCTCCCCTCGTGTCCAGTAGCAAAGCCAGCAGTATCAGATAGTCATGTTTGGAAAGTACCGGACAGTACCTAGGTATGTCACAATGTCAGTCTCTTAGTTGACTGGACTATAGCTCCCCTCGTGTCCAGTAGCAAAGCCAGCAGTATCAAATAGTCATGTTTGGAAAGTACCTGACAGTACCTAGGTATGTCACAATGTCACAAATAATGCAGCACAGTCCCTTAGGCCTCTTAGTTGACTGGACTACTGCTCGTTGACTGGACTATAGCTCCCCCCGTGTCCAGTAGCAAAGCCAGCAGTATCAGATAGTCATGTCCGTTCGGAAGGTAACCGGAGATCATGAAAGGAATTGCAACCACAGCAGTCTCTTAGTTGACTGGACTATTGCTCGTTGACTGGACTATAGCTCCCCCCCGTGTCCAGTAGCCAAGCCAGCGGTATCAGATAGTCATGTCCGTTCGGAAGGTAACCGGAGATCATGGAAGCCCCACGGTACCCTGCGGTCGGAAATACTGTTACCACGTACCTAAATGAGATAGAGGTAGTTTTTTTTCGAATTGAGAGTTTATTGGATTGATTTTTTTAAACATACGATGCTTACACTCATTGAATTGAACAACTTTTCCCAAAAAAAGGCGAAATATCAAACAGTGGTGACTGGGATTTTTATCCCATTCGTCACTAGTGGCCACTCTACTTGAGTGGGAATAGATGACGAAAATGTTGGACTTTCTATACAAAAATGTGTCAGAAGCTCAGAACCAGAGAAATATTGAAATAATTTCAGCATTTTTTACAATTCGTTACCTTTGTTGTGATGATCCTCTTTATCGAGTAGGTTTTACTAACCTTGTCTATAAATAATTTGGCCCTAACTACACAATAATATTTCATTTGTAGGTCACATCACATGATAATGTAGTTATTCTCTCACGGCTCATGATAAGATGTGGCTGCCCGCAGCTTCCTATCTCGCTTGGGAGATAACTCGGATGTTGCGGTATGGGACCATACAGTACTCGTACTATCTTCAACAACTCCACCTACCCATTTAAGGGACCAACTTCTTAGTATTTGTATAAAAAACCAGTATAAGCTTGTCCTTTCAATGGGTAGGTGGATTTGCAGCAATAGTACCTACCTACACATTGTTCAATTACTATGATATCCTTTTTTTGTTGCTGCTGTCAAAAGGCCTTAAGCACTGGGCCCCATAGGTATTTTGTTAATCTTTCTTGTTGATGTATGTAGATTATTTTATGTAGTAACAGAATGCAAAACGGCCAAACAAAACTATCAAACTCTATTGACACGACACGACAGACTTTACAGCCTTTAGTTCCAGAATGTCCCTTTCCCAAAATGTCCCTAGGTTCCAAAACGTCCCTTTCCCAGAATGTCCCTTTCAAGACAGTTTTGTTTAGTGGATTTGGACCTAGAGGTTCTAGATCTTAGAACTTAGTTCTAGGTCTTTGTTTGGCTTCAGGCTATTACCCAGACCCAAGCATTATTTTTCATCATTCCAATTTCTGCCCTCATTGCGGAAAGCAGGTGTGCAATACCTTTTCGCCAAATGTTCGTAAGATATTTTTTTATAAGATCATGATTTCATTATCCAATTTTTTGCACTCCAATTTGAATCTTATTAAAGATCCAATCATCCTTTACTTCCTGTCAACAACACCTTTTTGCATATTCATCAGTTTAAAAACTGTTAAAGTTTCAACGCATCCTAATCAGACGATTTAGTAGCGGAACTTTTAAAGGAGGATGTTCAAAATCACCGCATAATATGCAATTAAGTGACATTCAAGTTGGCAGAGGTCTAACGGGTGCTTCCGTTATTTTGGGCCCTTATCGCTTCTACTTAAATAAGTAAGGGACTAATTTGCATTAGAAATTAATGATTTCTGAAGAAATAAGTCGTTGTGTTGGAGAAACTAACCAAAAATTGTAATTTTTTGGTAAATTTTACACATTTTCTTGATCAAAATTGTGTGTTAAGTAGGTAAGTAACGCCATAACACTGAATATAAATATAGCAGTGGGATAGAAACTTTCCAATACCTACCTACGCAATCAATAACAGTTAAGAAATCTGTAGCGGCACAGATGGCATAGGAGTTGTCGCGTTGGCTCGTGCCAGTGGAGATGGGTGCCTTATTAGATAAATTACAGGTACTGTATACATACATACATATATGACGCCATATCCCTTGTAGGGTAGACAGGTACTGTAAACCTACCACTAAATGTGCCAATAAGATAGTCTAGATAGGTTAGTCGAAGAAGGATGTTTCTTAATTGAAGTTTTCTCTGAGAAATTGTCGTTGTTCGGTGAATGATAACCCTTTTTGTTTTTTTTACCCTCAATGAATTCTGGGATATCAGGATCGATAAAATAATCAAAACAGAATCAAATAAGATTATTTCTTTGTAGAGTAAGAGACTTTAAATCCTGAATAAGTTTAATTTCTTATTTTAAGTTTAGTGATTCAGGTATTTTATAGTCCTTAGCCCATTAAGGCAAACACACACAGCTTCTTCGAATTCCTAAAGATACTTGTTGATAAAAAGTCTATGCTGTCGACTCCACCTTATGAAGTTATGAATACTAATGATGGGCGATAAATTATCGTCCTCAGAGAAGAGAGCATGAACAACGACACACTCATCTGAAACAACCCAGGCGAGTGTATAATGATGGCATACGTGTAATAGTGTCATTACAACGGACCACGATTATATAGAGACGGTGGAGACTGAACGGGTTGTTGATAGTAAGGAGGTTTCTATTAATTGTTAGTGTCTTTCTAGTGGCACGGACTAGAGACCCATACCACAAAATAGTGAATTTACAGAATGATCACTAGACCCCATTTAGGATTTTCGCGATTATCACTTGTTACATACCCAGGGTGGCTAGCTCTAGGTTCACTACGAGGATGAAATGCAGCTCTAAATCTGATACAATAAGGCAATAGGCTTCTGAGCCGATAAAATTTGAATTGAATGCAATAAATGTGACGTTCGTAGCAACCATCTTCTTGGTTACTTAGAATTCCGTCTAAATTGTCGCTAGTACTGAGTAAGCCATCTGTAAAGCGCGCGCCGTCTTTCTGATTTGGGACACTAAATCAGGCGGGCGACCTATAACGCGGTAGAGATAAAGAAGACAAGAAAAGCGCAATGAAGAACGTGCAATGTGCATAGATCAGAAAAAAGGGAATGTCTAAAAAGTGTGGATGAATTATTAGCAGAACTGAAATTAAGACACGAGCGGGCAGATGATAACGTGGAAGGTATCGTTTTAAGTAAGAACCTAGGCACTTATAAGGAGTTAAGTTCTTGCGGTCATTACATTACGTAATACCTGTTATTTTTACAGCGAGGTAAACTTCGTACTTACGGTTTGTTGACATGTGACTCAACATTTATTATAAATAACTACAAAAGGGTAAGTGACCGTTCTTGCTGAGACAATCTACTTATAAAATAAATGATAAAAAAGACAATCTTGTTTCACCCAGGCATCGATCGGGAGTATTCGGGTGTAGGGTTGTCGGAATTCAGTTTGGCACAAAGGCTAAGAAACATCTTGCCAACTAAATAGTCAGATTTTATCATAAACAGATCTAATATTAAGTTAAAATAAGGCCAACCAGACGAGATAAACAACTGACATTATACCATATGAATATGACAGATTGTAATAAATACTAAGTGTCACCGAGTCATACAAAAGTTGTTTACATTAATTATCTAGTTTCGTTGGCCATACTTTACTTTGTAAGACTGTTCCCAGTTTGGGTATGAAACTGCAAGACTTGATAAACCATCTAATTGTCAGTAAGACACGGTTTGAATCATATAGGTAGCATGTTCAGCCATCGGTCCTGCTTAGTCCTCGTAAAGATAATACCTACCTAATAGGCGGTTTAAAAATTCTGCTCTTGATTGCCGAAGTCTTTAAGATTTTAGCTTTCTAGTGCACCTTTGTAGGTAAGAGCTGGCAACCCTAGGCGAGACAGGCACTTGCGGTCCCCACCTGCCTGCATCCAGGTGCAAACAATCGATCGACTTACGCAACGGCCGGCCCACGACTGGACCGCTCACCCCACAAGCTTGACTATAGAGGAATACTACAAGGCATTCTTATTGGTCTTTTTATTGGACAAGTAAAGTTATGTAAGTTGTAATGCGAATTTGAAATTAGGGCCGAATATGGGAAATTAAATCTAACAAGATTTATAATTAGAATAATTCTTTCAGTAGCTATGAAAAACAGGAAAAGGGATGAAATGCTTTTTTTTAATACTAAAGGAACTTGCTGACTTCACAAGCTGCAACCAAAATTCTGGTATTAAGGGGTGTTCGTTCAGAACTTACGTTTCAACATAGACGATAGGAAGGTCCCTACTCAAAAGAGGTTTACTCACTGTCAGGCCAGTACACGGTGGCTTGACCCACCCTCACCTATCTGCCATATGCCTGAAGACGTTACAAGCAGCCGAGCGCGACGCGACGCAGCTGCTGAGAATGAGTAACATACCACTCTACACTTAGATCTTTAGCTCATAAACTAACCCTACAGGCAAACAAGGTGTATGTACCTACTTACTGCGAACCACTCTCACCTCTGCGAGGAGGTCGGTATCTGCCATATGCACGAAGACGTTACGACCAGCCAATCAAAACGCGGCGCAGCTGCTGAGAATGCCTAAGATACCACTCTACACTTAGATCTTTAGCTCACAAACTCAAACAAATAAAGAGGGAACCCTACGGCCAAGCAGGGGTATGTACCTACTTACTGCGACCCACCCTCACCTCTGCAAGGAGGTCGATATCTGCCATAGGTATGCCTGAAGACGTTACGATCAGCCAAGCGCGACGCGGCGCAGCTGCTGACAATGGCTAAGATACCACTCTACACTTAGATCTTTAGCTCATGAACTCAAAACAAATAAAGAGTGAACCCTACAGGCAAGCAGGGTGTATGTATCTACCTACTTAAAACTGCGACCCACCCTTACCTATGCGAGTAGGTTGGTATCTGCCATATGCCTGAAGACGTTACGAGCAGCCGAGCGCGACGCGCCGCAGCTGCTGAGAATGGCTAAGATATCACTCTACTTACATTAGGTACACCTTTTCACTTACGTCTGTTACCTACGTAAAGTACGGCCGCTCGAACAAGTCTTATTTGACAGCTGTCAATTTCATGTAAAAATAAAACATACTAGGACAAAAGAAGATCTATTTTTCTTTGTTTACATACATGTCTTTTAGTATGGGGTTAATATATGTCAAATAGGACTAATTAGAGCGGACATACTTTAGATGTAGATAAGTTATGAACAGATTAAATACGAATAAAAGTGTGAAACACCCTCTAAAGATGGAACAAAGTTTCATACATCTTAGCACATTGTCCTTTAGTCACTTTGATGAATCATAAAAGCTTTATTTAATTCAGATTCAATAAAAATTGTGCCGTGTGAGGCCAGCTTAGAATAGCATCACCACAATTCTACCCGTAGATTAAAAGAGATGAACATCCAGGGAATGGGCAGCAGCGTTTTCTGTAAATGCAACATTTTGCACTGGGATTGCCACCAGTGGAGGCCCATGTATAAAAGTGGACTATTGTGGCTGTTGAGGTACATAAAAAGAAAACAGAATTTTTATTTCATAGGAAAATAGGTATCTTTATCAAGACTCAGGCAAAACCGGAGAACGGAAAGCTATCCATCACATGCTTCAAATGCCAATTACTAGAAAAAGATGGTCGGTACACAGCAGCTTGCACAATTTTCTTTAATCTACAACAAGTGGGGTTTCTATTAGAAAATGCCAGTTGGCCACCTTTAGCTGCTAACAAATGCTGAAGGCTATTAAAACCTCCACATGCCGGCTATAAAAGTCTAGGCTTGCATTCTGCCAGGGCAGAGGCGGATGCAGGCCCCAAGCTATTTTTAGCCATTGTAATGCCAGCGACAATCAACTGTCATTTCATTGCCACTGTGATTCTTCTATACTTACTAATTAAAAACTGCTAGCCAGAATAAGAAACTATCAATGCCATCGACACACAACTGAAACGATTTTTATTTAGCATACCTACTTCAGTCCCACGATTTTGTTATGGAAGAAGCCATTACTGCTTGACCGCGCTTAAAATACAGCTCCAGTAAAATATACCGCACGTATGGGATTTTTTAAGTGTGCTAAATGTCTTTGAAAAGTTCCGCAGAAATTTCCGAAATTAAATTTGACCGAGTTTAACAGTATGGTTGTGCATCATAGCCACAAGCTTAGCGGTTATCTTATCTTATTGGTTCCCTGATGCTGGCGACCGACAATGCGGTAAGAGTGGCTGAATATTGGGTTAACGACGTATAAAACATACCTAGGTAGGTATATCTACAATCGAGTCGATTGAAGACGCAGGTTGGCCGATATTTCTCAGTACTGAGCTGAGGACCACAAATGCCTTCCCCTAAAACCGACCCTGGAGGGTGTATACTCTAGATAGAATCATTGCATCTGCGACTGCGCAGCTGTGTGTCATTCGTACACCGTCCAAGCACCTATCGTTGCGCACTGTTACACCTAACGTCTTCGTTCGAAAAGACGTTTTAAGCTTTTAAGATTGACCGCACCCAGACCAGATACGAGAATAAATAGCCTAGCTGTAAGGCTCGCTTTTTAGGCACCTATGTTGACGATTCTTTGACTTAATTTATATAAGTCGGTAATAATCAAACAACCAGCGGCCAAAAGTTTCTGCCGTGAACTTTCCCAGCGCCTCGTGGAAGCAACGGGTGACCGAAGGGCTGGCAGTTTTTTTCCCAAATAATAAGCTTGGCTATCCAGAGGGGCAATGCTGCCAGCCTTTTGGGAACCCTGCCGCGCTGCGAGGTGCTGGATGAGATTTTTAATTTATAGTTTAAATATTAGCACGTAAGTTTGTAATTGTATATTAACATATCTAGTCGTTCTGTATATAAATAATAAAAAACCAAACATCAAACAACCTATAGTCCGTAACCCGTACCTAAATTTAGAAAGGTAAACATCTGCTCAATTAGGTATATGAGTTTAACAAGAGATATCTAATTCTAACTTTTTACTGCGTTCTTTCAAATTTAAATAGTATCGTTCCGTAGACCTTCTAAAAATTTGCTTCATCTTATGTACAGAATTTTACCTCATCCTTTATAAATTCCCTCTTAAAAAGGTCAATCAAATAACGGCTTCTAACGACTCAGCCGGCTGGTGCGTCGTCACCTTAGGTCGTCACTATCTTTACACCCTCGTCTTCTCTTACCCTATCGCCAGCAAATCAACCTACTCTAAGGGATCTACTTATGCTGGGTTTTCTTAGTATTGATATGAAAAACCAGTATAGATTGGTCCTTCAAATGGGTAGGCGGATTTGCTGCCAGTACTATCATTATGGGGTCTCATGTCTATGGAGTTTTTATGGGGGCGTCTTACATGACGCTTTTTGAGCACGCGCCTTTGTGGTTATGGATATGGATGTTTTGTGATACTTACCATACCAACTTTTCTTGATTGGTCTAGGTACTAAGTACCTATAATATAGGGTGAAATTTTACTAGTGATCGATAGCGAACACTCAGAACCGGCTGGTGATAAAGAACAACTTTCTCCAAGAAACATAGGTAGAAATAAGAAAAAAAATTTGGACCTCTCATAGTAACTAAAATCAGCTAGCTGATCGGCAAGTTTGTATGGGATGGGAGGTCCAAAAATTTTTTCATCGGTCACTAGTAAAATTTCACCCTATATATAATATTGTGTTACTTAGTCACGTTTGTATTTTTTAAGATAAAATGTTTTGATACCTATTAGAGTTGACGTCAAGCATGCGGCCGGTCATAAAACATGGCCAAATCCTTTTGCTACATGATTTTTTGCTGTAACAAAATATGTTGCGCTTACTCCAACTGATTTGTGTTAAGGGCAGGCAGATGATGATTTTGATAGTACCTAAGTAGTTAACCACATCACAAGTATATTATTATCAATATTTCATAAAAAGACTAGTTTTTTAATTTTTACGTTGGTTTTATCACGCACGATCTCATTGCGATCCCCATTTCGACAATCCTATCAGAAACAAGCTCTATTACCTAACTTTAAAATAAAAAAATATACTCTAAACAAATTCACTCGAATTTTTCATTCTATAACAGAAATACCTGGTTATCTGACCAACAAGTGAATAAAAAAAACATTCCCCCCAGCCCTCGGGCAGAGTTATAATGGTTACTCATGTCATGTCCGGCGGAAGACAAAGGAAGTTGCCGCCGCCGCCGGTGTGTGGGAGAGAGTCTGTCTGAGTGGGGTGCGTATGCGCAGATATCGCAGCACGCACCTTCACACACGTGGGATAACGTGGGAGCGTAAGTATAAGTCAAGTTGTTTCAAAATAGATAATTTAGAATTAATTTTATTTATAGACCTAATAAATTTAATTTTGCGAGCCAGCGTTGTAAGCGGTTTGTGCCGTAGCGTGAGATAACGTGGGCGAGATTACATTTATAAAAAGTTTAGAAGATGATCTGCTGCTGCTGAAAATAAGAAATGAAATTACCAAACCCAGCACAATTTCTTTTTGTTGTTGTTGTTAAACACAAGTTGGCGCTAAGTCGCTTTATTACAACACTAGCAGCCCGCCCAGCGGTTTCACCCGCTGCTACTTACCTGTTTTCCTGTAGAAATTGGATCTTTTCCCGTAGTAAAAAGTCAATTACTCCGATCCAGCAGAGGTAAATATGCGAGCAGAAGCGGCCTGTCATGCTGAATAACTTTTACTTTGAAGTCATTACCGTATCTCTTATTGTTTATATGGGATGCTGGTGGTCTACATCAGGTACTCCAGACTCTCGTGACCATGTGCCAGCAGAAGCGGCCCGTCATGCTAAATAACTTTTACTTTGAGGCTTTTACCGTATCTCTTATAGTTTATATGGGATGCTGGTGGTCTACATCAGGTACTCCAGACCCTCGTGACCATTTGCCAGCAGAAGCGGCCCGTCATGCTGAATAACTTTTACTTTGAAGCCATTATCGTATCTCTTATTGTTTATATGGGATGCTGGTGGTCTACATCGGGTACTCTAGATCCTCGATGACCATGTGCCAGCAGAAGCGGCCTGCCATGCTGAGTAACTTTTACTTAAAACCATTACTATATCTTTTATAGTTTAGATGGGATGCTGGTGATGTTCATCAGGTACTCCAGATCCTCGATGACCATGTGCCAGCAGAAGCGGCCCGTCATGATGCAAAACTTTTCTATGAAGCCATGGCCGTATCTCTTATAGTTTAGATGGGATGCTGGTGGTCTTCATCAGGTACTCCAGATCCTCGATGACCATGTGCCAGCAGAAGCGGCCCGTCATGGTGAACAACTTTTCTATGAAGCCATGACCGTATCTTTTATAGTTTAGATGGGATACTGGTGGTCTTCAACAGGTACTCGTACTCCAGATCCTCGAGGGCTGATAAAAAGTAGTCCATGTCCATTTTTACTATGCTAGTAATATCAGTGCCAAATTTCGCGAAGATCGGTAAAGCGGTTTGGCTTATTTGGGTAATATGCGCTGTATTTCCGCTTTTCCTGCTGCTAACCGCTTTTCACGTGGAAATAAGGAATTTTCCGTGGTAAAAAGTAGCCTATGTTACTCAGGAATATTGTAGCTTTCTAATGGTGAAAGAATTTTCGAAATCGGTCCAGTAGTTTCGAGTTTATCGATTACATACATACAAAAACAAACAAACAAACAAAAACAAACAAAGTTTTCCTCTTTATTATATTAGTGTAGATAGTTTAGATGGGATGCTGGTGATGTTCATCAGGTACTCCAGATCCTCGATGACCATGTGCCAGCAGAAGCGGCCCGTCATGATGCAAAACTTTTTCTATGAAGCCATGGCCGTATCTCTTATAGTTTAGATGGGATGCTGGTGGTCTTCATCAGGTACTCCAGATCCTCGATGACCATGTGCCAGCAGAAGCGGCCCGTCATGGTGAACAACTTTTTCTATGAAGCCATGACCGTATCTTTTATAGTTTAGATGGGATACTGGTGGTCTTCATCAGGTACTCGTACTCCAGATCCTCGAGGGCTGATAAAAAGTAGTCCATGTCCATTTTTACTATGCTAGTAATATCAGTGCCAAATTTCGCGAAGATCGGTAAAGCGGTTTGGCTTATTTGGGTAATATGCGCTGTATTTCCCGCTTTTCCTGCTGCTAACCGCTTTTCACGTGGAAATAAGGAATTTTCCCGTGGTAAAAAGTAGCCTATGTTACTCAGGAATATTGTAGCTTTCTAATGGTGAAAGAATTTTCGAAATCGGTCCAGTAGTTTCGGAGTTTATCGATTACATACATACAAAAAAACAAACAAACAAACAAAAAAACAAACAAAGTTTTCCTCTTTATTATATTAGTGTAGATAGTGTAGATGTAGATAACGGTAAAAATGGATCCATACTTTGTGTACAAGTCAAAATTTAATAATTATTTTGTCTTAAATTTTCATTATTGCGGTCTTTAGCATCTAAGTAGTTCAGTTTAATATCTGGTTAAACATTTTAAATAGACACATTACTTTTCCTGTCTAATTTAAAACAATTACGAATAATTTAATCCGTCTCCTTAACCACTCGAAATGACTCGAAAATTACACCGCAGTCTTGAGAAATACAATAAACATGAACAGATGACCAGGCTTTGATCTCGATAACGCTTTTTAATAATAAAAAATAACGGATCGACACATGTGCAGGCGCACGGAGAAACGAGCCAGAGGGAAACAACATTTTCAGGATATGTGAATCATTTACCAAATAATCAAGATTTATAACCGCTACATACATACATACATAAGTATATCCCATCTACAGGGAGTAACAGAAAGGGTATAACAAGCCGAAAGGAGGTCAAGGTACTCATGAAACTGAACAACTTTCGCTATGGAACATGGATCGAAATATGAAAAATAAATTTGAACCTCCCATACTAAATCAATCAATCAGCTGATTGGCAATTTTGTATGGGAGGTCCATTTGCGAGGTACGTAGAGCCTAGACGGCTGTAAAGATAGCCATTTACACCATGTCTGATAAAAATTTGAGAGTCATTCAGAAGACTGTTGTGTATCACCATAGAGACAGGTTTTCAGCCTGTCTTCTAAAATTGCAATACACATCAACTCTATAGATGTTATATGGGATGAAATGATGAAAAAAAACATATTGAAAATACGGATCTACGTCCTAAATGATCCTATAATAGTCTAAGCGGGTACGGTCAAATATCACCCGGAAGCTGTTTTGCCGGCACAGTTGATGCCGCTTTGCTCAGTGATACTAGGGACCATTGTGAATGATTCCATCCGAGGAAATGAAAAATCCATCCATTGGATTTCAAGATGGCGGACCTTCGTTTTTTTGTATGGCACTAAAAAATTAATTCTTCTGGAACCCATTGAGTGGGGTATCAAATGAAAGCGCTACACGAGACGATTTCAAAAATATATCGCTGTAATACATTTCAGTTACCCTTTTAGAAAAAAATCAAGTTGAATTTTAAAAAGTAGTCAAAACATGCCAAGTTTGAGGTCCAGTAGGTACAAAATGGCTGAAATAAAGTTTGTTAATAGTATGCCAAATGATCCACCATATCCTTAAAAGTAACGACACGAAAGGAATTTTGAAAATAATAAGATTTAATGTATATTTTGCAATAGAAAGTAGATCATTGGGAACTGCAGTAGGTTAGTAAGAACTGCTTGCGCGCCTCCAAAAATGTTTTAAATCCAATTATTCTCATGAATGCTATTATACTCATAGTTAGATAATGATGTATCGGATCATTTTGAATCTGCGGTTGCACGGCTGTGCCCCCGCCAAGTCGAGTAAAAAACGGGTTTGACATAGCTATCTACCTTGTTTTTCTCTACTCATGAATGCTATCTCACTTCTTAAGCTGCTGTAACGAATTTCTTGTTAGAAATAAGTAGTGCTTGTTGTGTCATTTTTATTTTTGTATTTTTTATGTGTTTGCTTTTGTGTACAATAAAATATGGTTAATTAAATTAAAAATGTTTCTCTCGAAACAATTCAGGCCAATTTCGACACCTGTATAATGATATTTTGGATAACATTTGAGTCCTGAGTTTTAAAAAAAGCGGCCAAAAGCGTGTTACACACGCTCACAAACGTATGTAAAGATATTGGATACCATCAAAACATAATTTAATAAAAGTGTCACCACTCATTACCTCTACGGTTAAAAAATTATGAGATTTTCGTAAATAAAATATTGACCTAGAGAACTGTCGTTCCAATAGACCAAATTTGACAGCTTTCAAACCCATAGGTACTAAAAGATTTTTACAGCAAAATTTGTTACAGCAGGACTACAGAAGTGAAATTTCACGATTTCACGAGTAGAGAAAAACATGTTAGATACTTATGGCAAATCCGCTTTTTACTCGACTTGGCGGGGGCACACCCGTGCCCGCAGATTCAAAATGATCCAGCACATGATTATCTAGCTTTGAGTATAAAAGAAATCATGAGAAGAATTGGTTCTAAAACATTTTTGGATTCACACCAAGCAGTTCTTACTAACCTACTGGAGTTCCCAATGATCTACTTTCTATTGCAAAATATCCATTAAATCTTATTATTTTCGAAATTCCTTTCGTGACGTTATTTTTAAGGATATGGTGGATCATTTGGCATACTTTTAACAAACTTTATGTCAGCCTTTTTGTACCTACTGGACCTCAAACTTGGTATGTTTTGACTACTTTTGAAAATGTAACTTGTTTTTTTTTCTAAAAGGGTAACTGAAATGTATTATGACAATATATTTTTGAAATCGTGTCGTGTAGCGCTTTCATTTGATACCCCACACGATGGGCTCCAGAAGAATTAATTTTTTAGTGCCATACAAAAAAACGAAGGTCCGCCATCTTGAAATCCAGTGGATGGATTTTACATTTCCTCGGATGGAATCATTTACAATGGTCCCTAGTATCGCTGTGCAAAGCGGCATCAACTGTGCCGGCAAAACAGTTTTTTTTTGCTAAGGACCATGACTAATAAGTGATTTTTTATTTTATAAGATTGTTCTCTTGTTAAAATGCAATTCTTCCACTTTTATGTTGGTATGTATTGTTGCCTCTAAAGCCTCTGAAGCTATTGCATTTGCATCTGTCAGTCGATGCCAACAGCACGTGAAAAAGGTTATAATTAGGTCTATCGTCATCCATCTCTCCTTTTTCACGGCCAAAATAGTCTAAAATGACACTATCGCTTTCATTTCTTGGAATAAATTTTTGAGGACCAAAAAAGAGATATAGCTTGACAATCTGCCTTGTATTCTACGTTTTTTGAACTATTACGGAAAATTGCTCGCTCACACCACCTTCAACCCTGACTCTATCAAGCCTAGAGTTAATGATCTTCATAAAAAGAGCCTCAAGTTGCGGACCCCTGTCGCGGGCGGAGGCACCTGCGCCCGCGCGTGCCACGTCCTCCCCCTCCCCCCGCCAGCCTCCCGCCTCACCCCCGCGCCCCGTTTCCTGCATCCGGGGAGCCGACTGACCCTTGCCGACGCATTTCATACTTTTTTCTTTCTTTTTATTCCTATTAAAAGAGTTCCTTTTTTGAACGATGCTATGTTGATGTTCGCAGGATATTAAGATGTCGTCCAAGTAGGTACAAAACAGAAACGCCATTAAATTTTAGTATAGGTAGGTGTTCAGACAAGACTTTTAATATGCCAGGTAGCCTTTTTACTGATGTACCTACGACTAAATTATTTGGGCGGAATTTTCTAGCAGACATTAACTCAATATTTTATGAATCAAACTTGTGCCCACTCACTCAGCTTTAGTTGGCTCTACCAAATGTCATACATAACTACATAAACATCTAAAAGTTACAGTATAAATCAAGTCTTCTTAGGAGTAAGCTCTTTGAGTTGGTTTATAAATGCGGCCCATGGTTCATGATTGCATCCTCATCAATCACAGTCATTCGATGCAGCTCTAATGTCATTGCAGCTCCGTACGAGCATGCAAATGGTGTTACCGTTATGCCACCCAACCGTTTCCGCGCCGCCTTAAATACCATCGGCAAATCCGTTGGCCAACGGTCACCAGCACCATGCACCGTCCACCTTGCCACCAACACAATAGCGAATCATTAAAAACAGACCACTCTTTGTCTACAGAACTTTCCCATGCAAAGGATAGCCCAAAGCACCTTTTGTCAAATTCGATCGTTACAGTTTTGCAAAGAAACTAGACCGATTCTCACGAACGCAAAATTTCGCCGATAGACAGTTCCTTAGAAACGGACAAAGGAATAGATTCGCAAACAAATAATAGGCTTACAAAAGGGTGGTTTTGTTAGAAAGGGTCAGGTTGGGTCAGTGGGCGCCGGACCCGTGACCCCAAAGGGTTGTGAAGACCCCATCACTCACGCTGCACTGCGCTGAAGGGCTGCAGTGACCTTAGGGTCAGCACGGGTTGGCTACCTGAAGGATGACCCGTCCTGGACAATTTGGACAATTAAAACGAGCCCAAACGGTTGTAATTCGGAAAATCGCGATAACCTCGCTCATGGCAGTTGATTTAGTGCAAGTTTTTATTGTGCTATTTGTATTCGTTTAACGGTACTCGTCATTCAGGAGAAATTTATGTGATATCCAGTCTAGCCGGTCTATTTTTGACAATACTAACTTGAAGACAATGCAAAATACACATAGAAATTTGCAAGAATTCTACATCTTCAAATACCTGGGTACCTGGCAAAATATGCGGTCAACCAATCATTATAGAACACTCAATGATAAATAATTTCAGGCAACTGTGCAGAGTTTTCCAGAAAATTCAAAACCGTTACAGAAAATTCAACAGTCCTTTTATGGAGTCCTTTCTTGTTTTTTTTGTCAGTTGACCAGCTGTCCATTGTTTGATCCTCATATTGCTTGATACATATTTCAACGGACTTTTGCTTATTAAAAGCCCATAGCGTCCAGTGCGACAGTTTTTGACATGTAACCGACCAACATACTACAAAGGAGTTAGTATATACGCGAATAAAAGACTCCTATTATCCTTTCACAGTCTTTGATTTGCCATAGGCGAATCCGTTGAGGTGGACAATGCAAAAAATAGAGCGAAATAGTTTCCCATAAAACTGTAGCGTGAAAGAAGGGTATTAGAATTGGGCGTTCATAGAGATCTTTTGTAGTCCAGTGGGAAATTTCGCATATTTAGAAAGGGTTGCAAGACATGGGTCAGTCTGAGGACAGTGCAGCTTTGTTGTGCGAAGTCGCTGGGCTGTGCAAATTGAGGCACAATAGGTCTTTGCAGTTGCGCATCTTCGACAGATGCGGAAGAACGTTTTTTAAGGGTCCAGTTTGATGATGGCGATTCCCAAGATGATGTAAAAATTTACTACTATACTAGTGATATGGATCAATGTTGCATTTCCTTAGTTAGATACGTGGATGATTTTTCGTTCAGGTTTGACGGTTTTCAAAAGGAAATTGAAATTTTGAGATTATATTTATTTGCTGGCAATATTTTGTTTGATTGATTGTTTGTTAGCTATTTTTTCCTAAGGTATAACTTTTTCTAATTATCCATATCTGTATTATTCATTTTCTCGCTTAGTTGTTAGATTTCTACAGAATGTTTTTCTTTATAAATATATCTACCCACAATGTATTTTTCGGTTCACTTCTACTCATTTGCGCCACTTTATTAATTTAACTTCCTTAAATTCCTCATGCGATTTGTAATGTAACGTTTTTAAGCCGGTTAGAATCCAACAAGATTCTAACAAGTGACTTCTTCAAATTATCCTGCGTTAAAAGCATACACGTGTTTATGCAAATAACAAACGACAGAGAAACAAAGGCATCGTTCAATTTTTTCTAAGTTTTCTTAAAACCTTCGCTGCATGCTAAAAAAGAATCCAATTTTCATTTCCCACTCTTGGGCAAAATCCAGTTCTTGTGAATTTTACTCTACGACAGCAAAAATATAATAGTAAAACGCACCTAAACAGGAGTCTACTATAATTTTGTCTATCTTTACTTAGAAAAAAAAAAACTGTCGACGATCAGTATTAACCAGTCCTCTTTAAAATTAAACTTTACCAACAACTTCAAACGTAAATATTCATTTGTAGCCTTTGACAAAGATGCGTTTGCGATCATTATCATCCGCTTTAGTCGTTATCTCACTGGAATGGATGTTTTCCATGTGTAAATGATAAGTTGGTTTAGTGTTATCTATAGTCAACGGGTTTTCTTATCGACCACCAGTCGGCAGATGTGTTACGGAGGAGTAATTGATTTTTCGGTTGAGTTGCTGCTTGATAAGAAACGTTGTTTGCAGGAGAAAATGTGTCAGATACAGTAGTTATGTGAAGTGCTGCACCTTTGCTTTGGAACCTAGAAATTTGATAAGCACCAGTATCTAGTTCTTATCTGTGAAATACCGATCTTTAGAGTGTCTTGACAAAACCTGGTAGGTAGTAGAATCGGCAAATCTTGGTTAAAAACGTAGATAAATTGGTTAGTCTCATTTACATTACCCATTACTTCAAACATGATCTTCATCAAAAACATCTCATGGTTTTATCGGCGACTGACGCATGCACGGGTCTGTGGGAAGCTGTAAAAAGTATCTCTGACGTGTGAACTGGAGTTAGATGAGGTTCTTTATTGTGACCTTTACCTTTTCTCATGCTCAGATCGGAGTTTGCTCCGGTTTGGCACTCATTTCTTGACCGTTAAGGTTTAAGCTTAAACGATGTAGCAGTAGCGCCTTCAATTTTAAAACTTCATTCTTCAAGTATAAAAGTCTAGCAGTTGTTTCGGCCGCTTTACCGATTTTATGTGGAGAAGTGATTAGGTATCATCGAAATTAATCCCAGTGCTTTCAGGCAATACTATTTTTTAGTTAGTAGGTAAGAATAAAAAGGCTTGCAGGCTTTTTCTAGAAAGTTTAACAGAGAATATTTATTAATTTTTTACCTCCCGGTTTTTGGACGGACTTTCTCATAGATTTAATAAAATCTCTTTTTTGTGTATAGTGGCGTTTGTTTCGCTACCATTACTTGCCTCAATATCACTGCCCGTCACGATCTTTACGGTTTACCAGTGTTACTCGCTGGAATGCAGAGTAAGATGGCTTTAACCTAGTTTTCGGACGACCTAATTATGGTATTTGAGTTTGCTCATGAATATTATGCTGATATGTCTACTACCGTTGACACGACCGAAACCTTTTGAGTACGTAATATTGATTTTATCAGATTTAACGTGACGACGAAAACTGCTTGTAACGTATAGAACATACAAGATGTAGGTGCCTAGTTAATTTTCTCTGGGGTAAAAATGAGGAGAGGAGGTCAAAGTAGGTAAGTACCTACTCCAAAATTTACTCCAAGATGTACCTTGGTGGAGATAAGAAAAAAGAAATTGCTCCTTCCGAATAAACGTTTCAAACCTGGATCGTTGAGAAAAGTTTGTCAGACAACAACCATATCTACTTTAGGCCTGGATTATGCTATGCAGCTGACTGCAGCTATAAATCTTTTGAGACTTCAAAATTTCGCTTTCGTCCATTTTATTCCCATGCTCGCAAAATCTAAACAATTGTCCAACAAAACGAAATTAAGCTAATGCTTCCGGCTCCAAGATGCAACCCTTCCACTCTCGACCCTTCTTGTCCTGTGTTTTTTATCTTGTCCGATTTGCTTCCTGACTTGGCGATTGTTTTGCTTACATTAATCGCTTTGGAGATGTAGGGGCTGATTTGATCCGTTGGATTTGAAGAGAAATAAAGATGGGCCTTAAATGGCTTAGAGGATATACATCGATGATCTGATGCATCACTTTATTTCCAATCGTAATTTTTCGTGTCATGCCGGCATTTAATAGAATCTTCCCAGTTTCTTTTGGCATACCTACTAATTACGCATTATCTATGCCGCGTCAACTTAATATCCAGCTACGAAGGCCTTTTACAGTAGGCAGTATTCAGGAAAACTAAAATTCTACCAAAACATCTAGTTCACTCTGATTTTATCAGAGCAACTAAATCATACTTTATTTTAGATCGTCATCATGTCCATCAGGTCCTTCTAAAGAACGGTGCTCCTTTAAAAAAACAAAAGGGTCCATTGTCAGTTGGTGTTGCGGAACTATAGAAGAGCCGATTTCCGGAACAAACCAGTTTTGAGGAGATCGGACCGGTTCACACCAACCGTCTTGCGACATAATGCCTTGTTTATGGTAATTTAGCCGTATATTGTGTCAGGATGTTTGTTTTTTCCATGGGAGAGGGATGCTGGCAACCCTGATGGGATTAGCGGTCGTGTTTTGAAATTTAAATAGAACGATTAATAAGTTTTTGTGTTCCGATCCTTTTGTTTCGGTGTGACTGTAATGGACAACATGATTTGATTGTGTGCATGGGTTTGAATCGTTTGTAGGTTTTAATTCAAAGACCTTTTCGGAAAAATTAAATATAAAAATCTGTTAAATTTTATTATAATAATAAAATTTATTATTATAATTTAACAGATTTTTATATTTAATTTAATATAAAAATCTGTGTAGATACGAGTAATTAGCTACAGGGACAGTACACCGAAGAGTACACCTACCTATGTTTTTACAAAGTCATCAAGTTATCTTAAAAACAGTCCTGGGGACTGGTAAATACTGTGAGCGTGTATGAGATAGCTTCAATATTTCTGTCCTTACTAACACTGATAGCATTGGTACCATCTTCAATGTTATTATAACAGCTTTTGCAAATTTCTTAAATCTCTTCTGCGAACCCTTTTTGTTCCTGTGGTCCTTCCCCTTCGCTATTTTCACAAACTCCTGTTTGACCACTAGCAATCGATCATCGGTGAATCTTTTGCGAACTTTTTTGCATGCCATTATCCGGCGGCGTTTATGCAAATATGTGCAATTAAAATTTTTGCAGGTAACGGTCTCTACCCTTTCTTCCTTTTGTACGGACTGCAGCTGGACAGGATAAGACGTTAGAATAATTGTCAATATTGTCTTCTTCGATGTTCTTTATGTGCATTTCTGAAACCGTTTTTGAATATTCGAGTTCTCAGTTTTTAGCGTTTGTTTTCGAAAAGATGAGAATAAAATTAGGTATAATTTTTTTATTGCTGCTTAGAAACAAAACAAAAATCTGTACATTTTTAGGATTCAGAATTAATTATCTGATGATTTTAGTTTAGAAATATGCGAAATAACATCTTTCCGTTTGATTACACGCAAAGAAATCAAACCAATTTCACACAAAATCAATTTACTGCATCAAAAATTATTCTGTTTATGTCTTGAATTCATATTCTGTTTCATGTTTCTTCAAAAATGTTCGTGTGGCTCTCTGTTGCTTTACTTGTAATGGAAGGATTTTGTTATAATGAATTGCATCTTCGGAAAAAAAGGGATGCTTGGAAAAGTGGATGGCTTGAAGCTGACCCTCAGATTTCCGAACACATTGATCCTGACCAGAGAACGAAAGGTAACCGTGATACAAATCAAAAGATTTATATCAGAAGACTCGATGACATACTATACAGTGAGTATGAAGAATCAGACAATACTAAAACGATTCCAGGATTTTCTAGACCAAACTACGATTTCAACGGTCAGAAAAGATTCGCAGTAGCCAGAGTAGGAATAGCGCCAAAACGGATCTCAGTCAAGCAAGCATTTGAAAATAATAACAATAAGAAATCAGTGGCAAGGAAAGTAAAACTTGAAATCGGTCTGCAGAGAAATAATCATCATGACATCAAACATATAACGGAGCCAATTCTCGTAAGGAGTGGCATCAAACAAATAACGGAGCCGATTCTCGTTAGGAGTGGCGTCAAACAAATAACGGAGCCAATTCTCGTAAGGAGTGGCATCAAACATATAACGGAGCCAATTCTCGTTAGGAGTGGCATCAAACCATTAACGGAGCCAATTCTCGTTAGGAGTGGCATCAAACAATTAACGGAGCCAATTCTCGTTAGGAGTGGCATCAAACAGTTAACGGAGCCAATTCTCGTTAGGAGTGGCATCAAACAAATGACGGAGCCAATTCTCGTCAGGAGTGGCATCAAACAATTGACGGAGCCAATTCTCGTTAGGAGTGGCATCAAACAATTGACGGAGCCAATTCTTGTTAGGAGTGGCATCAAACAAAGAACAGAGCCAATTCTCGTAAAGAATGGCATTAAACAATTGACGGAGCCAATTCTCGTAAGGAGTGGCATCAAACATATAACGGAGCCAATTCTCGTAAGGAGTGGCATCAAGCAGATAACGGAGCCAATTCTCGTAAGAAATGGCATTAAACAAATATCTGAGCCAAATATCGTTAGGAGTGGCATCAAACAAATATCTGAGTCAATTCTTCATTCAATTGTAGATTTCTGAAACGAGAGTAAGGAACATGAGCATACCTAGCGATACCTATATTATACAGTACTGTACTGATGGTATTTTGGAAGATATGTAAGATTTTATAGCATATTTAAAATAAAGGAGGGATGTATTAAATAAATATGTTTTGAATTGTAAATTGCCCTTTCAAGTCCTTAAGAGCAAGTTTGAGTTGAATAACTAACATGTACAGGTAATAATTCGTACCTCCATACATTTACTATTATAATTAGCCCAACCCTACTGACCAGTGGTCATTCTCGACCCTTCTCAGGTAACAGAGAAATCTGACCCCATGGGTCATCTGGACCAATTCGGGCCCTTTGTAGCCCTTTAGAAAAAACATCGATTGGCTCACTGCGACAAAGAGAATTTGCGCCTTTGACCCAAGGGTTGCATTATTAAAGGGTGTGGTGACCTTTAGGGTCCCAAGGGTGCATTGTAAGAAGATTAGAGGTGTAACGGATGGTACTGATAAAAGGGGATTCTATCAAAATGATTTTATTCTCTGGGGTGTTTGTGTAAGCCGTATTAAATTAATTATGTGACTGCAATGGAGAATATTTTTTGAAGATTGTCGTAAATGGAAATCACTTAGGCCACCAATAGCACGTAAGATGAACGATTGATTATGTATGATTCTGTAAATACTTATATAGCCTAAGTAGGTGCATTTGTCGAATTTTTTTTCAATTCTATTGTATTCCATATTTGGTAGGCGCATACAGAGTGTATGTAGTAACAAATTTTATTATTTCAAATACAAAGACAGGGCGAATTTGGACTTAAATGGAACAGCTTTATGGCAAAGTTATCTGGCAGGGATTTTTTTCCTCTAATAACAAACCATGCATTTTTGCACTCAGTATACCTGGTTACTGTGTGGTAGCGGCTAACAATACTGCCACCCCTATTCCAATCAGGGTGTTTCGTAAAAGGCGACGCGACGTAGAGTTTTTCACCTCCGCTGAATATCTGTCGACTATGGTTAACCTCATGGTGGCGGTGATACCACCTACAATAACATCCCCAAAGAGCGTTGACGTCAGGGAGGCGGCCGGTCATTAGAAAAATCCTGTTGTTAAATTATTTTGTGGTCTCACGAAACAAGTTGCGCCGACTACCTGCATACAGTACGCGAATGAGTTCTTGGCCATCGGGGAATGAGGAGGCGCGCGGGGGCGGCGCGCCCCGCGGTTACCCAACTACCCGCATTCGCCCGCAGTCGAGTGATGGGAAAAAAATGTGTCACAAAGTTGTCGATATTTTGTCGTTGTGTTGTGTTTTGTGTAGAAACCATAAATACTTCTTTAATAATATTCACAAACAGTGAAGTTACAGTTTGAACAAACTATGGCTAAAAAGGCCCCTTTAATAAGCAAATGTCTCGAGACATATACATTTTAGTTACTTTGTTTTAAAGAAACCTGCCCTTAGTTTATAAAGACCTATTCAACGATACCCTACCTACTCAATAATGTAGGAAAAACAACCCATTAACTAATAACTATGAGTAGTCTGAACTGAACTGTTCGGCAACAATTCTCGATATCGACATCAACATGAATTAGTCACAGCACTACCGCATTCCTCAACATGGTCATGAACTCATTCGCGTACTGTAGACGATTATGAGAAAACCAGTAGCAGAAACAAATCGCATCTACATATTAACGATCTGTTGTGCATGCAACTCTACTAATTTCCCATAGTGACAATGTAATGAGGAGGCAGGCAAGTAGTCTTCGATTACGAAGTTGTGATCATATTTTTTTTTCGATGTTTTACATCTACAACATTTTTCCCGTGTAATGCCAGCTTAGAATAGCATCACATCATCTTTCCCGTAGGTTTCGTAAGAAGCAACTAAGGGATTTGAGGGTTGATGTGCATTGCAATTTTAGGCGACAAGCTGACAACCCGTCAATATAGTTATACACAGCACAGTCTTCTAAAATACTCTTACTTTTGTCAGAAGCGGTGTATATGGCCGTTTTTTACAACCATTTACGCCTTGTCCACTCCGCATGGAATATAGGCGTGATCTATGTATGTATGAATGTAAAATTCATTCCTCGTTAACACCCATTACAAGTTAGAAGCATTTATTTTATTTTAGAATGCACTTGTTTTATTGTTATCTATCTAAGTATCTGCTAAATCAAATGCGGTCAACGTTACTTTTTACGAAATGATGGTAGGTACTTAGAAAGAGTTCTGTATATGACAATCTTTTTCCGATCGTTCTTTTTCAACTTATTCGTATAAAAACGCACAATTTCACCCTAAAAACTCACCCTCTTTGAAACGATCGATAAAACACGCAGATAATCTAAATAAAGGTGCGGTCACACCACGCTGTTATCTTATTACACCGCGCTCCCCTGAGAGAGGCGTGCATGGTACTATATCATGGAATATTAAAACTAGAACTTCGTGAATAAAACTGGGGTTCATGGTGTACCTATGAGAACTAAGTGGTAAAAATTGAGGATCATAATGTGGGTGGTTTGTTTTGACCGGCGTTTTACAGAGAGCAAAATTGGACCATATAGAGTTTTGTAAACTTTTAAAGGCAGATCATACCGTAAAGTCCTGCTTCTCAAGCAAGAGTAGGAACTTAGTCTATAATAATGCACCTCCATTATAATAGCTCATATCATCATCTGCCTCTGCCTTTATCCCAATTTATTTGAGGTCGGCGCAACATGTCTTTTTCTTCCATTCATCTCTACCAGCAGTCATATCCTCACTTACGCCTTTATTTTTCATGTCGTCTTTTATACAATCCATCCAAATTTTTCTGGCCTTCTTCTTCTTCTGCGTCCATCCACATATTATCATAATAGCTCATAGTCATATCACTTTCTATGTGCTCCAACTAAGTATTGTCCAGTCTAGACTTAACTAGACGACATTTTGGCTTTCTAAACGAGCTCCCTGCACTGGTCCCTGTCCTGCGCGATCGCCTGCCAGTTGTTGCCTTGGAAATCGCGCAGGTCAGCATCTACCACGTCTTTACAGCGGTACCTAGGATGCCCCTATATTAGAGAAATTTTGAAATCCTTTTTGACTAATTGCTACGTTGTTGTAGCATTTGCCTACGAAAGTCCTGCTTATTTTCATGGTATTTTTTTGTGAATACGTTTAAGATCAGAACCAATGTTTCTCCTTGCCAATATATATTTCGGTTTTCCTCGTTACAAACCGATGGTTCCCCTACAGTTTGCCTTGCAACATGCTATCGATTGAGTTCTTACCGCGCGGCTAAAAAGCCGGATAAATGCACCGCTTCCCGGAATATGGGGTTCGAATGCAAAGGTGAGGGGCGCCATTTAATTGTACCTACTGTTTTTAACCGACGAAAAAAAAACGGAGGAGGTTCTCAATTCATCCCGAACTTTTTTATTTTTATTTTTTATGTATGTTCACCGATTACTCAGAGACGCCTGGACCGATTTGAAATTTTTTTTTTGTTTGAAAGGGTACATTGTCCAGGTGGTCCCATAGTTATCAGGTCAGGATCTGATAGAAGGATCTTGAGAAATTAACAAATTCTTCATATTTAGCGACATGTTTGAAGCAAAATGTTCTTGTGCTTACATACACTACTGACGTCTGCTCCACAGATGAACTTAAATCTGCTCGTTGTTGACTGTCTGCCAAACATCTGCTAAAGATGTACATCAAAAAAGGAGGTTGCTTTTATATTAGTCATGTACGTTTAAGTATTTCATGCAGTTTCTATTTGCGCTTGAAACTCCTTTGAAACAGTAAAGTAGGTCATGTAGATGGCTATTTTGAATGTAAACAAACTTGAAAAGTAACCACTAAAAATTATAAAATAAAAACTTTTTAGCAAAAAATATCACCGCCGAAAACTGAAAAGCATAAAATAATAACTATTGTTACTACTTATATGTACCTACCTAAGTAATATTTTTGGAAATATTATCTACCATATTGGAACTTAGAAATTCTGAGTCGGCGTCTAAAATTTTTACGAATATTCACTTTTCATTGGCATGACGCCGACTCAAAATTACTAAGTTCCAATATGGTAGATAATATTTCCAAAAATATCACTTAGGTAGGTACATATAAGTAGTAACAATAGTTATTATTTTATGCTAAAAAGTTTTTTGGTTATAAATTAGATTTATTTTACAGGATTACTTTTTAGGAAGTACTCCTAGTTCCGTGGAAGTACTATACACAGTTTACACAGGTTTTTTTGCTTACATCACAAGTATGCATCAAGTCAAGTATACATTTTGCAGCCTTGTATATATTGGCCTATTACACACATAGATATAAGCTAAGATTGTGGCTTCGAACGCCGACCGCAACAGTTTTATGCATACATTTATTGCCAATTAAGTTTATAGTCAATCTTTGCAGACATTAACTTCTGAAAGAATGAGTCGAATTTAATTTTCTGAAAAATATAATTCATTCTTCGATTCCATTGGTCCTGAATGGCTGTCTCGGACTCTACACACTGTTCGGGACGAAATAAAAACCTCCTCCTCTTTTGTTTCTTCGTCGGGTAAAAATAACCCAGCATTTAACGCATTTGCTATGTATGAAATACACAAATAGACATTGATAACACGCAGAAGGCAATACCTGCAGGTAAGACAATAAGCCTTGTGGTGATATAAATTCCATGGCAGGCGTCCATGACCCAGGTGTGTTGACCCACTTTTCTCAACAGCAACGCGATGAGCACAGGATCAATACTACGCCGCATGATCAGAGATATTCTGCCTGTTGGTATATTTCCTTTTATAGCGTTCGTCAACAGCCACAAAAGTCCATTGCTGACCATGAGCACAAAATAGAGAGTTTACAGAAGGTTCAGTCTTCCCTATTTCGGATTTTTGCGATTGGCAATTGTTACATAGCCAGGGTTAGTACTGTCAAAAATCTCAAGGTATAAAAACATCAAAACAGCAAAATCTGATAAAGAACGTCATATGATGCTGAGCCAATTTTAAATCCAAGAAATATGACGATCGTATCAACCAACTTCTTAGTTACCTTGAATTCCCCTGAGATTCCGGTTATTTCCAGTTAAAGACAGTAAGCGTCAAAATCGTCGCTAGTACTGAGTGAGCCATCTGTATAGGCGCCCCGCGCACCGTTTCTCTAATTTGTGCCATGAGCATGTTGCATTTACAGGGAACGCTGCTGCCCATTCCCTGGCATATTCTTTACCCACTACTGGTAGAATTGGGGTAATAACACGGCACCTATAGCGTTTCATAAAACCATAGGTATACCTTTTATTTACCCTTTAGTTTTCTTTCAATTCTCTAATACCTACTATTATAGCAGCACGCACATTCTTCAAATAAATGATTTATTTCCAGTAGATGTAAGGCATAACACGAGAACTAATTATTTTGAAATGCTCTCATCCCTCATCATAAGTTATGCCCACTTATTCTCATGTTTACAAGCACATACATAAGCCATTCTTAAGTTTGTCCAAGTTCTCATCCTACGACTTCATTATTGGGCCCACAATAGAATTACCGAGGATAGACGGTGGCATACAGTCTACAGACCATGTACCGTTGGATTGAGGTGTTGTCCACTGGTGTCGACTCTGTTGCGGAAAAAGTACTGGTAAAACCATACAACTATGGTCCAAACAAACCTGCATTTAAAGTACATGTTACGTACGTTTATCTAGTGTGTGGTGACAGTTGTTAAGTCAGTGTTAACCATAGGTACATTAGAGGTTAGGGGTCGTATATAGTACGCACCACACAGGAGGAGTTAAATAATAACAAACATACAGGTTTTTTTTTGGGCCATAGTTACAAGCTAGGACCATAGTTGTATGGTTTTACGGTATTAGACTTCACAGCAGAGACATCATAAACTCTTAGGAACATAAATTTTAGTAAAATTTATTATGACTACTCATTGCTCGAGGTCAGTTATTATCGATTCTTTTCTATGCCCCTAAGTTACATGATTCCTCAATCAATAAATAATATCGACCAAACTGGTACAAAACTATTGAACTGGAAGATATATGCAAGATCTCTCGACATTGCGGAAGGGCGAAGGCTGCAGATTATGGTAGATCGAAAAAAGCGAATATAAACCTCAAGGAAATACTTGCAACGGTTTCGTTCTGCTGCTACAACTTGTCGGTCGAGCGAGACCTATCTTGACGACTTTAACGTCTTTCGCCGCTGCGCCTCCGTGTCGTACAGAATGAACTTCAGTCGAATCCAATGGAAAACCTCATCAACCGCAAGGGATATATCTTGGGAGAAATCCTGAGATAATAGAATTAGAGAGGAGACCCTCCCGTCGGCTCCCACGCGCGACAATGCGACAAATTGTCAGACATTACGACCGCTTTTTATATAGCGAGAGAATTGGACCAATCCTCTGTTGTTCACTATTGGGAAACTTTGAAAATTAGCCCCTTAATGACGTAAAATTGTGACTGATGTGATGATGATGGACTGATGCTGTTCTTTTGCTTATTGTACTTTTTTGTAATTGTCTTGCAAATGGGAGGTAATTGATATGCCACATAAGTTTTACTTACGTCTTTTCAATGTCCGTATTACCTTCTTATAAGTAGGTAACAAAGTATACCAATACAGGACAAGAGTAAACAAAACTAAACTCTAAGTAGAAATATAGAGCTTTTTATACTTTTTCTTCCAAAAAAGGTATGCAAACACGATTTCAAAACAAGGAATTTAAGCTAAGTTCATCTTAAATCAATACTTACGACAACTCAATACAGGCTTGTCATAGCAGCATCCTTTTTAACCATGGCTAAGCCAACAAACATGATCGAATGTTCTGTTTCTATAACCACAGTCAAGTTACTTAAGAACAAAAGCAACAATGCATATGAAACCAAGCTAAAGTCTCGGCAAACATCTCAGACGTTATCTAAAACCGTGGCAAAGCGTTTTAAAGGCCTATTTCACTTGCTCCGCACTAACACCTTATTTAGCATACATCGCTGGTTTTCTTGAGTTTATTATAATGAAGCTCATACAACAGCCAGCATTGTACGCCAAATCGGATCCTGTTGGCAGGTAGTGACTTATCCACTTTATCTGAAAGCGTGGTAAAGTGTTTTAGCATTATCTGAGCCTGCCGTGGTACCACAGATAGTCGGCGTCTGAGTACCGTGGTCTGAGTCTGCGACGAGAATGTTGCTATTATCTTGCGCACGCGCCTCTTACAGTGTTAGTGAAATGTTTAGAGGTGGATTATGGTTTACTAGCTGCCCGTCAGCGGTTTCACCCGCTGCAACCTATTATTCCGCGGGAGAAAGCATTATTCGCCAAGAGATGTCGCTATTAGTTTTCGGCGAAAACGTTTAAAACGCGAATCGGCTCAGTCACGCCACCTATTTCAAAAATATTGGAAAATGCGTGATCCCGTGGGAATGAGACATTTTTTCGTGGTAAAAAGTATCCTATGTGTTATTCCAGATGCCCCTGCAAAGTTTCATGTCAATCTAATCAGCCGTTTTTGCGTGATGTCGTAACAAACACACACACAAACATCCGCCTTTATAATATTATTATTAAGTAGGATTAGTAGGATTTTTAATAGACATGCGTCAGAACAAAAGCTACATATAGGGAGTAACGGAAAGGGTATAACAAGCCGAAAGGAAGGCAAGGTACTCATGATACTGAACAATTTCCCCCATGGAATATTGGTCGAAAATTCGAAATATGAAAAAAAAACTTTGGACGTCCCTTAAAAAAACGCCGATCAGCTAATTGATTTACTATGGGAGGTCAATTTTTTTTCATATTTCGATGTTCCATGGGGAAAGTTGTTCAGTTGCATGAGTACCTTGACCTCCTTTCGGCTTGTTATACCCTTTCCGTTATACCTAAGACTATTTTTAGGAGTGAGACAGTGCATGAAACTAAAACATTTTTCCTATAGAGAATGGGTCAAACTACTTAGGTTATGTATGAGTGAAAGGCCTCTCATATAGAAGTGTACCTAGTTTACGCTGACTGCGTATTTTTTATGGGAAAGGCTGCGTAAATTTTAATATGTTGCATGGGAAAATGTGTGTACAGTAACATTGACTGATTTACTCCTTAGGGGTAAGCTCCACAGAGTAGACGCGCGACGCGACGCGCAACATTACATCTGTATTCTGTCAGACAAGCGATCGCCAGCCGTTATCGATGCGACACGCGTCTCACTTGTGTAGCTTTGTTTCTTCGGTTTCATACATTTTATGTGTCTCAAACGTCGCGATGTCATAACTTTCCTAGCTCTACAGTCTGGATGTTGGTTCATCTCCCGAGTATGTGACAGACGTCACCTTATCTTAACGACAGCACCTGATGACGTCCTCTTAAGAGGCATTAGGGCATTAGGGACGCATCTTAATAGGAGTGGAGTGCATGCCACTGGAAAGTAGCTGATAGTTGTCAACGTGGTGATTAGGAAGTATTTGTTGTGTGCATTTTAAGGTGTTCGTAGTTTAAGAAACTGCTCCTAGCTACGTAGCTTCAGTTTATCTACTGCAAGACAAAGGCTGCCCTCATTCGTCTTAATCTTGGGCCTCCAGCTGCCAGTTTTGGAGAAAGTCTTCCAAGTCAACTCTCCATCTTCTGTGAGGCTGTCCACGACGACGGCGACCATCTTGTGGCACCCACTCTGTTATTATTTTTGACCATCGGTCGCTGTGCATGGGGTAGACATGTCATTTGATTTCAGTACCTAAAGACCATTTTAAATCATAGCGTCATGTCATGACCAGTCTACGGAAGGTCAAGTTAGGCTGGTCGCGTAGTAGGTATTTAAGTATTGCGACCAGCGTAACTTGGCCTCCCGGTTAGGCTGATCATGTCATTTCATGCGAGCATTTCATGACACTATGATACCGAATGGACTTTACTTGAAAACTAGGTACCGTAATTCAATTTCTTGTTTTGTGGCGTTTTCATTGTGATTTCGCCAGTGTCATAGTTTGTTTCGCTACGCTAGTTTGTTTTCTTTGTTGGCGCTGATCACTTACCGTAATTAAAATGATGATGATGGAATTCTGGCATCAGTAGAAGTCAATTTCGTTTCAGTTCCGTACTTCCGATAAATTCAATTCATTTACATCATACTACTCAAAATAGCATCAGAAAGTCTTATTCTTATGTATAGAGGTAGGTAATGTGAAAACTGTTACCAAAATCACGATAGAATAACCGACTAAAGACATTTTTCATCTTATATGTTAAGTAGATGATGTGCGAATAAATAGAAAGATGGTAATTAATTAGGCTACTATTTCTCAACCGGAAACATCAACTCCATTTTGAAACACCAGCTAATAATAAACTTAAACTATAAAACGGTAAAGTGGCCCCCTCTGGCGGGAGGCAAGGTCGAATTGCGTGTCTCGTTATACTTATTATGAAAATTAGTAAATGTTAGTGTTAAAATGTTAATTAGATCAGTGATGGATGACTTTAGGCGTGAGCGAGCCATTGGCTTAGAAATAAGCCTGTAAGGCTTAATTTACCGACGCAGAACTAGGAAGGCACTAGCTCTAAATATAATCTAGGCATAGGTTGAGCTAGGCTATTAAATTATTATAATGGACGAACATCCGTACTTTCGTGGGCATGATCCTTTATAGAGCTTACCCATAAAAAATATATATAGGGTTACATTTAATTAAGTACAAATCTCTTGAAGGTGAAGTCTACTCACAAAACAGAACAACTTTTGTAAGAAACTTTTCTTCAAAATATGAAAAAAATTGGACCTCCCGCACAAAAATGTTTTGTGAGTAGACCTCACCCTCAAGAGATTTGTACTTAATTAAATGTAACCCTATATAATACAGCTTTTTGTTAACTGACCTTTATTTTGCTCGTTTGAGAAGAAAAAGAATGATAAGGAGTGACTTGTCAGCATTCACTTACCTATTCATTTATTAATTTATAGGAGGTAGATAGGAGTAGATCAAAACGTATAAAAATTGTAACAAGACCGAACAAAAATTAAAAATCTAGCTTATCTCAAACATTCAAAAGGTGTGTTGAATAATAAATAGAATTTAATTCAATTCACTATTAATAAACAAAACAATAACTAATAAACAGATAAGTAAGAAGCGGCGCGTGCGGCGATTGTAACTAGAGATCACGACGAAGATCTTTATTGTAACGGCGACACTTTGAAATACATTGCGTATTTTCTACTAAGCTATTACTAACAGCCATTATAATTTATAAGATTAGGTAGAATAGAAACGACCGACGTAGAGTCTTCATAGAGTCGACAATGGAGGGAAACTATCAGCAGAAATCACCTAATAATGCGCATTTTTTTGGGTCGCACTAAGTTGGATTCCATCTTGCTTAGGTGTAGGCACAAGTCGGCACAACCAGCTATGATTGTCCGTAAGAAAGATGTTTTCAGATTTCAGACGGCGTGTTAAACCATATTGGTCCCACGCGGTTGCTGTCTATCAGACACCAGTGACGTAGTATAAAAGTAACGTCATCATGAGTGTCTTTTTTTCTATTGCTGTCTACAACGTCTTGGATATCAGCCGTTACAAAACCTCGTCAGGGCCCCACTACTGAGCTAGTCGGCAGCTAAAAACCTCTGACACTTGGGTTTCGTTGAGTTGTCCGTCGAATATGTGTCCAAATGTCCAAAAGGAGAAAAAAAACTAAGTATCACTGGACATTGACAAAGCGCGCAATGGTTAAAACATACGAAACAGCAGAAAAGTCACTATATCGTCTACGTAAAATCACGACAAAACAATGAGATCGTGATACGCGCATCAAATGAAGAAGTGTGGTTGGAATACTGGGTCGTATTTAGGTTATTATAGGGTCGTTTACCTCTGGCACGCGTTTTAGTTGTCTATGTGGCCTAGGATACTCTGCCTAGTGGAGTCTAGGAAATTTGGCATAGTTTTCATTTTAAAGTACGTGAGAAGGTACTTATTAGGAAATACTAGATGGAAGTTATACGGTGAATTGGTTCTGGACCAACCCAAGACCAACCTTAAAAATAAGACGCAAGTTTTATGAACTGCATTGACAGCTATTTATTACAATCCACTGCTGGGCATGAGTTTTTCTTATTCGGGGGTATTTAGGTACGATATTTACTTAGGTACCTAACTTAGCATGAGAGAAATGAAGTATTCACTGCCCATCCCTGGATTCATCCCAGTCGCATTGTACTACACCCAGATGGTAGAAGGCTTATGCTATTCAAAGCCTACCTTGCATTACAATAAAAGCGAAATTTTGCATGGAATCCCCATTATTCAGCTAAATTATTCCACTCACGACCATTATGAGTGTTTAACCGATCGCCCATCTGCAAATAATACTCTTTGGTCATCAGATTTGCACCACTTTGCATCAGAGTTAGGCCAGGAGTCAACGGACGAGTAAAAACACTGATTAATAAGTAACCCTTTATTTAGTGAAGTAATGTTTATTGTATTTGTAATTGTTCTTTATTGGTGTCGGGTTTATAAATCAAATCGTTTATTGATGTGTCACTTAATTGGAAATGGGTTGTCCATTTTGTAAGCCCGTGTTTTGATTTTCAAAGTTTTGAAAACGAATACAGAAAAATTAAAGACAGGGAGGTGATAATTGACAGTATTTACCTACTAGGTAGGTACTTACTTAAACGGGAAAAAACTGATAGGTAATGTGCAAATTATGGGCTTAAAATTCAGTTATCTACGAAATTTTGAATTGTTACTGAGTTCTTAACTGTGGAAAGTACTTCAGTTTCAAGCTCAACTACTATAAAAGTGGCCTACAGCTGTTGACGAGTAGGTATCATATCGTCGATTAATATAACAATGAATAATAAACTAAACACATGCTCATACCTCTCTCGCTTCATTTGACTATTACTTATCAATGAATCTTAATTACATCTCAGTAACAATTAATTTATTCTTAATGATATACAGATATCTATGCAGATTCGACATGATCTGCTCATATGGCCATGTCCATCTTGGAAATCAATTTTTGAACCACTATGACTAATATTAAAGGCATGGCCGACTGTTTGGCATTCAAATCATATGTAGCGATTTTTTTGACGCCGACTTATGGCCTAGATCGATTCGTTTGAGTCTGTGGTATTTTACTATGTAGAGACGAAAAGTTTGCGATACATTGCGTTTTTTTCACTGTCTAGAACAGTAGGTAGAGTAACCAAAAAATAGAGCGAATAGAAATAGAACACATAAAAGTGAAGATCTAGTAGGTACTATCCCACCAAGCTAACTAGCTGCATGTCAAATATTATGAAATTTTCACGACATGCAAGTATGGAAGGCAAAAAATCTTTTGAAAGTTGTCGTTTTTTTATAGTTGTCAGTTTTTCAAACTACTTATTAGTACCTTTCACTAAAGGTTTTTTGTCACTGTACCTATACCTTCCCTCAGAGCAATGTATGACGAATTCCCATGAGTGCTCCATCAAATCCATAGGGTATCGATATGAATACAGTCTCTGGTATTTCATCGAGCAATGACACCCGTTCCATATTATTTAAAACAATGCTAATGCTTAGAGGCAACCATATTTTTGCATCTGACCAACGTACCTTCAACTTGAGTAATCTTTATCACAAGGACACAAGGTTGAATATTGATGCTAATATATTGATGATAAAATTGTTTTGGAATAAGACTAATTTGATGATTAAAAAACTAAAACAAAGGCGGCAGGTGCCATTTAGGACGACTAGATGTTTAGCGGCTCATAAAATATGCCTGATGACATGATAAGAGCCTAAATGTATGGTTGTTTGTCAGACTAAATAGGATGGGGTCTAGAACCTTACAAGCTAGGACACATAGGAATATTGGGGTGTAATAACTAACAAATAATGGTAGCTAAAAATATTTCATAGAGCTATTTAACTAGGCCATGAAAGTGAAAAATTATTCCTAAGGAAAACAAACACTCTAATATTGATACTTTTTCTGTCAAAATTTGTACCAGGAGTACAATCTAGAATCTAACTATTTTCTCGTATTTCGACCTAAGTTTCTAGGCGTAAGCTTTTCAGACTGATAGGCTGGATCACCTCTTCAAATATTTCAGGAGCTTACATTTTGCTGGAATGCTGCTGGTCTATGTACCTAGGGTGAAAGTTTACGAAAACTCAGGTGATAAGGAACCACTTTCGCTAAGGAACATTGGTCGAAATATGTCAAAAAATGTAGACCTCCCATTAAAAATGTACCTACGATCAACTGATTTGAGTTACTATATATAGTGTACAATATATTTCGACCTATGTTCCTTGTTGAAAATCGTTCCTTATTTATCACCAGCTGGTTCTGAGTTTTCGCTATTCGGTGGCTAGTATAATTTCACCCAGAATAATATGAAAAAAATCCAAACCAATAATGTAATTCATGAGATGGATGGTAAGGTAAACAGCTGATCCCTAAACCCAATTTCATTACTTACGGCTATGATACAACCATCCCGGTATAAATATGATATGATGTGATCCCAGGGTCCTGGAGGGATCAATTTGCTGGACAATCAGTAAATTGGTGCGTATAAACAGAAACACGGCGCCACCGTGGGGAGGTGGAGTGGTACTAGTGGTTCTCACTTGAAATTCGCCTTTGCTATGCCCAGGGCTACCTGAAAAATATTTCTCTAAGCTGAATCAAGATGGCTAAGAGTGGATCTTGGTATCTCACCAGTATCTCGTGACATACCTATGTCTGATCATCATTGGCCACGAACGTCTATAACAGACGATTTAGTCAGTGTCTGAGGCACGGTTTTTGGTGGCTATAACGCGGGTGAAGTTTTATCTCCACAGTGTCTGATAATAATTATGTCCGATAGGTATCTCGATTTGCTTCTCTTGGCGGCTCCGCAAGTCAAGAAAGTCAAATTTGTCGGCGAAGTGACAAGAATGGCAAGGCGGGTACTCCACCGATGATTTCCAATGAAATTCATGGTGCTTGCATTTTGCATTCAAGGGTGCCTTTTTTACATCTTCCTTTATTTTATAAACTAATGAGTTATGATCGAGCTCTTGTAGTACCGCTCCAATTTTTACGCAAACTGTGGTACGTCACGCGAGCACCGTGAGATCGGTATCACATCCCATGTGGGATCCTGGGGTAGCGGGTTCGATTCCGGAAATTAAGAAAAAAACGGCGGCAGTGAGATGACGTAATCGGAGCCTAAATTAATGGATTAGTAGTTCATTTGGCTTTATAAGGGTTTTATAGAGGGCCTGGGGAGGGAAGAGAGGGTAATAAAACATTTACTGGAACATTTATTAGGTTTTCGTTAATTAGGTGCCCACTTAATGTTTATGAGAAAACTGCAAATAGGTAAAAGCTATTTTTAAACGATGCTTTTCAATCCAGCTCGTATGCTTCTGTAGCTTACTACGTTCTTAAATTCCAACCAAAATCATTTTTGTGTAAAATGTTACTAAGACCCATTGGCAATGTGAAAAACATAGCAGCAGATATTATGTATAACCTAACCTAACCTAGAGCTAACCTAATGTATTGGATTTTTTAAATCTAAGCTTTTGAAAAAAACTACACGCCCGAAACTTCACCAACCCTAAATTTACAAACTCCTAACTCACATTTCTCCATAAGTCCTTTTCGTTTTCAAAATAACCTACTACTCCTCCGGGCCTTCTTGCTATTTTAAAGTGTCAATTATAATAATCGAAACACCTACAAAACAATTATGAGCCACAGTGTAAGTGACAATGAGTAGGTATGGTTAGAATGGAACACAACACTACAATAATGTAATAAGAAGTACGCAATTAGACGATCATCCGATAAGCTCGAGCGTAGCTTTTTACACCATTCATACAATAACACTAGTAGATTTTATGTAAGGGCCAGCGCAGATGGATGCATTTGACGTACGTTTTCTAAGTCTGAATTGCGGTTCATTGAAGTTTTGTCAAACGACAATGCATTAAAATTTGAATGCGATGTCTCCCTTTAGCGGTACTTAGGTGACAGTTAAGTACGTACACCACTGTTTCTGTGTAAACCAACTGCACTTTATGCAGAATTGAACTTTAACTGCAGTCAGCTAAAAAATAGCATAGCTAGGCCTAGATGTTTACAGCAGACTGTAATTTTATCTATCACAAGTGCCGAAATCCAGCAGATTTTAATGCAGAATTTCGTCGTTTGACTCAAATTTAAGAAAAAGTTTTAAGTTCTATGGCCTATAGTTTGACAACTTCGTGCACGACCTTCCTGCGGGGTACAGACGGTATTTTCTATTTGTAGTTGGCTCGCAGTCCGTCTGTACAGACCCTAAGTGCAGCTTATTACGGAAAGCGATTATGAACGTTAATTAATAGAGATTAATTCAGCGTTTAGCTTGATACGATAATTGTAAGTGTTCTACTTTTTTACTCTACTATGCAATTGACTTTACATGGGTTTTGTATTATTTATGAGTATTATGAGATTGCACGTTGGTGAGAAGTCTGTTAGGTGTTTGTGATTGAATAAAATTTGGAATTTGAAATTATTCTTTCGGGAATAACTGGGATATCGGGAGCGCATTAAAAAACGGTCTTATTTGGACAAGCAATTTATTCCGACTGACGTTTGAGGGTAGATCACAAACTCATCTTATGCTAATACCCACTTACATTACTAACATCCCTCCACCAATATTTTTAAAATAGTTTTCCTCTTTGTTACCACCATGGCAGTTTATAATTAACGTCTTTCCGGGGTCTTAGTGACCGAGGTTCTCTTCTTACTTCTGTGGTTCCTTCGTCATCTGCGCTTGTGGTAGCTAGTTCTTCTTGTTCTTCTAAGGAAGCGACATCGTTGGCTGCCTCTGGTGTCGGGTCTTGCAACTCTGCATGAAGATCTTGTGTTATGGGGGTTACCGAAGTAGCAGAGGAGTTTTTGTCATCTTCGCTAGTCTGAACTGTTTCTTGTTCTTGAGGAACATCGCTGTCTGTCACTGCCTCGCCTTCAAGGTCGTTCCCCGTCTCAGCCCGGTCATTATCATCAACAACGTGAGTTGCACCTGCTACAGCTGGATAAGCTTGATGTAATAGGATTGGAGATAACTCTTCGTTATTTGCTGATCCTGAAGAATCTAAATCCACATTAACATTGTTCTCGTAGTCGAAATTATCATCCGACACTGCTATCTCTTTCTCCCCCTTTAATTCATATATTTGGTTTTTATGTCTCTTGACCAATCTGTTGCTGCAACTGACTTTGACTAAATAAGCCGATCTTCCTAGTTTCTTCTGAATCACCCTTTCTGCCATACAGAGTTCTGATTGTAATTTATCTTAACTAATACGGTATCATTTATATTAAAATCGATATTACGTCTTCCACGATAATATTTAATCTGCGAACACTGATTATTTCTTACAGCCTCTGCAAGTGATGCATCGGAGGGAGGCGGTGTCGATGGGTTTATTAAATCTAATCGGCAACGTAATTTACGTCCAAACAAAACCTCAGCGGGAGATCGGTTTGTTGATGAGTGTAAAGAATTTCTATAATTGAACAGAAATTCTTGTAACTTCACGTTAATATTTTTGACATTTGAATCAGACAACAAAATGGTTTTAATGGCTTTTTGATTATTTTACATAACTCTCCGCCTGCCCATTACTGGCAGGATGATAAGTCGGAGAAGTTACATGATTAATCCCATTAGTGGCGCAAAAATGTTCAAATTCGTGAGATATAAACGAAGAGCCATTATCCGTACATAAAGTATGAATCAACCCAAATCTTGACATTAACTCGCATAGTTTCTCAATGACAACTTTTGACCCATAGCCATTACTTACTTCAAATACCTCCACCCATTTAGAATATGCATCTACTGCTACTAAATACACTCTGTTGTGGAAAGGCCCCAAGAAATCCAAATGTACCCTATAAAAAGGTTCTGGAGGGAAACTCCAAGGAGTCAGAGGGGCTCGGTTCGGGGCGGGACGCAGCTGCATGCATACGTCACACGCTGCAATGCCTCGTTCTAACGTTGTTGACATACCTGGCCACCAAAATCGAGCCCTAGCTTCACTTTTCATCTTAACTATTCCTAAGTGTCCTGTATGTAATTCATTAAAAATATGACCCCTTAAATGACATGGAACTACTAATCTAGTACCTCTCATTAGGCACCCGCTTTCGACTGCTAAATCAAATCTACATTCATAAAATGGCTTAATGTTTTTATCGATTATTTTACTAGGCCAACCATTTTTCACATACTGCACTACCCGTGAGAGCACTGAGTCAGACTCTGTCGACTTTCTTACGTCACTCAGTGACAGGGGCGGCGAATCTGACTGCCATATGAAATGTACATAACAAGCCTTATCATTAACGCAATCAGACGTTTCCTTACAAGTGCTGTTTAGGTTTGGAATTATTGAACGACTGAGGAAATCTGCCGCGTTTTGAGCACTGCTTACATATTCAATTTTGTAATTATACGCTGAAAGAAACAAGGCATATCTTTGCAGTCTATTGGCGGAAACTTCTGGAATTCCCTTACCTGGTTGGAAAATAGAAAGCAAAGGTTTATGATCCGTTTTTAAAATAAATGGGTCTGACCTGCCATAAAGGTACTGGTGAAATTTACGCACTCCGAACACAATAGCGGTAGCCTCCTTTTGAATCTGACTGTATTGTTTTTCTGCTGAATTCAATGACCGAGATACGTAAGAAATAGGCCTTTCTAACCCGTTTTCATCCACCTGAGACAGTATAGCCCCGAGACCGAAGGGGGACGCATCAGTTGTTAAGATTACCCTCTTAGAATTAGGGTTAAAATGCGCCAGCGTGTTATCTGAAGATAACTCTTTCTTTATCTTATTAAAAGATTCCTCTTGATCTTTGCCCCATATCCATTTGTTTTCTTTTTGCAATAAAAAATGTAATGGGCTTAATATACTAGAAGCATTTTTTATGAAATTCCTATAATAATTCACCATACCCAAAAATGACTTTAATTCCGTTACGTTCTCAGGTTGTTTTGCCTCTAAAATGGCCCTTACCTTTTCTGGCGATTTATGCAACCCATGTTTATCTATAACAAACCCCAAATACGAAACAGAATCCTGAAAAAAACTGCACTTGTCTTTACGCAACACTAATCCTGCATTTTCCAGTCTCTTAAAAACTTCCTCTAACCTCTCTAAGTGTTGTTTTTTTTTGATGAGCCCGTAATCAAAATATCATCAAGAAATTGAAGCACGCCATCTATACCTGAAAGAATAGTTTCCAACGTACGTTGAAAAATCGCCGGCGCACTTGATAACCCGAACACAAGACGGTTATATTTATATAATCCTTTGTGTGTGTTGATACAAGTCAACAACTGTGAATCACTATGTAATTTTAATTGATTATAAGCACTAGAAAGGTCTAACTTTGAAAACTGTAAACCGCCGTGCAATTTAGTAAATAACTCGTCAATTCTCGGTAACGGGTATTTCTCAACTAGTAATTGTTTATTAAGTGTCGCTGAATAATCAGCACAGAGCCTAATATTACCATCATGCTTTAATACTGGCACTATTGGACTCGCGTATTCTGAGTACGTCACTGGTTCAATTATCTTTTGTTCCACTAATCGCTCTAGTTCTCTCTCGATTTTAGACTTTAAAGCGAAGGGTACTGGGCGCGCCTTCATATAAATAGGGTTTGATTCCGGCTTTAGATTTAATTTTACTTCAACTCCCTTACAACAGCCTAATTTATCTGCAAATAACTGTTGATTCCTAAGTAATAACTGTTGTAAGTCCTGGTCATCGACACTATAACGATCTATGTTCGAAATTTGACAAATTCGCAATCCGAATTTCCGCATAAAATCACGCCCTAACAGAGGTGGGCCACCCTCTTTAATTACATACACATCGACGTTTTTTGTTCTTTTTTTGTACTTAAATGGAAGTGAAATTATACCTAAAGTTTCGATAGCCTTTTTGTCATAACTTCGTAGGGTATCATAGGTAGTGTGTAATGGATGTCTTTTAAAATATTTGTTATAATAAGTGTCTGATATAGCTGTAACTGCTGACCCTGAATCCAATTCAAATGTCAAAGGAATGTTTTCTACTGAAATCTCTTCCCACATCGGTTCATCCACTATGGTTTTAATATTAAAAATAAATCGCTCACCGTCATCACCTTCCTCCTCTGCACAACACTGCAAGAAATGCTGCGTTACACCACTTTTGCCACAAGCACGTTTTAGATGTCCAATGGACCCGCACTTCCTGCACCGATACCCTTTATATTTGCAAACCTGGGAATTGTGCCCAAAAACATTACGAACTGAACAACGCTCCGCATTACTGCCACCGCGGGGTGCTCCACCCGCTGATGGCGCTGATAAGCCGGAAGATCGACCTCTAAACTGCCGCGGATCAGCTGACGCCCGGTCTCGCGCCGCCGCCATCTTGTGCACGTCCAACAAAGCCGGGGAATGCGTCGATTGCCCTTGTCTAGCGCCTTCCCGGGCACAAAGCGCGCTTTCCGCCAGCTCCAGAGCCTTTTCTAGGGTTAGATCCTTCAAGGACTCCGTAAAAACACGCTCACGAGCATGACCTGCCGCCATTCCAAGGACGAATCTGTCCCGTAATACCTCGCTGCGAGCGGTCGACGAAAATTCACAGTCCATTGCTAAATGTCGTACGCGAACCGCCCATTGCTTAAGCGATTCACCTGGCTCCTGCACTGCACTATGGAACTTATGGCGCTCCGCAAACCCGCACTTTTTAACTTTGAAGTGACTATCCAATAATTTAATTATATTGGCATATAGTTCTGCTCCAACTTCTACGGGTTGCGCTAAGTCGCGGACCAATCTATAGGTACTCTCCGATAGACTGCTCAATAATATTGCACGCCGTTTTGCCCCCAATTTGTCATTTTCCTCAGTTATCTCGTTAGCCACGAACCACTGTTCTAACCGTCCTTTGTATAACGACCAGTCTTGAGTTTCGTGGTTGAAACCGCTTAACACACCGAAAGTATTTTTAGCCATTGTTCACACGCGTGTTAATTGGCTCACTCGTCGCCAGTATTCTTTCGGGAATAACTGGGATATCGGGAGCGCATTAAAAAACGGTCTTATTTGGACAAGCAATTTATTCCGACTGACGTTTGAGGGTAGATCACAAACTCATCTTATGCTAATACCCACTTACATTACTAACAGAAATCTTAATATTTACGAAGAAAAAACCATATATAAACAGTGTGCCACAGACGCACAGGTATTATTATAAAGTACTTACCTATCTAAAAAATAACTTTTAAAATAATAATATTAAAATAATTTAGATACATACATAGGTACCATAGGTATACCAGTGTACTTACTTGCTTGAATCTGTACCATTTCTACGATCAAATTTCTATTGCCAGACCTAAAAAGCATAATCTTGCAAATACTCAATAATATAAAATAAAACCGAAACACCAATCACCCCTTAATTAATAAAATGCTTTATCTCAACCATCTTGATACAATCTTTTCGATATCATAAAGGGGTCCAAAACAGTTATTTTATTACCCTCCATATTGCACAAAACATTAAACCAACTGGGAATTTGGCTGTTTATACCCTATCGCCTTTGCTTCAACTTTTTAATCTGCGAAAAAAATAAAACAGAAATTATCTATGGTTAGAGAGTAGACTGGGGCGTTTTTAATTCACGTAAAAAAGGTGCGCCGGATCTCGGGGGAGATGGGGTGAACTGGCAAACATCATTATAGCTAGGGTTGACCACTTCAAAATTTATCATAATTATTTACCATTAAGATGGTCGGACAACAACTAAACATACCTAGATTCTTCTTTTAAATGGCCAAAAGATCATGTTTTCAATGAGTTCCCTCATTTCTTCCTGGACTCCACCATCAGTTCATGATGGGGCACCTACTAACTAGATGAACAATCCGTGGGCACAAGTTTCAGAGATTTTGAACCGTTTCTACTAGATACTTACTACTTAGCAGGTCCTTGATAATATTATGGTTTTTGTAGTGACTGCCGTCTATGTGATAATGATAATCATTATGTGTGTCACGGTCACCGCAGCTCTCTTAAATAAGTGTAATGTTAATCCGGATGGCTGACAACCCTAGCTGGCGGGGTCAGCCGGTATTTACGCTGCCAAGTCAATAAGACGAGTGGTACCTGCGCAGTCTGGACTAGTATGGGTTGTATTAATCTAATGCTGAAAATGTTACATAAAGGGACCCACTTATAAAAAATTACAACTACCTACATATTTTCATCATGAGTGTGTTCCAGTTTCAGCTATTTTTGATAATCCTCTGAGAGCATAAAAATCAATGAGGAGGAAAGCTCAAATCAGGCAGTAGGCGCAACTATGACATGGTCATATTTTTGACCAATCACAGAAAAAATACTATATTAGCTCCCTAGTTTGCTACCTCATTTCATTAACCATCAAAACAATAAAGTACGGGTTCATACCTATTTACAATAATCTTAAACATCTAAATTATTTACAAATTTACACAATTGAATCCTTAACATACATCAGAATTACACATTATAACCTTGCACATAGCATACAAAGAATATTTACAATAATACTTATATCGTTTTTCTCTGGTTAGGGAAAAATAGACTTCTTGTCACAGCATTAACGAGATTTTCACAGCTGTCAAATATGGCCAATTCAAACGCCCGTACTGTAATGAAAAGGCAATGATTAGATCACGCAGATGATCTGTCGGCGCGTGCGCAACGCAAGCTCATCTCGCTAATGGATGCGGTTATTTGTTGCCACACCCTTGTTAATAACGCCCGTAATATGGAGGGTGGATGTTTGTAATCTAATCACTAATTATTGTGATGAGATTTATTTAGGATGGTATGGGCTTTTCACAATGGATGGTAGGGTCAAAGTTCAAGGTGCAGTCCATTCAAAATCATAATGTCATGTCATGACATGACCAGCCTGAGCGGGAGGCTAAGTTACGCTGGTCGCGTAGTAGGTGTCTAAGAATTGCGACCAGCGTAACTTGATTAAACTTCAATAATGAGGTACTTAAAAAAACAGCAAGCAGCAAGCAAAAAAACATCTAGAATCAGTTTCACTGCCATGTCCGCCATGCCATGGCAACCCCTATTGGTAAAGGTAATCAAACCTCTATGGTTGCAATTCACTTCCTGGCCGGTTGTAATCAGTGGAACCACGTTTCCGAACGAAATAAAAAATGATCTGTCAAACGGGCAGCTTTCCCGCCAATTTGACGCTGGTTCGCGCCCTCATGATGACTAGGGTTGCCAATCTTTATAACTTTTATTGGACACGGTTTTGGTAGGTAAATAAAATAAGTACCTAGGTATTATAACTAGCGCAGATAAAGAACATATTCCGAATTCGCAAGATTATTGTTGACATCCTGCTCAAATTTCATATAATATGATAGAGAGGCAAACGTTAATATTGTTAATTCGGGATAATGTTCTTCATCTGCTCCCATATCGAACAATTTTTGCTTTATAGGACAGTTTCTTTTTACGAAAATTTAAATAATTAAGTATGTTAGAATTCAAATGAACATTAAAAACTGTAATCTCCCATTAGCTGCTGACTAAAATTGCAATACTTAGAAAAGAAAACATTATCAGTTAGTTACTCGGGAACGTAGGAGGCTAGCAAGATCTAAGTTGTTTACATTGTTCACATTCGGTGTAAATTCGTGGCTACAGCACGAATTCGTCACGCCCTCACTTGCAGATTAATAGGGCTGGGTGTTTAGGCGCCGGTCGCCATGACAGCGGGGTGTATTGTCAATCTGGCCCCTCTCCCCTCTGCCACCCTCCCTCGAAATACCACATCTCGAGGGGGGCATTATTTATCTGGCAACACCGTAAGAAAAGCGCGCGGAAAGGTTAATTAGCTTTTTATGTAGATTATAAAAAGATGTAGAGAATGCTAGTGTGATATGATATGACAAATATTATGAATTTATGATTATGTTTTAATGGCTATACTTACCTACCCTTTGGCTATAGGTAAGTACTAATATCACAGACCATATTACGGACTTTTACAACAAGGTAATACTTTTGAAGCACTCGCGATTGTTTTCACACATTTTAAGTATTGAACCGGGTCTATCGCGATAATATTTAGGTAAACCTTTATAATTTACCTGTGTCCCGACGTTTCAGCACAGTTTCATGTGCTGTGGTCGCGGGTTGACTAAAGTCCCAGCGAGATGTCATCCAGGCAGTGGGCGACGAGTTCTTCTGCTATCCACATATGTCTTTAGAATTTTGATATTTTATTAATGGTCTGTAAACACTGCACTAGGCCGGCACACAACACTCACAGTATCCGACGATTGCTCCGATGATAAATCTCGCGGTTTCAATTTGTCAATCACTGGACTCCATGCGGATGACAATTTAAACCCGTCCTCTCGGTTGAAATTATTTGGGTTTTTCTTAATTTCAATAGCCTCGCGGACGATCCTTGGGTAATAATGACGTTCCACAGAGAGGATTTTTGGGGCATGAAGTTCAATCCAATGATTAGGACCGGATGTTAGAAGGTGTTCTGCTATCGCTGATTTATGCATCTGTCGGTTTTTCACAGCTGCGATGTGTTCTTTGACCCGTTCGCTGACAGTCCGCTTCGTTTGGCCAATATATGATTTACCGCAGCTGCATTGTACTTTATAGACTCCTGCGTTCTGAAACGGAATGACATCCTTCGGCGTCCGTAAACAGTGTGACACCTTCGACAATGGAGTGAAAACAGTCTTAACTGAATTTTTACTCAACACTGTCCCAATCTTGTCTGTTACTCCTTTCACAAAAGGTAAGTACGCTGGCTGTCTATTTACCTCCGGATGTCTCTCTTTCCTGGTTTTCATTCGACGCTGAACTCCCGTCGTGTAACCATTTTGAACAAGTACTTTTTGTACATGGTTCAACTCGTCCTCTAGATGTTCTGAGTCACATAAGTCGTGGGCCCTCTTTGTCAGTGTCGAAACTACAGATTGCAGGTGACGCGGATGATGATGAGAAGTCGCATGTAAGTACCGATCTGTGTGTGTTGTCTTTCTGTATACAGAATGCGCAAGGGACCCATCGGGTCCAATGCAGCTATAAAGTACAATGCAGCTGCGGTAAATCATATATTGGCCAAACGAAGCGGACTGTCAGCGAACGGGTCAAAGAACACATCGCAGCTGTGAAAAACCGACAGATGCATAAATCAGCGATAGCAGAACACCTTCTAACATCCGGTCCTAATCATTGGATTGAACTTCATGCCCCAAAAATCCTCTCTGTGGAACGTCATTATTACCCAAGGATCGTCCGCGAGGCTATTGAAATTAAGAAAAACCAAATGTCTTTGGAAAAACCCAAATAATTTCAACCGAGAGGACGGGTTTAAATTGTCATCCGCATGGATTCCAGTGATTGACAAATTGAAACCGCGCGATTTATCATCGGAGCAATCGTCGGATACTGTGAGTGTTGTGTGCCGGCCTAGTGCAGTGTTTACAGACCATTAATAAAATATCAAAATTCTAAAGACATATGTGGGTAGCAGAAGAACTCGTCGCCCACTGCCTGGATGACATCTCGCTGGGACTTTAGTCAACCCGCGACCACAGCACATGAAACTGTGCTGAAACGTCGGGACACAGGTAAATTATAAAGGTTTACCTAAATATTATCGCGATAGACCCGGTTCAATACTTAAAATGTAAGGTAATACTTAATTATTTGGGTCATTTATATTTAAAAGCTGAAGCTACATTGGTATTCATTATTTAAAAGACAACTTTTAAAATTATCTGCATTTTTTGAGAATTATTTATTTTTTACACGTCATGTTTTTAGCTTCGAACCTCCGATTGTAAAGAAGAAAACCTTATTGAGAAACCATTTAACTGATGTCAAAGTCTCGTTGAATGAAATTAAAACAAATCTGTCAAGTCAACAAAACTCAAAGCAAATTCTTGTAAAAAATGTGATCAAAATATTCTAAAAAACAGTCACAATAGGCAGCATTCTGAATAAACATTCGGGAGCTTTCCAGCTAAAGTCGAGGCAAAGCTCCAAGCCAAACTCAAAGCACTTCAGAGTCAGGATGTCTAAAAAGGTAATTGACTGTGGGTGGCCATAATCTGTGCCCAAACCGTTTTTCCTAAGACAAAATCATGTGGCAAAAGGATTTGGCAATGTTTTAAGACCGGCTGCCTGCCTGACCTCAACCCTCTTTGGGAATGCTATTGTAGGTGGTAAAAAACTCTACGTCGCCTTTTAGAAAACACCCTGAGTTGACTAGGGGGGGCAGTATTCTTAGCCGCTACCACACCCCTACCTATTCCATCATATTATAAATCATTTTAGTATTTTTTTATTTATCGTGTGCACCAAATGTACTTACTTATTACGATGGCTCAGCGACCCGAAGTGGATCTTGGTCTCCGATAGATAAATACAACTGCACGCCAACTGCTTTCTTTTTTGATCTGCGCAGTTTGCTTCTAATCAGGCTTTTGGAGTGAGTAAAGGTCTTTCTGAACTTCGTCACTTGTGCGGTATCCCCAATCTTGATAATATGTACCTAATATCTTGCCTATTATTGTCAATAATGAACAATGGAAAATGAAATATTTGTATTTGAAGGGGAAAGAACTGCCTACTCCAATGGCCGTGCCCATCGAGAGGACAGCCGTGTCCACCTTTGATGACTCCTTCTCCTTCTTGAGAGAGAAGTTCGGTGATGAGATGAGGAGGATGGAGAATGAGATGGAGAAATTCAGGTATCATGAACATCTGGTTTGAACAGTTCAGACTTTGGACCGTTCTTTTGCTGCGCGCATTAGACTTACAGGGTCTTACAACAAAAAAGATAGACGCGTGATGAGCCAATGTTTAAAATTAAAATTTACACAAAGAAAATCGCCCGACACGCGATTAACGCTGGTGTAACTTTTATATGGTAAGGCCTACATTATCGGTTAGGGCGAATTCTGGGCACGCAAAATCTGACGAGGTCGCCATTGATTCGACAAGAAGAAGATTATCAATTCGAGTGTCTAATATGTAAACTTGACCCTTGTGTGTTTATCTCACTTTACTGAATTGAAACCTTGACTGACATGTACATATACCGGGAGTAACGGAAAGGGTATAACAAGCCAAAAGGAGGTCAAGGTACTCATGAAACTGAACAACTTTCGCCATGGAACATGGGTCGAAATATGAAAAAAAAATTTGGACCTCCCATAGTAAATCAATTAGCTGATCGGCGATTTTGTATGGGAGGTCCAAATTTTATTTTCATATTTCGACCCATGTTCCATGGGGAAAGTTGTTCAGTTTCATGAGTACCTTGACCTCCTTTCGGCTTGTTATACCCTTTCTGTTACTCCCTGTAGATAAACCTATAGAAACGAATTCAGTCATGGTAAAGTGAGATAAATGCACAATAGACACTAAGGCTTGAGCTGCTTAACACCAGCTGGTTGGTGTTCATTGAATAGACTTGACTTAGATTGAATGAAAGTAAGTGAACAGGTAGGTACTTATAATTTGTTGAAGGCCAGCCCCAAAAACCTATAATTGGAAACACCATTGAATACTTTGTACTTATACTTATTTTGATTTACATTTCCAGCACAAACCTCCAAGTATTGTACGGGCTGCAGGGTCCGTCTGGCCAGGCAAACCAGCCAGCAGGCACCAACGAACAGCCATTGTGGGACGCCCTGGCAAATTCCCCTCTCATCCAGGGGGAGGGGGATGACAAGATCATCAAGCTGCAGTTTGACGTGAGCGCTTTTGACCCAAACGATGTAAGTTTCTTCTTTCCTTTGAGGCAGCAAGACTTCTCTACTTTTTTTGGTCAGTTGCTTATAAGCAAATAGTCATCTTGAAACACACTGGGAAACTCCCCGGCCCCTCTTATTCAGAGGGGAGGTAAAAATAATGAAAAGAAGATGATCATGATCAAGCTGTAGTTTGACGTGAGCGCTTTGACGCAAACGATGTAAGTTTCTTCTTTTCTTCTGCAGCAAGAGATCAAACCTTAACACATCCTGTGCCTGGTATTTCGAAACTACAGCCTACAACCCTACGGGCGAAATTTGATGTACATTGCGTAGTCGGTTTAATAATGGGATAATAATGGCTTACCGACTACGCAATGAACATCGAATTTCACCTGTAGAATTGTAGCTTGTTCGATGCATAGGCCACTGGTGTGACTCTTTAAACAAGCAGTCATCATTGGAATCGCTGGTCAAATCCCCTGAAGTAAGAATTGATATTTTCTGAAAGTTTTGCGCGTGACTTAAGACTAGATAACTGACAGGACAGCGTAGACAGGAGCCGCCTAGAACTGACATAGAAACTGGTGATCCTGAGGACTCATGAGAGACGGGAACATAAATCCAACCGTTTTCTTTCCGTAGTTATTGGAAATGCAAAATAATTTGGTCGCAATGTAGTTATGATCCGCATTCCAAAGACTATTTCATAGCACGACCTAAGCACTTTAATTATTTAATAGATATTTCTTTTTATTTCAGATTCGATTGGAATTCATAAATGACAAACTTCAAGTCTATGCTAAGCACGAGGAGAAGACGAACAACTTAGATTATATTAGAGAGTTGAGAAGGCAAGTCGTATTGCCCCACGGCATCGAACGCAGCTCCATCATCGCCACTCTTTCCCGTGATGGCGTTTTAACTGTACAAGCTCCTTTACCACCGTTAGTAGCCGGACCTCCATCGAGAGTTCTATCCAAGAACTTGGAAGCCAGAAACGTAGAAGTCAAGAAACTTGCCAATACCAAAGTGCCGACAGTTACAGAGCAAAAGGACCCGGATATACCATCCGCATTGGTTGGTCAGGTGACGCCGACTTCCCAGGTCCTCACCTCCCCTGCACCTGCGTCGGTAGCCAAGAGTAACGCGCCGCCAAGAGGTGTCAGTCCTGGCGCGAAGGCCAATAGAACACCGAAGACTTCGGCGAAATCGAAACCAGCAAAAAAGTAGATACTGTGACAAACTTCATGGAAATGATCAAATAAATATCTCCTCTGATAACCTTCAAACAAAAATACTAGTGAATAAATGGATCAACTAATTCAATCAGTACAGTTTATGATTTCTTAGTTTAAACCAGAATGTTGAGGCCCTGAGACGACGTCACGAAAAGCTACCATAGAAACTGGTTAGTCTGTCAACCTTTCAACAAAAAATTATCTAAGTGTTATGCACAAGAAACGTTCAGAAGAAACTGTTGGTAAGTGATCAATAGTATAATTTTGTTTGAACAAGGTTTTGAATTTTCACAGTGATTTCAAGAACAATATCCCTGTAAATTCTGTTATCCTGTAATCCAGGCACGGTCGCCAGCATGTTGAGGCTACTGTAAAAACTGCTATAACATCTAACAATCAGTTTATGACATCAGCGACGTGGGTCCGGCAGATAAACAGCCAGGATTACTCACACACGCGACCTGTGGCGCTAGGGTTGAGGGTACAGTCGGTGCAGAAAACTGATCATGAATGACAAATTCTTAGAATGCGATTTTTGTGATGGTCAGCGAAAAGATTTGATTCAGTAATACCTATTTGCTACATGAAGAAAGGTTTTGCAACAAAAAGTGTTCTGCGTAAAATATACACTTCCCATCAGAAAAATCGAAACACCTCGGTTTTTCTTGTTTTTGGCCGAATTAAACACCAAAATGTATTGTTTGCATTAAAAAAATTATATGACTGTGTAGCTGGCAGTTTTGTCTTTTCAGTGTGTATAAAAAAAAATCAAAATTCGAAATTGGAACTCCACCTGTTTGTTCTGTAAATGAGATGAATGACTGAGACACGTTTGCAGTTTGCGCCTTATAACGATTCATAACATTTTCTACATTAAAATTTAGAGCTTGTCTTAGCTTATCTTAAAACTTTTGTTTTTTAATTGTTTACTGTGACTTTGGATCGCCTGAAAAAAATAAGATTTTATCTGAATCATGGGTATTTTGCCCGTTGAAGCCGCCCATGTGGTGACATTGCCAAATTTTGAACTTGGTCATCGTTTTGTGGCTGAATGTTTGCATTTAAGCCTGACCTCTGTTCATAAAGCTTACAAATGCTATCAGAAGACTGATCTGTTTACGCGATGTTTAGAATCTGTCAGAAATTGGGTCAGTTCTGACCGACATGATCGAATTAATGTTATGAGTTCTTTGCAAAATCGACGCCTTAGCGCTTTTCAAAACAGGTGGACAACCAGGTGGAGTTCCAATTTTGAACTTTGATTTTTTTTATACACACTGAAAAGACAAAACTGCCAGCTACACAGTCATATATTTTTTTTAATGCAAACAAAACATTTTGGTGTTTAATTCGACCAAAAACAAGAAAAACCGAGGTGTTTCGATTTTTCTGATGGGAAGTGTATTTTATGAGACGAGTATCCTACAAGCTATGGCCTTCTGTCACCTGGTAAGCCTTTGCGGTTTTAAATATGGTTTTAACAGTGTAGAGTCATTCTGTTGTTTTGATGAAATAATGTTCTTCTACTGGCTGCCACTGGCTCACGTAATATTATTAAACGTAGTGGATAACAAGGGATCCTGCATGCTTTCAGGTGTTTCAGCTGAGAAAGGTCCTGTCCTGACTTACTTCGGCTCTACGTCGGCGACAGAGTCAGTCTCCCGATATGCAAATAGGTAAGTAGGTAACAGTTTCAGGCAAACTAAGCAGTTTTATGATTAGTTTAGTATATAATGTATTTCGTTCGTTCACCAGCTTGATATCAAGAGAAAGGGTAAACTTTATCCATAGCTTACTTTTATTACTCTATAGTTTTTCACATCGTGGTTAAACTTTCCCAATTTCGGAATTTGACATAGCATTATCATTTTATAAATTCTAGATTTTCCTTTTCGGGTGAGCAACTGGCAGGAGATCGCGCATGACAGGGATCAGTGTAGAGAGCTTGTTTCGGAGGCCAAGATCCTCTTTGGGTGTGTGTTTTCACCGATTATGCCTCAATCTCCAGCACACAGGTCATCTGTAGCTACATAGGCTTGCATGTGTGCGTCTATCGTGTTAATGCGCCAGCGGAGTTAGGTAGTTAGATTTTCCTTTTTCACAGAGTATTTGTGTTTTTCACCCAGTATGCCTCTATCTCCAGCACACAGGTCATCTGTAGCTACATAAGCTTGCATGTGTGCGTGTGTCGTGTTGATGCGGCTGGTTGCCATGGTGACGCTCGCTTCCCAGAAGAACTCGTACGCTTGTGTTGCTCGTATTTGATAATGGTTGTTTGTGCAGACGGAGTCTGAAATGGAGGGAAAGCGACATGGCTTTTTCTGTAATGCGGGGGAAAACTGGCTGGTTTTTCTGTGGTGTGGGGAAAAAGCCGCTGGTTTTTCAGCGCTTTATGGCTGCGCTGATAACGAGCAACGAGCTTGTATGCTTTATCTGATCTGTGGACTGTAATTAGGTAGGTAGATTCGTTTCAGTTGAATTCCATGCATTTCAGTGTACCTACTGGACGGATTATTCAAATTAGTAACTGTAGAATTAACGTAAAATGGGTCTCTCTCTCTCTCTCTCTCTCTCTCTTCGTGAGGGACACCGAGTCGTTCAACGACCCGATGAACGTGTTAATTGTCAGAGCTTTTCAATCGCCTACTGCAAATCTCTGAGATTGTTGTGTAACGACCACCATCATAGACAGCAACCAGGACCGACGGCTTATAGTGCCCATCCGAAGCACGGTACCATCTTGCTTTTTGGACAATCAGGTGGTTCAGCCTGCAATGCAAAATGGGTCCGGATGAACTACTGACGAGCTTATCTGGGAGGCATTCATCTTTTGACTGTCTTGACGCATCTTGTATAGGTACCTACTTATTAAACATGCGCTGCTATAAGCCAAAGTGGCTTGGGTAGTAAGTACTCGGTGTAACAGAGTAGAGCAAGTGATAACATTTTATTCTTCTAATCTCATCCACAACTGAGGAAGCGAGCCTATAACCAAATACAAATCAATACAATTTTAGCATATATCCCCCAATCTCACCTGCCATCAAACCATATCAATCCATACAGGAGGGTGGCTCCCTGTTCCATGCGTCCCTTCAGCTTACGTCACCTCGTATGAACCACTCTCAATAGAAGGTGTCTGTGTGTTCGGAATTTTGCGTTACATTGCAAAAGCAAACGTTTCGCTTTTTTGGTCATGTTTAGGTTAGATACCTAGATCTGAGGGATATTTTATAAGGCTGCCAAAATATCGACTATTCTCGTTATCTATCATCTCATCTTCCTGTCAATATTCATCATAATCCTATTTATTAATTTAGGGTAAGCGAATCATGCAGTCGAAAAACTACACGGAAAGGAGAATACCTATGATTTTTCTTAGTAGGTAGTTTTGCTACTGCTAGTTTTACTGCCCGATGTTTAGAAATGCTAATTAGGTTTCGGGAGATTTTTAGCTAATGTGAAGGATTCCACGTCGCTTTTTAAAACCATATTCTTACATCTGCATCACAGTTAGTGGCAGAAAGGGTGACCGATCGGGAAAGTAGACAGAACGTTCCGGAGGGAAGGTGGTACGGTCCCCACGGGTGCAAACCCCGGTCGATGCTCGGTATTTTTTCAATTTCTTATTTTCATATATGAGAGTAGGTAAGTTGCACTGTGAGTGCAATTCTAATAAACATTCTACAAAAATAAGAAACCACGCAATGTAATTCAAATTCATACCGCGGGCCTTGCCACGGGTGAATAATTATATCACACCATATGGCAATATGGCTCAAATCGGTTGTAAAGGTCAACTCTCCCCCGCTAGTACCAAACAATAACAAAACTACCCTCCGTTTGGAACTGATTATCGAGGTGGTGATTTTTTGGTTTTAGAAACGAGGGCTTTCAATAGAGGAGATAATGATGTTACAATTATTGTGCAGTAAACAGATCGAATCATGTGCAAATTGATTGCCGTGTGGTAGCGACTAAGAATACTGCCATCCCTAGTCTCCTCAGGGTGTTTCGTAAAAGGTGCTGTGTTTTTGACCTCGGATGAATATCTGTCGACTGTGGTCAACCGCATGTGGCGGTGATACCACCAACCAACAATGCGGTGATACCAGCATTCCCAAAGAGGGATTACGTCAGGCAGACGGCCGGTCATAAAGCATTGCCAAATCCTTTGGCAACATGATTTTGTGCTCTCATCTCACAAAACATATTGCGCCGACCCCAATTGATTTTGAACAATGGCAGAAGGATGATGATGTTTAGCCCTTACCGCTAAACCATAGGTTGTATCGATCGGAATACCTAGGTTCTTTAGTTTTAAAAAACAATGACATTAAAAAAAGGATGATTACAAGATACAACCGCAGGACAAGTGATCCCGGCCTGCAACTTCCTGTGGGGAGACCTCGTTTCCGGAAGCCCTGTTCCTCTAGCCACCCTTCCCTTTTGCCCTTTACTAACTGTCCAGCATCGATCGAAATGCACTCGTAGAGAACGGGTAATGATTTTATTTGATCGCTTCCTTACCTACGGAAGAAAATTTAGACCACAAAATATTGTCTGTATACAGTGGATCACAGGCAGCATAAAGTGGTCTAGGTGTGAAGGTCCGAAATGGTGCAACTTTCTTCCATGCACAGAATACCTATTTTCAAAATGCTGCACCCTGACTGTTTTGCAAAACTACCACTTTAAGTTATCATTTTATTCTATCTTGATAAGAGATTTATTGAAAAAAAAAACTAAAGAGACATCTATGCAAGTAGCATTAAATAAAGAAACACGGACATTTTTGAAGAAACATAACATGTTTCGGATATATAACATATTTGCTGTTGATTTTTTGACATCCTGTATTTTGTCGAAGAGATAAAAATTAGATACTGTATCATACTTACTTGTGAATTGAAGTATGAAATTAAACCCAATCGCAAAAGCAATGCTCGTTGCAGACAGAACCAGTCGCAAGATGGCCACTTCCGGTGGGGAGGTGACGTCATATCCGGCACCACCACCCCGTGGGGTTGCCATGGTTAGTTGGTGGAGAAACAATTAGCATACGCAGTCGAGTCCAACGAGCGTGGAGAAAAAGGTAAAATCACGCCTACTTTTCTTGTAGGGTAGATTGTGGACAGCAAGAGCTATCAGCATTGCTATGATAAACGCTTTAGAGAAACAATCAATAAGCGATTAGGAGCAAATTTAATGAAATCAGTTATGGAAATCACAGGACATACAAACTCTAATATCTATTGGGATTTTAATGCACTCACAGTGCCGTATTATTTTTACAAGCTAAAATAATTCCAATAATATTCTTACAAATAAAACGTCGCATCGACCGGGGATCTCTAAAAAAAAAGTTTATTTGTAACTTACAAGATACATGACATGCCACCCCGTGGGGTTGCCATGGTGAGCTAGTGGAGAAACAATTAGCATACGCAGTCGAGTCGAACGAGCAAGGAGAAAAAGGCAGATATCACGCCAACTTTCGTTCATCATCTTCCTGCGCAAATTCCAATTACTTGGGGTCGGCGCAGCATGTTTTGTTTGGACACAAAAATATACAGGGAGTAACAGAAAGGGTATAACAAGCCGAAAGGAGGTTAAGGTACGTATGAAACTGAACAACTTTCCCCATGGATGGAACGTCTTCCGGTGGGGAGGTGACGTCACATCCGGCACCACCACCCGTGGGGTTGCCATGGTGAGCTAGTGGAGAAACAATTAGCATACGCAGTCGAGTCGAACGAGCAAGGAGAAAAAGGCAGATATCACGCCAACTTTCCTTCATCATCTTTCTGCCCTTAGTCTATTACTTAGGGCCGGCGCAACATATTTTGTTTGAACACAAAAATATGTTGCTAAATGGTTTAGCTTAATTTACGTCCAGCCGTCAACCCGCTTTGGAAATGCTATCGTAGGTGGTATTATCGCCACCATACGGTTGACCATGGTCGGCAGATATTGTATTGTAGCCAAGGTCAAAAACTCTACGTCACCTTTTACGAAACACCCTTGAGTAGAATAGGGGGTGGCAGCATTCTTAGCCGCTCGGATAACATGCCAACTTTCCTTGTTGGGTAGATTTTAGTAAGAGCTATCAGCGTTGCTATGGTGAACGCTTTAGATAAACAATCTATAAGCGATTAGGAGCAAGCTTAAATAAATAGGTTGCGGAAATCACCTTTATGTTCCTTGCGGAGTAGGCAGAGAGTTGTGGATTATGAAAAGCCGTTATCAATCAGGATACGTCTGGAAAATGAGTTTGTAAGAGGGATGTTTCCTATTTTGGGGTCGCTCTTTCCTTTTAAGGGTCACCTAAACTTATACTGGTTTACTTTATTTAGTTATGAAAAAAACTAGTTTAAGTTGGTCCCTTGAATGGGTTGGTGGATTTGCTGGCTATAGTACCGATCGCTGTTGACTAAGATGGCAGTCGATTCCGAACCAAATCAGAAACTAAAGTATTAGGATCATCGGGTCGTTCGTGGACTGTTCTTTCCATAGGTTTTAGACAAGAAAAATAATGCTTTCTTAGATCTGTCCCTGACTGCAGTCCAGACTGCCAAGAACAAACACATAAGCCCTTCTAAGTATACTTTTAAAACGTACATACATACATGTATCACGGCTATATCCCTTGCGGGGTAGGCAGAGCGTAAAAGGTTGCAAAAAACGGCCATTTACACCACGTCTCACAATAGTTTGTCAGTGTCTGAGTCATTCAGAAGACGGTGTATCGCCATAGCGATAGTTTGTTGGCCTGTCGCCTAAAATTGCAATAGATACATATCAACTCTTATATCGCTTAGTTGCTTCTTACGACACCCACGACAAAGATGCGGGGTGATGCTATTGTAAGCCGGCAACACACGGCACTTATAAAAGAAAATGATGAAAATTTTATAGAAAATGGTTACAAAAATGGAATATTAATCGTTGGTGACGATTAGAATGAAGTATGGCAAGATGGACTACCGCACTAAGCCCAGCTTTATATTAATAAACTGCTAGTTTTGATTAGGAGAGACGTTGACCGTTGACCCCTTTTTAGAACCGCCCAATATTTATCAGCTGAGTTTGAGAAATAAGGCAATTATTTCGACTCATATGAATAAAAAGTCTGGAAGCGTAGCAAGCTGAAGTGGCAGTGGGCAGGTCACATTATTTTGTGCTAGAACCGATGGACGGTGGAGTAGGTAAGCAGGTTCTCGAGTAGAGACCACGGTTCGGCAAGCGTAGCGTCGAACGCCCTTCGGCCAGATGGACCGATGACTCAAAGAGAGCGGCTGGTAGCGACTGGATGACGAAAACAGGAGAATATATTTATCCCCATTTGTTCCCAGTCTTGTTAGGACATTGCAAGCTGAACCACCTGATTGTTCGAAAACCAAGATGGTTCCGTGCTTCGGATGGGTACGTTAATCCGTCGGTCCCGGTTGCTGTCTATGATGGCAGTCGTTACACAACCATGTCAGAGGCCTGCTACTTGCAGTAGCATTAAAAAACTCTGACACCAGGGTTCATCGGGTCATTGAACGGCTCGGTGTCCCACACGAAGACAGACGGGAGATGTGTGCCCTGGAGGACGCCTATGTCGCATAATGTAAGGCCTAAAGCATATGGTGTCTAAAACTCGTATTTATTTGAAGTGCCTATGCCTAGATTTTCTGGCATAAATAGCGGTGTGCCAAGAAATCACAAAGTCAATGACGTCTTTTACTGGAGCTGTGTCACGCGCCGAACCAATATTATGTCTTGAATGAAATATTATTAAAATAATCTTAGGAACAATAACTTTCCTCTGTATAAAGTGGACCGGACACGCGCCGAATCAAAACATGGCCGCTCCAAAGATGAAACAAAGATAATATTTTCATTTCATTTTTAAACTAAGATTGTTTTCATTGGACTGCACTTTACATCTTATTGTTAAAGTATGTGAAGAAAGATGTGTATGTATCTTGTTGGGATATAATATATCATGTAAAACATATACAGTAGAGTAACGTTAGTCATCCATCATGCATTTGATACCTATAGAATAGGAACCTATGTAATGTAAGGTCCATCCGCTATCACATCATAGTGTCATGAGCAGCCTAAACGGGAGGCCTAGTTACGCTTGTCGCGTAGTACGTATATTGCGTAGGTATTGCGACCAGCGAAACTTGGCCTCCCCCTAAGGCTGGTCATTCTAGGCACTACGATAGTGGAAAGACTATGGGTACTATCAGCAGCACTTCAACCCACTCATTTCCTCTATTCCCATTGATCACTACTTGGATGGCCAGTAGTTACGAATGGGTAACTGTGCTGTCAAGTCTCTATACGATGCTTAAGATAGGTATGTTACATACAACGTGGTTACAACGAATCCGAAACCGAAGTAAAATACACTATAAAGTTGCAAAGACAACTAATTTTCTCCTTTTACAGGCATATGACAACATTTTCGCGATAGAAATTACATTTTCCCAAATTTACACGAAAGGTGGTGAAATTGAATGACTTAATTTAAATTCAGTTTTGCACTATTCATAAAACTATACAAACATTATTCTTCTTCTTCCTCATTGAGTCGATGGCTTGCCTATGTTACAGGCAATACCCTTAACCAGTCAATAACGTTAACTTTCAAAACCAGTCAATAACGTTATTGTCTTAGGGACGCAGTCAAAACCCTTATTGACTAATTTTATCTATAAATCAGTTAATAACGATATTGACTGACGTGCCTAGGTTTTGACTGAGTCCCTTAGACAATAACGTTATTGACTGGTTTTGAAAGTCATTAACGTTATTGACTGGTTAAGGGTTTTGCCTGTAACATATATAAGTTTACAGGCTTGATAATCGGCCGGCAATAGGTAAGTATACAGATCAGTTAGTAGTTACCAAAACTGTATACTCACCACGTCAACCACGTGAAGTGTTTTGAAGTTTGGTATTCAATCTTTATGTAATTTTCATAAAAAAGACATCAACGCGATACACTTTGTGTGGTGAGGCGAGGTCTCTGCTCTATACGTCCTACCTGTTTCATACGTCAATTTTGTGTGGCACAGTATTTAAGTTTTTACATTAGGTACATACATATCTCTGGAGGCATTGCAAAAGGTGACGTAGACATTTTGTCCTGTTGATATCTGTCGACTATGGTCAACGCATGGTGGCAGTCATACAACCTAACAAGTATTCCCAATGAGGGTTGACGTCAGGCAAGTCATAAAATATTGCCATATCCTTTGCTGGGCACCTGGGCACAGCACCGTACGGTTTACGCGATACCGAATTTTCTCGAAATACCTCAATACCGGGAGTAACGGAAAGGGTATAACAAGCCGAAAGGAGGTCAAGGTACTCATAAAACTGAACAACTTTCCCCATGGAACATGGGTCGAAATATGAAAAAAAAATTAGGACGTCCCATAGTAAATCAATCAGCTGATCGGCGATTTTGTATGGGAGGTCCAAATTTTTTTTTCACATTTCGACCCATGTTCCATGGGGAAAGTTGTTCAGTTCCATGAGTACCTTGACCTCTTTTCGGCTTGTTATAGCCTTTCCGTTACTCCCGGTATATTTTGAACCATCTAAAATTCTAAATTGTTGTTAATCATAAATCATAATACCAGGACCGCAAAATTGTTATAAGAAAAAGAAAATTGTGTCATTCAATTTTTGTAATGATTTATTATTGTGATATTTTTTGTATCCAACTTTGAATAAATGCTTTTGATATATTAATTCATCAACACAGGTAAAATACAAGGTGTTAAAATATATTGTGTTGGCGTAATTGGATAAAAAAAAACAAGTACCTACTTAAGCAGTTCCATCATATCTTTATCAGCCCCTACCTATCGTATAACGGTCGTATAAGATCCAACTGTCTCAGGAAACGGGGAACGAGTGGACACCCGTATGTCATATTGCAGTCGCGTGCGCAAGGGTGGAACGTAGAGCTTAGAATGTCTACACATTCTTGGATATGAAGGTTTTTTTTTCAGAATAATGTTTTGTTAGCTACTAGCGGCCTGTTAGCGGTTTCACGTCAAAATTCGAAAATTCGTATCGCGAATTCCACGACAGAGAAACTAGCTACATTTTATGCTATGTATTGAATTTATGAAGCTGCTTCATAATGTTGAAATTATTTGAAGAACTAGCTTATGAATGAAAAACTTTTAATGTACGTAGAAATAAAAGTGTGGCGGCGCGCATGCGCTCCACAAACTTCCATACAGTCCTGAAACGCAGTATTGAAGTGTTTTCGCCGATCGCTACTATTTCCAAACACGTCCAATTGTGTTTTTCCCCCTTTTTAGGTTTTTCAGTAGCCTCGAGTAGGTACTATTTTTAAATATTAAATAAATTTTATGAAAAAGAGAAAGTTTCAGTCAGTCTGTGAGTTTTGTAGGTCTACATCGACAGGTGCGCGGGCGCAGGTCAGCTTCGATACAAGATGGCGGCGGGGGAGAGAGCGACCCTTCCCGCCACTCAGTATTCGGGTCACGAGCGAGTTTACATGGCATCGGAAATTGATAAGCTTGAAGCACTAGCCGCCTCATGCTTCCGAGCTTAAAAAACATTAATTACTGTCAGTAAGCATGCAGAAGTATGTAAGTAAGTGCCATGGGCAACGCTTCAAATTGCGTACTAAAGGAATCAGCATTCCCTGGATTATTAAGAATATAACCAGTACATCTTAATTGAACCTAACCAATATAGGTAATACGATAATAATTATAATAAATATTTTTGTTTGCCAATAAGGTAATTTGCAAACAAAAATATTTATCCGTATGTAAATGTTGGCCGAAGCAAAGATAGATAATCGTACCAGTTGGGGTTTCACTCAAGTTCCCGACCTTCGGTGCAAATGTAGAGTGGACCCATAATGATGATCCATCTCATCTCTCTTACCCCTCTTGTCAGATCTCCTGTATGCGGGAGCAACTGATGCTGGCGGCTGACAATGCGTTGAGCGTGGCTGAATACAGGGCCCCAAGTTTGCTAATTTTTAGCCACTGTAATGCCAGCGACATTAAACTGACGTTCCATTGCCATTTGCCACTGTGACTTTCTATACTAAAAACTGTTAGCAGATCACGAAACTACCGAAACCATTTAACTGACATGATACGAGTGAAACGATTTTCATTTAGCAGAATTGGGGCCTTGGGCTAATAACATTTGAGGTATAGGATAGGTGTTACAGGCGAAACCGTTCGTTATTGACTGTTTTTTTCAGTCAATAACGTTATTGAATGGTTAAGGGTTTTGCTTGTAACATATGCATAGGTACATATATCACGCCTATATCCTTTCCGCGGTAGGCAGAGTGTAAAAGGCTGTAAAAAAAGCCTAACAAAATCGCCACGTCGTGTGACAACAGGGCCCCAAGTCTGCTAATTTTTAGCCATTGTAATGCCAGCGAGACTCAACTGTCATTCTACTGCCACTGTGATTTTCCATACTAAAAACTGTTAGCAGACTACGGAATGGCCGAAACCATTCAACTGAGATGCCATCGAGACTCGACTGAAACGATTTTCATTTAGCGGACTCGGGGCCCTGTTTGAGAGTCATTCAGAAGACTGCGTATCACCATACTGACAGCACCTAAAATTGCAATACACATCAACTCTCAAATCCCTTAGCCGCTTCTTACAATGACACCCACAAGCTAGATATTGGGTGATACTACTGATACTACCCTATTCTAAGCCGGCACCACACGGCAATGTAGAGAAGGTAGTTAGTGTAAGAGTACACCCTCCCTTTAGCCTTAGCGGCTCGCTGGCCGAATGTATGGAACATGCTGCACCTGAGAGAAGAGTTCTGAAATTTGGTACACTTAATCTTTAGGATCAATGAATCGATTTGACCCGTAGTACACAATTTTAAAAAAATCCTGTGAGGAGTAATGACGTCATCTTTTTTGGGATATTATAAATTGCATATCAAATAAATAATCGCCTATCAATACATATTCATCATTTATATTTTCTTTTACATCAAATATCTTACTTCACTACAAATAAACTAAATGTTTAACAAAACATAAACTGCAGATAATTCGAAATTTTACATCAATATGACATAACTTTTTTCCTCATAATGCAATACAGATAAATTTATTTTTGTACAAAAATACTGCATACATAGCATGAATACTGACTGCACAGCAAATTTTCCATATTTCATAGCAAAATAACTATCCCAGTCGCATATTAACCAGTAAACATAAGTTTATAGGTCCGTTAGGTATAGCCTAAACGAACCTGGCGCGGAAAGCGCCAGGTTAGGTTAGGTTAGGTTAGAACTTTGACCACAACGCACGAGCCGAGCGAGCGGAGCGAGCGTGCCGCGGCAGCGGCCGGCGATGTGCCAGAAACGACATCAATTTAAAATATGATTATCGATGTGTATGATTAACAATGATGGTTCATCTCTAATAAAAACTGCTGTAAATAATATAAAAATAGAAGCTCTATTTAAAAGCAAAAGAGTTAACAGGTATAATGTGCATTAAGATTATTAGCTGTGCATTGATGAAAAAGCTTTTGCTTTAGGAAAAATCGCTGTACGCTGCGAAAATAAATTGTAGTGTGTTTAGTGATATTTTGAGTTGAATATTTTGCTGTGCAATCAGTAATTTTGATGGGAATTTGGAATCTTATTGCATAGAAAAAGGATATTTTTTGATTTGCGTTTAAATACTACCCATCTTTTTTTTGTATGGAAAAGAAAAATTTTTTGTTCCAAAACCTATCGTGTGTGGTATCAAATAAAAGGCCTTGCTAAGCCGATTCTAAAAATATATGACATTATTATATTTAAGTCACTTGTATAAAATTAAATATGAAATAATTCTCGAAACATGCCACGTTTGGGCTTCTCCAGGTATGATACGGTTGAATCATTACTTATGAAATATACGTAATATAATGTGTAATATCCTCATCTCTAACCTCAAGAAAGGTACTACGGATTTTTTGTCTTTAAGTAATTTTTTTTGAATTTTAAAGTTACAGAAATTTATGAAAATACACTTTGTTGAAATTTGGCATCGAAATTTCAATTTTGGCTACCGAGAATGATAAAAATAAAGCCAGATGAGATTTTAATTATATGTACATCATATTCGTTTTGCAAAAATAATATGTTATGTGCTTCGGAGGGCACGGTTAACCCTCGGCCTCATCGCAGTCGCTCTCTATGAATAATTAGACGGCGGCGGTCGGTCAGGGTCGATAGATAGGGGCGGAATAGTAACCATGGTTCATCGGGTCGTTCGTAGACTCGGTGTCCCACTTTTCAGAACAAGATTTATTAATTATAAGATGATAAATACAGATGCGAGAGGAGTTTTGGTTCATCTTTATAATTTTCATTTGTCTATACACACATTATTCCCACACCAGCATCCTTACATTTATTCCCAGGGTATCCATCACCTTCATTAGCTATTTGCCAGCAGAAATGTCCCGCCATGCTAAATATTCTTTTCCTTGAGGCCATATGTATATCTCATGTACCTATTTAAGCTGGGCTATTTTTGGTACTCGTGATGGTCTACATCAGGTTTTCAAAACCTTTGATTTCTAATTGCTAGCAGGAGGGCCCAATCAAGCTGAATTATTTTTTCTTCGGGGACGTATATGTATCTCCTGTAGTTCTCCAAACCTTCGATTTATATTTTCCAGCAGACACGTCCCATCGCGCTTAACAATTTTTGCTTTGGGACTATATAATATGTGTCTCCTGTAGTTTAGCTGGGCTCTTGGAGGTGCACCTGGTGGTCCACATAAGGTTCTCCAAACCTTCGATCTATGTTTGCCAGCAGGAGTATGTATTTCCCATTGTTTAGCTAGGCTCGTGGTAGTGCTTCTAGTGGTACACATCAGGTACTCCAGTCCCTCAAGTGGAGAAAAAAAGTAGCCTTTACCTTCTTCAATGCGATAGCAATCTTTGTACCAAAATTTATCAAAATCCGTTCAGTAGTTTTTCAGGATGCTGTCACATACAAACATTGAAACGGAAACAATATGTAAAAACTTTTGAAACGTGTTTTGTTATCAATTTCAAGAATTCGCTGACAATTTATTTTCCAATATCTTTTATGTACAGGCTTTCGACCCTCTTCAACTTTATTATTATGTATAGATTCCGTTAATTTTGCCGGTGTGTATATTATTATAATGTGTGTATAGAGAAATGATCACTTTAACCATCAAACGAAAACTTCTCTCGCATTTGTATTTATCATCCTATTATTAATAAATCTTGTTCTGAAAAGTGGGACACCGAGTCTACGAACGACCCGATGAACCAGGGTTACTATTCAGCCCCTAACTGACGACCCTGACGGACCGCCGCCGTCTTATTATTCATAGAAAGCGACTGCTATGGGGCCGAGGGTTAACCGTGCCCTCCGAAGCACATAACATTCTTTTTGCAAAACGAATATGATGTGATGTACATAATAATATGATTGTAATCTCAACTGGCTATATTTTTATCATTCTCGGTATCCAAAATTGAACTTTCGATGCCAAATTTCAACTAAGTGTGTTTTCATAAATTTCTGTAACTTTAAAATTTAAAAAAATTTACTTTAAGACAAAAAATCCGTAGTACTTTTCTTGAGGTTAGAGATGAGGATATTACACATTATATTACGTATATTTCATAAGTAATGATTCAACCGTATCATACCTGGAGAAGCCCAAACGTGGCATGTTTCGAGAATTATTTCGTATTTAATTTTATACAAGTGACATAAATATAATAATGTTATATATTTTTAGAATCGGCTTAGCAAGGCCTTTCATTTGATACCACACACGATAGGTTTTGGAACAAAAAATTTTTATTTCCCATACAAAAAAAAGATGACGTCATTACTCCTCATAGGATTTTTTTGAAATTGTGTACTACGGGTCAAATCGATTCATTGACCCTAAAGATTAAGTGTACCAAATTTCAGAACTCTTCTCCCAGATGCAGCATGTTTTGAACTACCGCTAGGACTACTTGTAATCTACACTACTTACTTACACTCATGTATTTTGACCTTTAATCTAAGTTATTTCCCGAAATTCTACAATTTTTATTAATTCTTATTTTAATCCTATCGCCAGCCTTGACAAACACGAAATAAAATAACTAATCATTCGTAATAATGGCCTAAAGTAATGGAGTATCATTTGAAAATAACTAAATATCATTACAGGAACTGTGTTGATCCGATAACCATCGGCAAAGAGGTGCCAGGTAGGGTGACCATCATCTCGGACAATTTGGGATTTTCTGATGTAGTAATAGTCATATACAAAATTAGTATCATTGAAAAACTTTCCAGCTCCCTGAAGAATTTGTGGTTTAGGTAGACTTTCCGTGTTAAGGTACGTTAATGTTTACAAACCTAACGGTCTACAGGATTGGATAGGATGTGTGGCTATTTGTCCATTCCTTGGTCTTACGCTGATAACCCACTTGAAAGTTTGTTGATTTGCGGGTCTTTAGTCGACTTTATAACCCGCACAATACACGTAGTTTCTTAAGACATTCAATAATAGTCATTCATTGACTCACACAATGATTTCTTCGGCTTGGTGAAAGGTTAGAGTAGATATTATACAATTATTAGTATTGACCCCAACACCCACACACTATGCCTACCCACATGAAACTTTAAACTTATCTTTGAAAATACTCTAAAAAACCCTATCCCTATGTAAGTATGTGTGAGTAAAACAGAAGAACAGTAGGTATGTTAGCAAGTCTAATGCCAACCTACACTGTGTCACAGAATACATAATAGTACAGGTATCTGTATATGACTGTGTATCAATTTCAGCACTGTATTGTGTGGTCACCCTATAACAAGCCAACCTTTGCGTGACGGTCACTATGCAGCTTTTATTAGCTTGAGGCTGTACAGCTCACATGTTTGTTTTTAGCTTTCAGCTTTATTTCAGGAATTTTCACTTCTTACAGGCCACATTCTACAAAACTTAGAAAGGGTAAAATATAAATGACAAGTTATTAGCATTAGAAGGGCGATATACATGCACGATGTATTCAAATTGAGCACTTGTGGCTCAAAAGCAGGAAAATACAGACGTCGTAACCAAACATCGAATCAAACTTGTCCCAAACTGATCTTGTTCTTATAAACTGGGAACAATGAACAATAGACAACCTTGACCTCATCGACCTCTGTGAGAGATCAGATACCCCGAGCCCGTGTAATCTGTCTGCCATCAACCATAGCCTGAATAGACACCAATGCCTTTGCCAGACAAGACGCAATTTAAAAAGAAAAAGAAAATGCGGGAAACTGGCAGCTCGCTATTGGTGCACTATAAAAATAAAACTCGCGTTCGAACTTCAAAAGCTGGCGCGAGCTTTCAGATAAAATCATAGACATAGATAAAATTATCTCGGTTGCGTCTTGAAGCGAGACGATCCTGCGGACATGCTTAGAACAGGACAGATATAGTTTTGTGGTATTTGTGTGAGTAGGACAAGCGTTGCGCATCTCGGCGGGATGCCAGAGCGGCAACGTCGCGTCCACCAATCGCCGGACGTTATCTTCTTTTGTTTGTTTTTCATTTTCTTTTTATTTGGGGAGTTTTTGGATGCACAAGAATAATGTAGATAACCTTCTGTGAAAATAGCTTTTCCCTTGCTTAGTACCACTTGTTTGCTCATTAGCATTTTATTTCTTAGTTATTTTTCCTTATCAATTTCTAGGAATAGGAAAAAACTAACCCCTTTCCCAAGAATTTCCATTATTTTTTCACGCTCGTGCGTGTAATGGACAACGCAACTGTTACGTTTATCAAGACAGCCAAAAGAAATTATTAATTGAACTGTGGAGAACAAAACGGAAGAAATTAATTATCCACCAACGAAAGGGAAGGGAGATAAGCCAAATAAACAGTTTTCATAAAAGGAAAGCACAAAAAGTGTACAAGGGAATCGCGTGACGGGACCGCGCGCGGAATATGCACGGACGAAATATGAGGATGTACCTACTCTACAGGCTGTCCTTAGTAAGACCAACAAAGATATAAGTATAAACTTTTTGAAGTCTCTACATTTTGGCACAGCAAAATTCATTCAACAAAAATGAATACCTAGAGCTTCGCACAGACCAGTGACGTCATCATGCTTTAAGGTGGATCGTTTTCCATACAAAATTTAAATGGAGTTACGTCTTTAAATGAGACAAAATTATGATTAAAAAACTTGATGGGAAGTCCCGTGCTTTTATAACATTGTCGCAAAATAAAACAAATAATTTTTTAACCATCAGATTTCTCTGTAAAAACCGTGTCGCCACTTAATGAACATAGATGGAGCTACTGCTGCAATAAACACGTTTAATTTTTTTGTGGAGAAAATACTTGATATTTTTTTACGTTAAGCAGTTTTGCGACATATTTACGTGTGCCTTCCTCATCTCACATAAAGATTTTTTGATAAAATTGTTGTTTAGCTCACGTGTAACTCGGTTGAAGTTCAGATTTTAGTTTGTATGACGTAACGATCCCCCTTAAGAAGAAAATTCTTTTTGGGTTTTGGAAATGCAATCCATTATCGAAAGAATGAAAATACTACTGTAATGTTGACTGACCAGGTATTAAAGTTGTAAATACTTTCCACCTTCAGATATCGCTACATCGTCGCTTGGAGACGACCATTAACAGATTGAAAAATTGGCAGGCATCGATCGGTGCATCGATAGCTCATCGGCAGAGTTGTGAGGCGTTGACCCATGCGGCCGGGTTCGAGCCCCGGTCGATGCATGTAATTTTTTGAATTTCTTAGTTTCATTTAAATGAGAATAACACAGCACTGTGAGTGCATTAAAATCCCAATACAATAAAAATTAACTTTTCAGCAGCCCCTGTAGTCAGTCGGTACATTGAGCTAATTAAAATGTGGGTTAACTGTCCATACCCGGCCCACAAGCATATTTCATGCGATAATTCTTTATTTACTTACAGTAAGTATTCTCTGAAATGCTGCAATAGAAATAACTAGGTAACTACGCTTATTGAGAAAAAACCTGATCTGAATGGAGAGGAAAACTTTTTCAGTTGTCGCCAGGTAAGACCATCAATCAAGAGTAGTAAATCAATCACCTGATCGGCGATTTTATATGGGAGGTCAGTTTTTTCATATTTCGACCCATGGGGAAAGATGTTCTGTTTCATGAGTACCTTGACGTCCTTTCGGCTTGTTATACCATTTTACCCCCGGCATAACAAGTACCCTAAAGATACAAAAGATACGCAGACAAGTAAAACATACATATGCCTGCTACCTATAATATAGAAGCTAGTTATTTACGAAGGATGCTATAACATAAGGAGTCTCTCTCGGACCCCTCCAGCGGACCGCGACGCATCTCGCCCGGGGGCAGACGTTGTGCTCGATAATAAAATAACACTAAAATTAGTCCTTTTTGCCTTACCTACTTACTGCTACACTAAGTTTATATAAGATTCACTCAGGATTTTTGCGACTGACACTTGATACTGCAAAATCTGATACAAGAACGTCATATGATTCTGAGCAAGTTTTAATCCAAGAAATTAATAGTTACTTATGACGTTCGTGCCAACTATCTTCTTAGTTACCTACCTAATTTGTGCATATATACCTACTGTTCGTTTGCTGAGAATTGCAATTTGAAATAATCAAATCACTTCTAGAGGGCTGGCTTTAATCCAATCATTAAAGTGTCAAAAGACTGTTTCATTTGGGGGCATCTTTGCTTTGTCTTCCTTAGTCACATTAAATCAGCTGTCTTTCCCATTTCCCATGCACGATCTCCTGTTTCGCCATCTAGTTACTGCCAGCTCCACTCCACCACTTTCTATGAGTCATCGGTCCATCTGGCTGAAGCACGTCCAATGCTATGCTTGCCGAGATGTGCCTTTTCTCGTGATTTTAAACAACCAACTATATAGGGTAAAATTTTACTAGTGACCGATAGCGAAAACTTAGAACGGGCTGGTGATAAGGAACAACTTTTCTCAAGATACATAGGTCGAAACATGAAAAAAAAATTGACCTCCTATAGTACTCAAATCACCTAATCAGCAATTTTTATGTTTTATTTTATTTTGTATGGGAGGTCCAAATTTTATTTCCATATTTCGACCTATGTTCCTTGGGGAAAGTTGTTCCGTATCAGCAGCTGGTTCTGAGTTTTCGCTATCGGTCACTAGTAAAATTTCACCCCATATACCAGGAGTAACAGAAAGGGTATAACAAGCCGAAAGGAGTTCAAGGTACTCATGGAACTGATTAACTTTCTCCATGGAACATGGGTCGAAATATGAAAAAAAAATTGGGCCTCCCATACAAAATCGCCGATCAGCTGATTGACTCCCTGTATATTTGGTTATGTTTGAATTTCGTTTATACGCTTTTTTTCTTTATGTACCTATCTTTAACGAAATAGGTAGATTGTGTAGATTCTAAATTGTTTAGCAACTAAACCAAAATTTACGAGCGCCAGCACGATAAGAAGATAGACAATGCAAAAGACGCCATCGACATTAAACAAGTTAGAACTTGTGCCCCATTAAAAGCCTGTTATTACACTTATTTATTGTCAACTCTGAAGCTAATATATTCCAACGGAAACGAGCACAAGATAAAGACTACGCGTTTCTTCCATCGCTCTAATGACTCTTAGTCCTTTTCACGGCGACCGCAGAATTCCAAATCCATAGCTTCAGGACACAGGTGACTTAGTTGTTTGAAAGAGACTTAAGCAGCATTGGAAGCGAATGTAGAGTTTTCTGTAGTCGTAAATGTTGAGTGAGTATTTCGCATAACCGCCAAGATGCGGGGCCATTAAGTTTTTACCTCCCGTCTCGACAAGTTGGGAGCCACTGGCCCGTGAAGACCGAGGGACATGTATCCTGCCTGCCTTCTCCTAATGAAATAAATTACTTACGACCCACCTTCGAACGGCGATAACAGTCTTTGGAAAGCGCAACGGAAAACCAGCTTAATCACATTCTAGTACGATTGGATTTACGTTGATGACTTGCTGGTATTCTGGGAGGATAAATTCATAACCTTTTACAACCAATACATGGGCACGCACACATGTATCGTCCACATATACGGCTGTCGTGAGAAACTTCTTGTTTGTGAATAAATTATTTGAGAGTAGCCTCAGATACGCTTGGGCCGAGGCATGCTCCAATGATTTTGATTCATTTGAGATAGCTGATGCAAGCAATCTTGGCTGGAGATTGTGGTGTAAGAACTGAGCTGATGAACAAAGGATAAAGATTATGGAGCATTTGCATAAAATATGGAAATATGAAGAGATAATGTGTGTTGAGTAAGAAAATGCCTAGATACTTGAGAGCTAAGACCAAAGAGGCAGTACTTCGATAAGTATTCACTAATAATGAATCATACAATACACATACTTCGTAAGGCAGGGATCATTTTAGGCCACCTCCTAAATCAATGACAGCCAAAAGAACAAAGGAAGCGAACCATATGCAATACGATAAAAAATCTCTTAACTCTATTGTAACGTGACTGTCTTCATTGGGGAGAAGGCAGTGAATATATTTTCTAGAATTTCTAGAATTTATTTTCTTGTTATAGAAATAGAATTCTGTTTCATTTAGGTATGAAGTTTTCAGACAGCAGGCTCACTGAACCCATAATCCACTCTGTTTTGATCATCTTGCACCCGGCCGCCTGTCTGACGTCAACCCTCTTAGGGAATGCTAGTATAGGTGGTAGTGACCACAGTAATGTTGGAAAACTACAGCCAAGGTCAGGAATTCTACTTATATCATACCCGGATAATTCTTGGCAATAAAATCTTTAACACACAAGTTTCTCTGAAATCGGCAATAAAACAATGAAATTAGTCAGCCAGCCATCAACCTCTACCTTTAGGCTCGACCATCCTTGCTAGATATCCATTGCTGGTTTTTCCATCACACATTGTTCAGGGTTGGTGGCAAAACAGCAATGTACAGCAACACATGAGTTTGACTACCTGACATCTATTTAGTATGCGCAGAGGCACTCTGATCTCTCGATACACAGAATCCGCATACAATGGCCACGGGAGAAATCGATGGCTTATTCCGATTGGCAGAAGTGTATGTGGACATCACAAGCCATGTGGTAACTGCCAAGGGTCCGCAACTGGTTACGGAATTATATTCTGGTCCTTAACCAGCGTAAGCTGAACCATGATCTAGCCATGATCAGGTTTGGGGAAGATGGAAGCTTTAAAGGAAAAAGCTCAAAAATGGTCCACTGCTGGACTTGGGCCTGCCCCTATAGAGGGGTATCATGCTCATAATTAATGTGTTGTTACATTTTTAAGGAACGTTCCTTCCTACTTCCTGGATTCATCCCTTGGTCACCTTTTACGACACCCACGGAGCGATGCTTTTATAGTTCGGCACTCTGCGGCACAAAATAGCCCTAAAAATAATTTCCCACGCAAAACCCATTACGTAAATCAACAGCACCTACATCGACGACCTATTAATACCCTCAAACTCTTTAATATTCCTTTCACCTGCGTGTATAGCCGAAACTGAGATGTACAGGAAGTGTATTACTGCGCATGCTCGGAAACAGAGGGCGTTGGCTCCCGACGCGACCGCCATCTTGAATAGGGAGATGACGGGACGCTAAGAAGACGGGACGTGATGGTCATGGCAAACGTTTGGATAGCTTAGGTTTAATATGGATTATTCTCGGGATTGAAACTTCCTTACAAAGGTTTGTAAAAATTTAGTAGGGTATTGAAGACCCGTGTAAAAGGCGACGACCTAGAGCTTTTAACCTTGGCTGAATATCTGTCGACCATGGTCAATCGCATGGTGGCGGTGAATCCTAAAGAGGGTCGAAGTCAAATCCCTTTGCAACATGATTTTAAGAACAAAATGGTACAAAAGATACGATCAAGGTGCAAAATTTCTGCCCCAAATTCTTTTTAGTCCCATGCATCTGAGCTTTGAGCTGTTGAACTCCAGATTAAATAATATTCTCCCCGTCGATGCTCTATTTATTTAATACCATGATAAGATACCGCGTAATACCGAACACTGCTGTTGATATACAGAAATCAATATTTGTACTGAGCAAGATTTATTCCTAACCCGTTCCCAAGCTAAGATGGATAGCTCAGACCAAGGAAATATTTTAAACGGAACCTAATTTACAGAAAGTTCACTCGGCCCTATTCGGATTTTCGCGATTAGCACTTGTTACAGACCAAGGGTTGCTAGTGTAAAAAATCTCGAAGTATAAAAATATCAAAACAGAAAAATCTGATATAGAACGTCATATGATTCTGAGCCAATATCAAATCCAAAAAATGTGCCGTTTGTGTCAACCACCTACTTAGTTACCTTGACTTCCCCTGAGATTCCGGTTATTTCCAGTTAAAGTCAGTAACCGTCAAAATCGTCGCTAGTATTGAGTGAGCCATCTGTAAAGGGGGCCCGCGGGCCGTTTCCCTAATTTGTGACCTAAAAGTACTCAATCCACTTACTCAATCAAGAATCGCCAATCCACCTACTCAACCTAATTGATTTCCTTTCATAATTTCCTCTGAAATTTAGACCTCACCATCCGTCATCCACCGGATTACAGTAAATACCGCATAGATATAAGACACCTTACCATGCAGCTGAATTATAAATTAATTTAATTTTTTCTGCCAAATGGGTCAATTAAAGAAGCTATCAGTGGCTTCACTCTAGTTATCGTTAGAGCAATGTTGTTGTAAGGTCAATGATGCATAATTTGCGACTTGTTTTTTGGCTTCTCTCTTGGTTCTTCGTAGGAACGTCTCTGAAATATTTTCTCTGAGGCAGGTAACTAGAGTAAACATCGCATTCCCGGTACCACATAATGCTCCATTGTCGCATCTCGACTGGGCGTTATCAATGAACCCTGATATCCGAGTTTGCTCAATGCTCATAAACAGATGCCTAGCAGATTGTCGATCGATTGAATCGTCGTCAGGTCATATATATACCTACTTAGTACTTATAGATGACATTTGTGCAAACTAGAAGCCGGACGGTCGTCACTTTGCTGTCCCCGAAAGAAGTTCAATCCATTGACCCCAAACAGATTGTGACATTCCTTAAAACATTGTGACATTCCCTCGTCATCACGCCCTCAACGACATTCTGCGCAGAGCACTTGTTTCCGCCCAGGTTCCATGTGTTCTCGAACCGCCCGGACTTAGTCGATCTGACGGTAAAAGACCGGACGGACTTACTCTGGTGCCATGGAAGTGTGGCAGGTGTCTTGTGTGGGACGCAACATGCGTTAGCACATATGCCGCTTGCCACATTGGTGGTACCATGAGAGCACATGGGGCTGCCGCTGAGACTGCGGCTGTTAAAAAACGACGCAAATATGAAGCGCTCCTTCAAAACTATAATTTCGTTCCGTTTGCTGTGGAAACGGCCGGATGCTGGTGCAGGGAGGCAAAAAGTTTTGTGGAAGAGCTAGGCAGCAGAATAAGTGAAAGAGGTGGTGACCCCCGCGCTGGTTCTTACCTGGTGCAGAGGTTGGTCATAGCGATTCAACGCGGTAACGCTGCGAGCGTTATGGGAACCTTTGCACCCGGTTCGATAAAAGGCGGGCTGTTTGACTAGTGTTTAAGATGTTTATGATGTTGTAAAGTTTAGTTTTTAAGATATTGACATGTTTTATGAATGAATATATTCCTTAAAATGGCCCGACTGAATGTGGTAGGTAATTTAACCAAAAAGGTCAGCCACAATAGATCTGCAAATATCACAGTAGCTGTTGGTCTGACCAGGACCAGTCCTCTTAGAGACCTTTAGATAAGCATCATCGTCTCTGTTAGGTGTATAATGATCTAGACTATCAGAATCGAAAGAACTTCAACCACGTAGTCCACCTATTAGTACCTACACCTTCTGGTGGACAAAGGGCAACTTTCTTCCCGCTGTGGTTAAAAAAACAATTAGGTTATACTAAACATCATAATACTTTACCTATCTAAAGTTTTCAAGGCATTCAGTGAAACAAGTATTTACACGTAAAGCTTCTTTACTTATATCTAGTCCAACATTCAAATCACTTTACAATCTTTATTCAAAGCACAGTTCGCGAGACATCTCGAGAGTCCCAACATCCTTTGCATTTTGTTATTCCACACTTAGATTTTATCCTCTCGTGACAGTTCGATTATACATGCTCATCTTGTGTACGTTGAATTTGAATTTTAATACCATCTTGAAGATTATGCGACACTTGGCATGTGTAGATTCTAACGAGAACCGTCTAATCGACTTCAGTACCTAACAATTTTCTGCTTGAATAAGCTACGTATCAATTTTTACTTTTTACCAAAAGTTTAACTCAGACAACTTTAATAGACGCGAACTTTTTTTTTATAACGGCTAAGATAATTGCCAACAGGGTGTATCTTAAAAGGTGGTGTAGGGTTTCTGATCCTACCTGAATATCTGCCAAACCAAGTCAATGGCAAGGTGGTGACGAAGCCACAAAACCCTTGTACCTAGACACACTTCACACATACTCTTCACAAGTGTCTTTTACCTTTCTATCTTCATGCTCCCAAGCAGAAGTGACCACATCGGTATTTGAGAGAGAGGTGTGAGAGAAATGACAATGAGATCAAGCTGGTACGTGGATGGAATGGTGAATATCATCCTCACGATACTGACTCCTACAGTGCATTGGCATCGGGACCACACGAAAGAAATGTAATAAAATTGGAACGCGCCATCGTCTATCGTCAATTCAATAAAGTAACTTCTATTGGCACAGTATGTCATCAAGGTAGACGGATCATAAAAGACAACGGAACGCCAAATAGTCAATTTATGACTACAACCTATCGAAAAAATTGAGATGAGAGCCCAGAGGATATGGCTATAGCTAGTACTAAAGGCGAAGGTCATGGATTCAATATTTTTCTGCGCCATAAGAATTTTGTAAACTTATAAAATAGGAATATTCGTTTCTTCTGACAATCGTATCCGGAAAAATAATGGAAAATCATGAGGAAGGTAGTACCGCCTTTCATGTACCGTTGGTAGCTTATGAAACAAGAAAACGGAGAGAATCGTCATCAACCAACAATGAACACTGAAAAGGAAAATGGGTCAAACCAAAAACCTTACTCCATAAACTGTTATCAAGTAAAAGACAGAAAGAACAGGAAATGACAAAACAAACCGTTAGTTTTCAAACGGCACTCCCAACGCTATCTCCTAGAACTAGGCTGCCTTATCAAGATAATCGTTCGGTAATTTGTCCAAACTCAAAAGACTTGTACAGTAGATTAAGCGTGCAGTATGTCGTTTTTATGACAATGCTTAGAGATGCTCGTCAGAATGTAAATTCTGTTGTAAAAATCTCTGTAATGTCAGTGGATAGAGAACGATGACTTTCGAGGCGTTTAGGCATCCATTACAATGTTAACATGAACTACGAATTCAGAGATATAATCAGCAGCAATACCTATATTGTTCATCATAGATCTGCTTGCCAAGCGACGTTATTTATTATAATTATAATACACTTACTTAAGTGTAAAGAAGATTGAGGAAAGAAGGCTCAAAAGAGAGCAGATTGGATATTACTCTACCGACGAGTGTTAATTAAAAAAAATAACTAGAAGAAGCTTATAGATAACTATTGGGTTTTTGTCGAGCCAAAACCTTTGTTGAACGCGCTTTCTTGTACCCAGCAGCGGTCACAGCTGTTATGGCTGTAAGGCCAAAGCACAGCCAAAGCCAAGATGTTCTACTGCAACTCCTTCTTCTACTGTGTCTTTGTTATCAAGATAATCGCTCTGTAATTCGTAAGTATTTGTCGAACACTCAAGATGTGCGCGAGTCTTTGAATATGATAGCAGTTTCTACTGCCATCTATCTTTTACCTATCTATTGATCGAGTATCGTGATAAGGTTTAAGACAACAATGAGTTGGTCTATGAATCTTTCCAGGAAATTATCTATTTTGAAGCGCCTGAGTATCTACCTGGGACACCTAGGTTTTTACATACCTAGGCGTAGGTACATGGAGATTTGAATATTTTTACATTTACTGTGTCGAAAACTTCGTTCTAACAAAACATGTCGCGCCGACCCCGTTTGATTTGAGGATGATAATGATGATGTCGAAAACCTACATTTATGTCTTTAGAACACGGGTACAAATTAAGAGATCCATAGATATTGATTCTCCATACAGATAAGTATTATGAACAACCAATATAGGTGCTATTGATAGATAAGTACCTACAATAGATATGACTCAGAAAATATATTTTTAAAGATCCATAATAATGTTTTGAAGCAGATAGCGGTAAGGCAAATCCGGGTTAGAAGAGGAGGGGCTAGTCTGTGTCAACTACCTACCATTGTATCTTTATATCTATAGGTATTGCTCATTGGAAGTAGGTACATTGTTTTAATATTTTATTCATTGTCTAGGTAGTTATAGGTATGTGAGTAGAAACTCCAATGATGAATATTATATGGGCTATTCTTTCCCTAATGTGGGGTATTCGCCATACTCTCCTCTTTGGGCAGGCAGGTTTTGTTGTTTTATTCGCGAAAACACTGCATTAACACAAATTATACAAATGGCTCACTCAGTACTATCGACGATTTTCACGCATTTACTGTCTTTAGCTGGAATCTCAGGGGAAGTTAATTAAGGTAACTAAGAAGACGGTTGCCACTCTAGCTACGAACGTCATATTTCTTGGATTAAAATTGGCTCAGTCAGAATCTCTAAGGTCAGAATCATAAGACGTTCTTGTATCAGATTTTGTTGTTTTGATATTCTTCTACTTTGAGATCTTTTACAGTAGCAACCCTAGCAATGTAACAATTGACAGTCACGAAAATCCTAAATGGGATCGAGGGGACCTCCTGTAGACATAGCCTCTATTTTGTGGAATAAATCTCTGCAAATCATTGGATTCAATCCCGTCAACATTATTTATTCAAATTCCTAAAAATCCTAAAAGGTTTGTCACCATCACCAAAATAACTCGGCATTTCACTATCTGAATGATAACATATTCAATGCAAATCTCATCCTCGGTAAGTACGTCTCAGGAGATGCTCAGGCGCCGTCAAGAATAACAATGTCATCAAGACGCAACATCTTTGCTTTACATTGCTGTTTGTTTCTTCTTCTTTACTTTGCGGCTGTAAGTCACTACACTACACTCGCATAAACTTCCATCACAAAATAAGCAGTTAACAAAAGGTTCACTCGGCTCTATTCAGGATATTCGCGATTTTCATTTGTTACATAGCCAGGGTTGCCACTGTCTAAAATCTCAAAGTAAAAGAATATCTATCAAAATAGCAAAATCTGATACAAGGAAAGGGCGTCATATGAATCTGAGCCAATTGTAATCCAGGAAATATGACGTTTGTGTCAAACATCTTCTTTTTCAACTTGAGTTCCCCTGAAATTTCAGCTAGTTCCAGTTAAAGTCAGCGTCAAAATCGTCTCAAGTAGGTACTGAGTGAGCCATCTGTAAAGGCGCCCCGGGCGCCGTTTCCCTAATTTGTGATTCCATCTACACTACATGCTCTCGTTTACGCGCGAATCCGAACCGTTTCAAACCGGCTAGTAGCGAGTGTCAACAACGTACGGCGTGGGCGTGGAAATATTTATCAATATTTTTGTTACACTGTAGGTAAGTTAGATATAATATAAGTAGGTAATGTATCTCAGTATGTTTAACCAAGGTACCGCATTTAAAAAAGTCATTAAGTATAAGTAGCAACCCTAGGTTTAGGCATAATCATAAATGATTGGAAAAAAGAGCAAGCAGTCCTGCAAATTCTCTGTTTTGTGCTGTTTAAGTCTACGCGTCAATGTATTGTGAAGTGAACATTGTAGATAGGTATTTATTTCTTGTGTCAACATGCACGTCTCGTTTTTGCTTAGCTATGTGAACTGGACACTCTCTTTACGACCGTTTTGAATAACATTTCCTTAGTGTTTTATAGGAATCCTCATCTTGGGATTTTATGACCACTTCATCGTAAAAGGTCCACTATTTAAAGTTGTAGGTTTTATGTAGGTAGTTGTTGAAGTATTTAGACCGATAGTCATTGAATTTTGGCCTATGTTTCTAGGGAAAGTTGTTGCATATCACCAGCCTGTCCTGCATCTTCACTTTCACCCATTATTTGTCAAATGCGGCGATTATGACCGTAGGTATTTTTATGACCCGTAACGCTCTGCGCAGTGCCTACCCCGCAAGGAAAAATACTGGATGCAGTATGTAATTATACCGGGAGTAACAGAAAGGGTATAACAACAAGGTACTTATGAAACTGACCAACTTTCCCCATGGAACATGGGTCGAAATATGAAAAAAGAATTTGGACCTCTCATACAAAATCTCCGATCAGCTGATTGATTTACTATGGGAGGTGCAAATATTTTTTAAATATTTCGACCTGTGTTCCATGGGCAAAGTTGTTCAGTTTCATGAATACCTTGACATCCTTTCGGCTTGTTATACCCTTTCTGTACTCCCGGTATAAATGTTACTACATAGCTTAGGTACTTGAATTAACAAGTTACGAATTCTTCAGGCACGTCAGTTTTCAGCGAACGCATAACATAACCTATGACATCAATGGCCTCAGTAGTATGACGTCACGCCGCACCTCGACACCGCGCTAAGTTCTGAAAACCACATCGTTATCAGTTACGTCCAAGTTACGTGGCTACGTCAACGCGCAGACTTCTTAGACCAATGTGAATGGCTTCCGTGTGTATTTGGTTTAACTAAAAATTGGGCGCATGCTCCACTGAAGAGACCTGAGACTTAAGATGGCATTTGTCAAACAAGTGATCGTCACGTGAGACGTACGACAACGCGACGCCTGAAACCGTTTCCATATAAAATGTATGAAACGTAAGAAACAAAGCTACACACGTGATTACGTATCCCATAGGAAAAAGTACCATACATCATTATTATCCTCTTCCTGTCATTATCCCAAATCAGTTAGGTTCGGCGCAACATGTTTTATTTATGACCGGCTGCCTGCCTAATGTCAACCCTCTTCAGGAATGCTATTGTAGATAGATCATCGCCACCATGCGGTCGACCATAGTCGACAGATATTCAGCCGAGGTCAAAAACTCTATGTCGCCTTTTACGAAACACCCTGAGTGGACTAGGGGTGGCAGTATTCATAGCCGCTACCACGCGCTATAAAACAAAGGTACCTACTACCAGAAGTGGAATACTTAGATACCTACTCGAATGGAATGCCTTACGCAAGTTGGTCAATATCGCCCCATTCATGTGTGCATGGCATCCAGCATGCGTTCGAGGAAGCCATTCTACGAGAGCTGAATCATAACATGCTCTCTTGCCACCAGTCTACATAGATCTATAGCGATATGTTGGATAGTCTCTACATCGTCTAGTTACATTCAAAATTTGAGGATGATCTTATGGACACTATTACGCCTTAGACAAAACAAGCAATCAAGAAAAGTTTTGGACCTCTCATACAATATCTATTGATTCTTTGTTTGGAGGCTGAGACTGTTTCTGAGAAAAGTCTGATATTTTTTTATGATTTCGGCTTATGATCCTTTGCGGAAATACATCACCTCTATTCAGCAGATTCATCTCTCGAAATTTCAGCAAAACAAACAAATCAGCCAAATAAGTTCTTACTGTATCTACCTATGTTGGGTAGGCGTGAGTTGTACAGAAACTTATGTTGGGTAGGCGTCAAGAGTACCTTAGACCGCCATTCACCAAAAAATGTATTTGAGAATGTTGAGGAGCAAAAGAAATGTGCCAGAAATGCCGAACTCGTACTAAGTACACATAGAAGTGAAAGAATGGAGTTAATGTCTCCGGGAAAGAGCCTTCATTTTATGTATCAAGCCTAGGTAGATATGTATATGTAATTGGGGCTCGAACCCGCTACCCTCAGCGTAGCAGGCAGGTACCACCACGTCACCGAGCCGGTCAACGTCATAGATCATCAAAATCTGGCGTGAAGGTGTGACAGGCCGCCAGTACCGTTACGCGGTGATGATCCAAGTGAATGAAGACTGTCCATTCAATCGTTTCGGCGAAAGGTAGCGGGATCCGATCAGGCGGAAAGAGGTGGCTACGTGTTGACAGGGGGGGGGGGGGATTACACAACCTGCTAGGAATAAGCTTATTTAAATGAGTAAAGTAGGTATGTGATAGGTTATAAATAGTCTTACGGCGGTGCACATGACCGGAGGAAATTGGATTCAAATATAAACAAATGTACACCTAACGCCTTCAGTTTATGATTCATACAGTACGGTTGCCTGCTACGTAAAATCCATAGCTACTCCTTTGCTGAAAATTCTTACTTTATCTATGTACAAAACTATTACATATTAAGAAAATTCCTCTATGACAATAACGCGTATCGTTACGGATGTTAGTGTCATACAAAATTCTAGTGAATTTCCAACATAAATACCTACCTGGCCAAATAACTGTTAGTTTATCGATAATTTTGTGATTACTCAGTACTTATCCGGTAGGCGCAGAGTATTTTGTGATCGCATTTCTACGATTATCTATCTGAAGTGATGCACGTATTAAGATATGGGTGTGCTGGTATGAGTATGACACAGTTTTCCAGCGACTTATTCTAGAAGTTCTACCTAAATACCTATAAATTTAATATTTCTGAAAGAGTTATTTCTAAAATCAGTTGTATTAAAAACAAAAACCGGACTGCAGGAATTTTAAAGTTGTAATTTGCGATAAAAATCCGCCATCTATAATTTTAAACTTTCGCATGCGATAATTCAAAATGGAGCTCTAGGATCTCAAAAATGCAGAAAAACGTTTTATAAGTTGTCAAATCTATAGGACAAATCTAATACTGGATCCAATCCAACTGATACGTTACGTAAGAATACTGTCAAAAAATAACCTTACACTTTGAAGTTAGTCATTAATTGGACCATAAAAAATACAACAGTATAAATATACGTTATGTATTTCATGCCTACATACCTTGCGGGACTGCCTATGACCATAATGACAAGTTGTCAGTCTGTTGCGTATAATTTGCAATACACATCAACGCTTTTAGTCACTTCTTACACCATGGGAAAGCTATTCTAAGCCAGCACGACACGGCATCAGAATAAGGCTGTCGATAATCACTTGCAGGCCGAATCCTATATCGATAAACTGAGATATTGTCAAGTGGATTGAGTTTAAATGGAGTTTTAGTAGAAATTCGACTGATACCGGATTGATGTCATGTACCAAATAACTCCGATTATCTGAAATTACCAGTCTATTTGAAGTATTATCTATCTGAAATACTTACTTAGGTACTTCTGAAATTCTTGACTGGTCTTATCACGAGCAGGTAGTTCCTGACGCCCACTTAAGATTGATACTTATTTAGTTTTGATATCAAAATGAGATCATTATTTAGTAAAAATTCGTAGTATATTTGTCATTTCGTTAGGTAAATACCTAGTTGGAACTTGATTAATGTAGGTATACTTAAACAATACAGCATCACAGCTTCCGTTTAAGACTGAAAAGGGGGGTAAAAGTTTAGGACAAGTGGTAATGAAATAACCAGAGCTTTTCAAAACTTTTGAGTACTAACCCAACTTTGTATTTGGTAGGTACCTAAGAGGCAAGCTCTACACAATAGAAACGCGACGCTACGCGCAACATCACATCTGCCAGAAAAGCGATCGTCAGCCGTTATCGATGCGACGCGCGTCTCATGTGCAGGGACCCGCTTAGCGCTTTATCGACGAAGCGCTTAATTTTTAAGCCCCATGAGCAGGTGGCACGCTTGGCAGGCGGATTGGCGAGCGCATTGCAAGTTGTTTTATTCGCAAGGAACGCTGCTGCCCATTCCCTGAATTATTGTTCCTTTGTCGCTTGTCGGTGCAAATGAAATGAGTGAAGTTGGCACGAGTACCATCAGACAGTCTGCATATCACGTAGTCTTTTTGCCCTTAAGTAATAATTTGACAGCCGATGTGGCGCAGTGGTTAGTATGACTGCCTGCCACGCGGAAGGGTCCGGGTTCAATACCCGGTGGGGTCACTCACAAAGTCGATATTTATCACTTTGTGAACTTGTTTCCAGTCTGGTTAGGACATTGCAGGCTGAACCACCTGATTGTCCGCAAGTAAGATGCTTCCGTGCTTCGGATGGGCACGTTAAGCCGTCGGTCCCGGTTGCTGTCTATGACGGCGGTCGTTACACAACCATGTCAGAGGCCTGCTACTTGCAGTAGACAGTTGAAAAACTCTGACACCAGGGTTCATCGGATCGTTGAATGACTCGGTGTCCCACAGAGAGAGAGAGAGAGTAATAATATGCGATGTGTAATTGTGTAAGTAAACAGTATAAGCATCTAACTCACATACGTTACTGGGGACGCCGGAACCCGCATGCGCACTGCAGGCGTAGCCCTGAATCACCTTATCAGCAGCGGGGTATTCTGCAACTTAACCTCCTCATGGCTTAGCCTTAAAATAGCATCACCCCATGCGCACTGCAGGCGTGGCCCTGAATCACCTTATCAGTTTGCAGGTTATTCTGCAACTTAACCTCCTCATGGATTAAAATAGCATCACCCCATGCGCACTGCAGGCGTGGCCCTGAATCACCTTATCAGCAGCTGGGTATTCTGCAACTTAACCTCCTCATGGCTTAGCCTTAAAATAGCATCACCCCATGCGCACTGCAGGCGTGGCCATGAATCACCTTATCAGTAGCTGGTTATTCTGCAACTTAACCTCCTCATAGATTCTCTCTCTCTCTCTTTTCGTGTGGGATACCGAGTCGTTCAACGACCCGATGAACCCTAGTGTCAGAGTTTTTCAACCGCTTACTGCAAGAAGCAGGTCTCTGACATGGTTGTGTAACGACCGCCATCATAGACAGCAATCGGGACCGACGGCTTAACGTGCCCATACGAAGCACGGAACCATGTTGCTTTTCGGACAATCAGGTGGTTCAGCCTGCAATATCCTAACCAGAATGGGACAATTTCACAAAGAGATAAATATCAACTTTGTGAGTGACCCCACCGAGAATTGAACCCAAAACCTTCTGCGTGGCAGGCAGTCATACTAACCACTGCGCCACATCGGCTGTCATCATGGATTAAAATAGCATCACCCCATGCGCACTGCAGGCGTGGCCCTGAATCACCTTATCAGTTTGCAGGTTATTCTGCAACTTAACCTCCTCATGGATTAAAAATAGCATCACCCCATGCGCACTGCAGGCGTGGCCCTGAATCCCCTTATCAGTTCGCAGGTTATTCTGCAACTTTACCTCCTCATGGCTTAGAATAGCATCACCCTATGTCAGAGACCTATTGGTGATTGGAAGTACGCGGATAAATTTTTTAATACTTTCATAGATTTCCCACGGGTGGCGTAAGAAGCGACTAAGGCATTTGAGAGTTGATTTGTATTGTAATTTTAGATGACAGTCTTCTAACTAAATGGCTCTAAACTTTTGTAAGACGTGGTGTAAATAGCCGTTTTTTATAGCCGTTTACACTTTGCCTACCGCGCTGTAGGCGTGATATACTATTGTTCATTGGATCGTTTGGCAAAACGTTGTCCTACATGAAAGATGGCGAAGAAGTAGTCGAAGGCGCAAGGAAAGGAGAGCATTCTTGTGCATACAAAACTTGGTCTTGCTTGCTAGCCAGACTGAAAAGCGTGCTGAATATGACATAATAGGTGCCCCGCTCAATAGGGACGCCTATGTCCAACTGTAGACTATTATGGTTGGTGATGGTGATGAATTGATGATGATAAGAAGACATTACCTCATTCATTTCATTTACTTTGAAACGATTGTAGTAGTGATACGATACGATACGTGTATTTTATTTCAGAATAACCCTCCTCGTTATCGGAGACAAAGCCCTCGTGAGGTACTTCCACATTCTAACTGCATACAACGCATCATGACAAATTGCACCTTTAAATTATACAGGATTGCAGGTAGTTAGAAAATTCAGGGTGTAAACTAAACAAAAAACCCCAAGAAGCTTCATCTGAAAAAATAAACCAATTTCTCCTTTGTACGTACGTACTGTGTAATGAAGTTTAATAAATAAATCATTGTATTGTACCTCTACTGTCGCCTGAAAATCCTTCTACCCATTTAAGAGACCCAACTAATACAGGTTTTTCATAATAATTATAAAAAATGGATTTGCGTAGAATTAAGTTGTTACATGCGCAAGATGATCACAGACAATGAGCGTAAAGGGGTGAGGCAGAGAAGAAAAGGCGAGTAGATGGCAGGGCGGGCGGCGCCGCGCTTATGTAATACCTACCGCTATTCAGATCGCCGTCAATCTGAATAGCGGTAGCAATTTCTTTGTGTCATTCCAGATTTGAACTGTTTTTAACCTTCCGCTATTCAGATCCTTGTAAGATATGAATTAGGATATTATCGAATTTATTAACATTTTATGATCGAAAATACGACACACATAGAGTTACCACGAATACAGAGGGTTTGTGACGATGTTGAAGACTTTTCCGTTTGTGACGATGTTGAAGTACCGAATGTTCATAAGCACTTGCGATTACTTTTTCACAATCTAAGTATTAAACCGTGACTATCGCTCAATTGCCGTGATGCCGGCTTAGATTACCGTGTGATGCCGGATAAGAATAGCATCACCCTATTTCTTTCCTGTGGGTTTCGTAAGAAGTAAGAAGTGACTAAGGAACTCGAGAGTTTCATGTATATTGCAATTTTAGGCGACAGGCTGACAACCTGTCACTATAGCGATACACGAAAATAGCTAAAACTAACCTAAACTATTTGTAAGACGTGTTGATATAACGACCGTATTTTCACGGCCGTTGACGATCTGCCTACCCCGCAAGGGATAAAGGCGTGATCTATGTATGTACCTATGTCAATCTAATATTTAGATAGGGACATTATAATAGCCGTGTGATGCCATAATAGAATAGCATTTAACAGCCTTTTTCTAAGTCTAAGTTATAGCTTGACTATAAGCTCAGGTCAGGTAAAACACCATTATCTTACCCTATCTGAGCTTGACCGTAGATAGGTAGTGTAGGTATTATCTGCACTGCAGCACAATGATAACGTGTACTTTGACTACCAATACTTGACAGCCAGTGGCACAGTGGTTAGTATGACTGCCTGCCACGCAGAAGGTTCCGGGTTCAATTTCCGTTGGGGGCACTCACAAAGTTGATATTCATCACTTTGTGAATTTGTTCCTAGTCTGGTTAGGAGATTGCAGGCTGAACCACCTGATTATCCGAAAAGCAATATGGTTCCGTGCTTCGGATAGGCACGTTAAGCCGTCGGTCCCGGTTGCAGTCTATGATGGCGGTCGTTACACAACTATGTCAGAGGCCTGCTACTTGCAGTAGGCGGTTGAAAAACTCTGATTTCATCGGGTCGTTGAACGACTCGGTATCTCACACAAAGATAGAGACTACCAATACTGGGTAACTTTAATACCTGTATGAAAAAGCCGTAGGTATAAGATTATTCTATAAATTCCTAGACTATTAAAGAACGAAGTACTGGTGATAGTAGTGAGGTAGTATCAGTAACATAGCAACATAAAAACTAGTACAAACAATTAAATATTAGCACGTAAATTTGTAATTGTATATTAATACATCTAGTCGTTCTGTTAAATAAAAATATAATACTAAAAATAGTACAAATTGATCCCTTAAATAGAAAGGTTGATCTTCTACTTACGTACGCTACCAAATAAAAAACACATACACAAAGTAAAAATATATTTGAAAATGATTTCATCGTAGTTCTACTATGCTAGAAAAACTGTGAATCTACGGGTGCTATCCAAGAGATTTTATACTATATTTATCTTTGAATCAAACTTCTTCTTCCTATTTGCCATTGTATACAACGTGTTACAAAACAACCCATAAATACTCCCATACAAATGGAGTTCATTTTGTATGGGAGGACCAATTTTTTTTTTTCATATTTCGACCCATGTTTCATAGGGAAAGTTGTTCAGTTTTACGAGTACCTTGACCTCCTTTCAGCTTTATTGGTTGTTTTGTAACACCCAGTAGATACACGATTATGTTTTGTGTACTTATATGACACCTTACGACTTTGAACAAGATATACTCGTACTAGAAATTGTAAGTAATTCGAAATTAGAATTTTCTTAGTCCTAGCGATGTGACATGGCGATTTCAAAATGGCGTCAATTTTCTGAATTCAGGTAGGTTTTCCGATGACATATTTTGCGTTTGGCTGCCGAATAAGCTACCTTATTTCAAATGTATGGAGGCTCTGAGTAGTGGTAGCTTTTCCATAAGCGCGGCGGCGCCCTACTCGACTGGCGCGATGGCATATCGTACCCCAGCCTAATACTTATCTCAAGGCAAGGGTCGTAGGTTCGATCAAAGTTATTTGCTTGCGCGAGAAAACAGATGTGTCATTCAAATCGTATGGAATTTATCAAAACAAGTGAAGAATTGACAGAAGATTGTAGGTAGAGGAAACCCATGTCGCGGTACAACTGCTAGCTACACAGGGTATCAGCAGTTATACAAACCTACACATTTAATGGATGCATTCGTACAAGTCTAGTTTTTCATATACATAGTTACTAAGTATAACCAATATAAGTTGATTCCCTGAAATAAGTGGGTTTATTCGTTGTGCTTCTGATAGAACTATCACCAGCAAATCCCTTACTCATCTAAGGGACAATTTTATACCGGTTTTGTCTTAGTATTTATATGAAAAACTAGCATAAGTTGGTCCCTTAAATTGGTAGGCGATGATACAAGCTTTGTTTAGTTTTACTCTAAATGTGTTTCATCCTCGTATAATATATTTTAGTTGCCTGTTTTTTAAGATCGGTCCACTGCTGGACATGGGCCTCCCCCGTATAGGGGGGTATTGCCATACTCACCACGCTTGGCAGACGGATTGGCGAGCGCAGTGCAAGATGTTAAATTCACAGGGAACGCTGCTGCCTATTCTCTGGATAATTATACCTTAGTCGCTTTTTACGACACCCACAGGTAGAATTGGGGTAATGCTATTCTAAGCCGGCATCACACGGCGAAGTGACAGGTGTTACCTAATCCTATCAATCTTATCGTTAACATAATCAATTATAGAAATTGCGACTCTATCAGTTACAAAATATTATGCAAATCTAAAATTAGGTTTATCAGCTGATTACCTATTAAATGAGTCATGGTAGAATCATAATACCTACTCACTATTCCTATTACCCTATTTCTAAAAGTCTTACTATAGGAGTCAGCCAGTAGCTATAATGTAAATAAGCTAGAATATTCTGACTCATAGAAAGTTCATTCGTTCTGTTCCAGTATCTGACGTGGCCTGTTTTCCCCAGAGGAAATCGATCTTTGCCCACCCTCCCCTCTTTGTTATATCCTAACAACAATCCTTGCCAAACATATTTGAGCTTTAACACACAGAAATATAGACGAATTTCCTATGAGCTTCTACTACAGACCCACCCGGGTTTTCCCTAGAGAACCATCTTTCAATGCTCCATATTCAAATTGCTCTATCATTTTGTTCCTCACACACAATTTGCTACTCTATGCCATTCGTAATACAACTGAAAATAGCTTGAAAGCGTTCTTTTTAAGAGAATCGATCTCGCAGTTCAGTAAACTTTGAAATGCCATAAGTACCACAGCACTTTGCTATAGGAAAATGAACTTTAAGAATATTATTTTGCTATGGAATTGATGTGAAAATGGATTGATAGGGTTAAAATAGGGAGTGCTGTTGGATCTCACTAAGAGAGGAACATTATTTGAGTATGTATTCAGAATGGAGTGAAATGCACTCATTGGTTGAAATCTCAGAGGGATGAGATGAAGGGGACATTTTAGATGAGATTCCCATCACATAATACCTAACATAATATACTTTTAGGTACATATTTGCTTTATATCGCAGTCATTCATGTATGTATTAAAAATATTTACCTGGTTTGCGTTCATAGAAATCACAATAGGTTTACGTTTTATATATGCAGGCTCTACCTACGAGTTTAATGTTAATTTCAGTCCAACATCGTAAGAAATGACAAATATCTACACAGTGATAAAAATTTCGGATTGCTTGAATTTGATAAGATTTTACACACGAGAGATGTCATACAAATCATACAATACCTTTATCCTATTTATTATCAAATATTATGACATTCGTATTTTTATCAAAGCATAGGTATAAGTTTCTCATATAAAATAACAGCCTATCTAGGAACTCTTTTGCTATAAGCGAAATAAAAAACCACTCAGAGTTTCCATCAAAAAATTCCCCGGCGCATCTCCCACCCCTCCCACCGCACAATACCCGACTACACAAAGAAAAGGGGGTTCCTCACGAAACCATCAGCCACGCTCGAGGCTCTCACAAAGGCGCCGCCATCGTCTTCTCTTTGTAGCCAAATCTGACTTGTGGACTCAGAGGTGGTGATAGATTTTGGAATAAAAAAGAAATTGTAGCATTCGCTGCTACACTTGCTACGATACATTTGCTACAGTAAAACATGGTGCCGCTACCATCTTCTCTTTGTAGCCAAATCTGACTTGTAGACTCAGAGCTAGTGATAGATTTTGTATGAAAAACAAATTGTAGCATTCGCTGCTACACTTGCTACGACGATACATTTGCTACAGCAAAACATGGTGCCGCCTCTGTCTTCTCTTTGTAGCCAAATTATGCTTGGCTACAGCTAGCAATAGTTAACGCTACGGCTGCTACGACGTAGCAATATGCAACCCTTCATATTTGTGACTTTGAAACTCTTTCACGTAAGACAAGAATTCTACCATTCACTTCTCATCTGTGTGTTTTTTTTACGTAATAAATTTGCAATTTTTTCCATTTTCCAAAAATTTATTCTTCGATGCCCTCTTTGTGTTAAAAATAATTGCTTTCACATTGGACGTTATTCAAATATGAATATTTTATTTATTCAAAAGCTATAGACAATCATTTCACGGTTGTTTGAATTTTTGTCACAGAAATTATCAGCCAGTGTGAAAGCTACCGTTCGTCGTGTCGTACCAAATGCGGAATTTATTGTCCCTGGCTCTTAGACTACTTTCATGCTGGTGGTGCCAGGCACGCTCGGCAGAGGGGAGGGAGACCGAGCTACTTCAGGGTAATTAATTTCACAAAGCGGGAAACCCACCTTTGTTCACCATCTTAGATGTCAGTAAATAGCTATTTTCTTATGTACTACATCAGCAGCCTTGTATATGTCCAATATTATTATTCTTTTTTTCGTACAAACTGCTTTCGCTGTTGTTAAGTAACGTTTATCTCCTGTAATACCCATTTATATATAGGAATATCCAGATAGTAACTTGAACATTTGTAGGTTACTTTACTTTTTGCTATTAGGTGCTTTTTTTTTCAGTGAAGAGCAGACGCTTTCGAATCATCAAATTGATGCTTTGTGGTGATAAGATAAGCAAACCACACTTTGCTGCCACAAAACAATAAATTTGATTGCATGGGTTGGTGACCGATTGTATAGTTCGCTTCAAAAACAGCAGTAGATATTTAGAAATCAACTCTTTAGACTTTACATGATGTAAAATAATCCTCTGGACATATTTCAAGGGGCTAATAAACCCATGAATTGAAAGCCTTTCCCCAAGGAATATAATATGATGTAAAAAGGAAAAAAAAAATTTAAATTTTCATGTAATACCTATGTTACAGACTCAGAGAGCTATTTTTGACCGAAAAATTTAATGCCCCATGGTAAAAGATGTTCGTATGGATGTCTACATTCACTAGTTTGAATAAAAGTCCGCTTACGAGTAAAAACCTGTATACACCTACGTCACTACAAACCTACATGTTCTTACAATTATACTGTTCTACAATTCCACATTCCAGAAAAGTACATCTTGTGTGCTGTCGATTGGCAACGTAATATTAACCAGCATCGGTCGAATCAATGTTTAATAGATCGTGATAATCGCCGCAGGATGTAACGCAACCTAAGACTTGTTTGATTGGTAGACACATGTGGTCTACTTGTCGAATTACAGTTAATAGAATTACGATCGGTCGAATCAATGTTTAATAGATCGTGATAATCGCCGCAGGATGTAACGCAACCTACTGGTTTGATAGTTAGACACATGTAGTCTTCTTGTCGAATTACAGTTGGTAGAATTATGATCGATCTATTCAATGTTTGAGACGTAGTATGTAACGCAACTTAAGAATGGTTTTGATTGTTAGACACATGTAGTCTACTTGTCGAATTACAGTTGGTAGGATCACGATAGGTCGAATCAATGTTTAATAGATCGTGATAATCGCCGCAGGATGTGACGCAACCTGCGACTGGTTTGATTTTTAGACACCTGCTTCTGTTTCTCGAATTTCGTTTGGTAGAATTATGAACGATCGAACAAAGTTGCCGTGTGGTAGTACCTGCCACCCCTAGTCCACTCAAGGTGTTTTGTAAAGGGCAACGTAGAGTTTTTGACCTTGGCTGAATGTCTGTCGATTATGGTCAACCGCAAAGTGGCTGTTATACCACCCAAAGCATTCCCAAAGAGGGTTGACGTCAAGCAGTATCTCCGGTCATAAAACAAAGCCAAATCCTTTTGCGACATGATTTTGGGTCCTAACAAAACATGTTGCACTGACCCCAACTGATTAGGGATAAGGGCAGAAAGATGATGAACAATGTTAAATAGATCGTGATAATCGCCGCAGGATGTAACGCAACCTGAGACTGGTTTGATTGTTAGACACATGTAGTCTTCTTGTCGAATTACAGTTGGTAGAATTACGATCGATCGAATCAATGTTTAATAGATCGTGATAATCGCCGCAGGATGTAACGCAACCTAAAACTTGTTTGATTGTAAGACACATGTAGTCTACTTGTCGAATTACAGTTGGTAGAATCACGATCGGTCGAATCAATGTTTAATAGATCGTGATAATCGCCGCAGGATGTAACGCAACCTGAGACTGGTTTGATTGCTAGACACCTGCTTCTGTTTCTCGAATTACGTTTGAGCGAATCACGATCGGAAGAATCAATGTTTGATTTTTAGATTCATGCACGTCGTCGTACGACTTCATTTTATCGAAACAGGTTTTCACTAGTTCAAATTTAATAGAATTCCCAAACGCTTAAAGATATAATTGACACTGGCGCGGTTGTAATTTAAGCTAAAATAGTGGTTATAAATAGTTTTATCGAAGTGTACAAAGAAAGGTATTTATTATTAGAAAATTTTAGCCTACTAAATCATCATCATTGGCCTCATACGTCTGTGACAGACGATTTATTCAGTGTCTGAGGCAAGATTTTTCATGGCTGTATAAGCCGATACGGGAGCGGCATGACTTTCCGCACGTTCTACAAACGAAGGTGGAATTAGAGACTGGCACATGCATGTTTAGACTAAATACTACCATGCCTTTTATACAAAATGCTTATAAATGATTTATCGAAGTATGAAAAAGGAAGGTAGTCAAGGTATGAAAAAAATGGGATTTTTTTTCACGATTACAGGAAACTTTACAATGAGAACGTAAAATCCATATTTTTTGTCTCAACACAATGTCTGAAACAATCATGTTAATTAAGCTCAATCATTTTAACCCAAATCGTAAAATATTTTGCCCGAAAATGGAAATTTTATTATGACCAATTTTAGCAATTCGTAGCAAAACGCTACGATAGTTACGGCGTAGCACCATCAGCAGCATACACTTTAATTTTCTACCAAATTAAACTCTACCAACTGTCATTCGGCGAAACGTTTCCCAGCCACGCGTACTAGCGCCATTTCTTCAGCTCTTCCAGTCCCGTCCAGTTGCAGTTTTTCAGCTGAATGTTGCAAGTGGGTATACAGAGCGGCACGTGAAACGACTGTGTCAGATTCAGAGTGAGAGGAAAGGTATATGTTATGCATAAATTTATGTTAAAGCAAAAGCTACTTGTGTAAATTATGTAAAGGCAAAAGCTACTTGTGTAAATAAAGCTTTAAAATGTATTTGTGTTGTTTCATTTGAAAGTCTGGATGGAACCTTAATTAATCTATTTATCTTAGATGTCAGGATGGACTGTATTCATGAAATTATTTATCTGACTTGTAAATTAATTATTTATTTATTTAAGGAAGGTAGTTTAATAATTGAAACAGAAAAAGTAAGAACATATTGATTTTATTGAATCATATGTCAACCAAACTTTACATATGAATTTACCAATATGTTCACCAGGTTCAGCAACGTGCCACCAAGGAGAAAAGAACCTGGCCAAGAAACTCCTTTGGCATAACCTCTTTTTAAATTGTTAACAATACAAGCAAATACAACAATGTTCATCTCAAATAACTAAAAGCTAATTACAGAAACTGGCTTCGGCAATTAATTAGACACAAATTAGCACCAGCAAATAAATGTACATAGCTACAACATTAAACAAATAAAATAATAGATTATAGGAAAGTACTTAACTTCAGTAACATCAGGAACATAACGCACAACTTCTATTTAATTAGTTATTACTTATTAATTTAAATCAATTAAACAAAGTACGTAACTGAAGACAGATTCACACTTTTCACGATAAAATTCTAACTGCCGCGCCGGCGGGAATTGGCGGCGGTCCCCGCCACCGTCCCGCACCGGCGAGTGACCTACTTCTGACCAATCACAACACTTTAAACAAACACGTAAATTTTAGTAGATTATCTTGATAAATCTGAAGTAAGTCACACCAGAACCTCCTTAAAACTATTAATCTAGATAACAACAATTATTTCATATTTTATACTTTCTTCTATAACGATTTAATTAAAAATGAGACATCAAAACAAGAATGACACTTGGTAAGTTTCGTTTAGAAACTCAACAGCACAGATAATGTTAAACAATGACGTATGAAATATTACATTAAAGTCAAATATTTTCACCAGTGAATATTTTATAAAAGCATGAAATGTTTACATAATGTTTACATAATAATAATTAGAGTTAACGACTTACATTGTGATAAATCTATTTGATTTATATGAATTGTCCAGACCAAAGGTTTCGTTCCGAAGCTAAGACTAACTGGTCGAAGTTAATCAGCGTTTTTACAGAGACAGCTATAAAAGTTATTTATATCTAAAACAATTTTTGTTTCTTGCTAAATAACAATTAATCTCACACGGCCATTCTGACTGTGCTTCGTTCCTCGAAGCACCTACTTTCATTATAATAAACTATCTTAATAAAAATAGACTAATACAATACAATGCAATATACTAATTTGATACATTAAAACAATTTTGTTGCAAATAATTCACTTTTTTTTATTTTTTATTATGATACCAATTAAAAATATGTTAAAGTATTTTTTTTACTTTCATATACTAAATAAGCTTATGCTAAGACATCTCTCTACCAACAAGATCACACGACCCTATTAACACACACTTAGCCGACCTTAAGGTACTTCCAATTTACAAAACTCTCTATTAAACTTGTGCCAGAACCACAAAACTTCCCAACCGATTCATTTCTATCCCCAGCATTACTAAATACTACTCCGAAATGAATTCAGTTTTACCTACAGGATACATGAAGAGACAAGCACAAATATACCTCTCGTCACCTACACAAAGCAAGTGTTACTCCTCCCATAAAACCACCATGTCAAAATTTTTCAATGGTTCACAGACCAAAGATACCGCAGTTGTGTCCACTCCATACAACCCAAATTCTAATCAGCCCTGTGGCTCAAACAAACTGAAAAAATAAGAATTTAACCCAAAATTAAGATAAATATCAAAACAAAGATAAAATAATTATATCGAAATATTATAAGCCGAATTTATAAATTTTACCACTGAAAGTGTCCAGGCGTAGGTTAGAAATTCAATAGTTAGAAGTTCAGTCAAACAATTCGAAGAAGAGAGTCATTCTTGAACTTCACCACAAGTGATTGATCATAAATCCCAAATTATATCATTCTGAGATCAACATAAAAAAACAGTTTTAGCAACGAAAAACAACTACAAAAATAAATAAAAGCCAGAATATTACGAGAAGAAATCCATGAAACCTTACACTTTCACATTCGTCAACTAAATATAAACTATCGAAATAAAAAAATTATAATTACTAGAAATAAACAGTCTTGAAATTCCACTCTAACTTCAAATCTATTTAATTTGAACAAATATCAGTCCAATAAACTTTCGATTAAAAATCATTTAAAATTACCAAACCAAAGACAACACCACCAAAGGTATCAAAAATTCAATGCATCCTCTTTATCTAATCCAATTTACTTAAATGTACGTTTCATTTCATTCCACTGACACTTCTTTAAACAACATAACTAAAAGAACCACTAACCGATCATGAAGCAAAGCAAAATTCAAAAATCCAAACCTAATGAACATTAAGATCGGAGTCAACGACTCGAATTTTCAAAATTTATATTCCCTTTCACTTCCAATTAGAAAATAGTAAAACGCTTTCACAATATCAACATTCTCATGTAAAAAATCCTCATTAAAAATAAATTATCCCTCAGCATTCCAATTCCTTATTCATGACCAAATTTTTTTTTATTTCTTCAAACTAGAAGTTGTCAATTCTTCAACTTACCACTGCATTAGCATGAAGTCAAATAGAAAAATTAAAAAGCATCAAAGAAACTATGATCAAATTGTCACAAGATATACGGAATAAAATAATTTCTTACTTTGGAAACACCCATAAATACAATACAAATCATTTACCGTAGCATCATTCCGCTACTCCTTTCAACAAATCATACCCCTCATTCCCCAGTAGATTGCTTTTAAATAAGACGAAAACTCCCATTCGCCTAAATCTAAAAAAAAGATTAACACAAATAAATCAGGGATTGCAGAGGAAACCGAAATTTCAAGAAGCATGACCTTAGTTAAATTTGTATAATCAACAAACCTCACTGACCTCAGGAACCAATAAAAGTCTCCATTCAAAACCTTTATCATCCAAAATGTATATCTTTTACTTTTATAAACACCCTACAAAGCCATTTGCATTTCTAATGTCCAATCAACTGTAATAAAAACAACGTCGTCCTATACTTCTCACTCTATTGCAAATCCAACTCTCCAGTCTATAAAAAGTTTATATTTCTTTCAACCATAAAGATTACGATAACATTGAACTGTTTTATATTATTGTATTAAATTCTTTTATCTATCACCATTCCATCCATTCCATTCCATCTCAAATTCATGACTTAATACATAAAAACTTCTAAGCCAGCCCAATACAATTTCTACTATCTTCTACCTACATCAACAACATTATTTTATCTTCTATTCCCATCAGTCGCACAAATTTTATCTCCTTTTGTTTACCAAATCCGATTTATCTATTACCATTTTATCTTTTACATTTTAATCTTGTACATTTTTATCTTTTACATTTTTATCTTCTACATTTTTATCTTCTACATTTTTAACTTTTACATTTTTATCGTTTTCAATTTAATTTTTAGCCACATCATCTTAAACCAAGACCTCTTTAACCGTAACATCTTTTATCATTACATCTTTTACCATGACATCTTTTACCATAACATCTTTTACCATAACATCTTTTACCATAACATCTTTTACCATAACATCTTTTACCATAACATCTTTCACCATTTCATCTTTCACCATTACATCTTACACCATTACATCTTTCACCATAACATTTTTCACCATTACATCTTTAACCATTACATCTTTGACCATTACATCTTTGAACATTACATCTTTGACCATTTCATCTTTTATTTTTACCATTTTTTTGCCATTTCATCTTTTGCAATTTTATCTTCCACCATTTTGTTTTATCTTTTCTCGTATGGTCTCCTTATTTCCTTTTTCATAATTTTGAACAATTCCTCAATTTATATTATAGTTAACAAAATTGATTTTTGACCTACATGGCTAATAATTTGTTTAAAAGTGTCAAACTACACTACTTTCTTTCCAGGGTGATACCATTGAGTATCATAATCATAAACCAATCACAAACTACCATGTTGTCATGTTATTGCTGCGCAAATTTTAACTTTATTGAATTTGAGCAACTGTTCGAAAATGAGCTTAAGGTGGGTCATAACTCAATTTTGTTGACTAACTTAAACTATACTATATATTTTTCTAACAAGGCAGCCCAACGGTAGGATCGCTACGGATGGAACTTTTAGACCTTTACACACATAAATATTTATTTTGTTTCATGTAAACCACCATCATCAATAAAGCTAGCAAGTTGAATCATGTAGCACTAAACTTGCTTAACCGAATATCATGATACTATTCACAAAAGTAACATATGCCAGAACGAAAATAACTTGCGATTGAAATAGAAAAATAGATAGGTCCTAAAAAAAAATATATTGTCATTAACCATATAATGACCGTATAATTAACCATCGTAAAATTGAACAAACTGAAACCTTAGCTTTCTTAACCACTGCACAACACATTACTTGAATAAAACCAATTCACTTGAATAATAAAAAAAGTCATGTATCGAAACACGCTCGGTCATACCTGACTAAAATCAATCTTTTAAATTGTATCACGTGAACAAACAAAAAAAAAATATATATGTTGAACGAACGTAGACGCAAAAAAAAAACTTGAGTAAATGAACTTTTAAATCACTAAACTTGACGTGCAAGGCAATTGTGTTGGTGCCCTATCATGAAACAAAAACTTTTTGACTTTTATGCTTTTATGTTCATTTATCACTCAACTAGGTCGTCCATAATCATGATATACTTAACTGTAATAACCGACCCAAATATGCTTTCAAAAAATACAATATTGTCTTTTATCTTACAACACAAGAGAGGAAAGAAAAAAAAAACACATAATATAATACAACTGAGGTAGATAACGTCAAAAAGATCTAAAATACAACAGGTAGACCGACAGTGGCACGTCCTCGGAACAATAAGAAGGTAAACCTACATACCTCTGATCACAGCACAAAAAACCAAAATCTTGTCCTTCGTTTTTAATGTTCTTCCACTGGCAAGTGTCACCACATCAAGCAGGATCCGGTACTACAGTAGCTTGTGAGCCACCAGCAGTCAGCAAGCGTAATGTCATCGTTTATTTACTGGGCGTGACAGAAGACATTATCCATGGTTCCATGAAGCTGAAAAAATACATAGCATTAATATACAGTGGCTAGGATTTTATCCCGCTTCTGATGTCAGATTCAGAGTGAGAGGAAAGGTATATGTTATGCATAAATTTATGTTAAAGCAAAAGCTACTTGTGTAAATTATGTAAAGGCAAAAGCTACTTGTGTAAATAAAGCTTTAAAATGTATTTGTGTTGTTTCATTTGAAAGTCTGGATGGAACCTTAATTAATCTATTTATCTTAGATGTCAGGATGGACTGTATTCATGAAATTATTTATCTGACTTGTAAATTAATTATTTATTTATTTAAGGAAGGTAGTTTAATAATTGAAACAGAAAAAGTAAGAACATATTGATTTTATTGAATCATATGTCAACCAAACTTTACATATGAATTTACCAATATGTTCACCAGGTTCAGCAACGTGCCACCAAGGAGAAAAGAACCTGGCCAAGAAACTCCTTTGGCATAACCTCTTTTTAAATTGTTAACAATACAAGCAAATACAACAATGTTCATCTCAAATAACTAAAAGCTAATTACAGAAACTGGCTTCGGCAATTAATTAGACACAAATTAGCACCAGCAAATAAATGTACATAGCTACAACATTAAACAAATAAAATAATAGATTATAGGAAAGTACTTAACTTCAGTAACATCAGGAACATAACGCACAACTTCTATTTAATTAGTTATTACTTATTAATTTAAATCAATTAAACAAATTACGTAACTGAAGACAGATTCACACGTTTTCACGATAAAATTCTAACTGCCGCGCCGGCGGAATGGCGGCGGTCCCCGCCACCGTCCCGCACCGGCGAGTGACCTACTTCTGACCAATCACAACACTTTAAACAAACACGTAAATTTTAGTAGATTATCTTGATAAATCTGAAGTAAGTCACACCAGAACCTCCTTAAAACTATTAATCTAGATAACAACAATTATTTCATATTTTATACTTTCTTCTATAACGATTTAATTAAAAATGAGACATCAAAACAAGAATGACACTTGGTAAGTTTCGTTTAGAAACTCAACAGCACAGATAATGTTAAACAATGACGTATGAAATATTACATTAAAGTCAAATATTTTCACCAGTGAATATTTTATAAAAGCATGAAATGTTTACATAATGTTTACATAATAATAATTAGAGTTAACGACTTACATTGTGATAAATCTATTTGATTTATATGAATTGTCCAGACCAAAGGTTTCGTTCCGAAGCTAAGACTAACTGGTCGAAGTTAATCAGCGTTTTTACAGAGACAGCTATAAAAGTTATTTATATCTAAAACAATTTTTGTTTCTTGCTAAATAACAATTAATCTCACAACTGCATGCGAGCTCTGGGCTCCTGAAGACACGAGTGTGGCAATGCGGCTTGGTAATCAGGTGAAGCGTGTATTTAGACGATATTATGTTGGTTTAGTGTTAGGTATGTGGATGATATGCTAAGTTTCAATGAAGATTTAGGTACAAAAGATGAAAAGTAGTAATAATTATTTACGCCTTAACATTATCTGTTTGCACATTCGTTTGTACCAAATGAAACTTTACCAGCTGTCATTCGGCGAAACGTTTCGCAACTACGCACACTGGCATCATTTCTTCAGCTCTTCCAGTCTCGTCCAGTTGTAGTTTTTCAGCTGAATGTTGCAAGTGGGTATACAGAGCGGCACGTGAAACGACTGCATGCGAGCTCTGGGCTCCTGAAGACACGAGTGTGGCAATGCGACTTGGTAATCAGGCGAAGCGTGTATGTAGACGATAAATTGTTTTTGTTTAGTGTTACGTGTGTGGATGATATGCTAGGTTTCAATGAAGATGTACTCGTAGCTACAAACTGAAATAGATCAAAAGTAGTAATGATGACACGATTGTGGCAATGCGACTTGGTAATCAGGCGAAGCGTGTATGGATGATTTGTGCTAGTTCAGAACTGGTATGTGTTGATGATATTTTGTTTAGTAGTAAGTATCTAGAAATAAGGCCGCTTATATTGTACCGAGTTTGTGGAAATGCGACTTGGTAATCAGGCGAAGCGTGTATGTAGACGATAAACAATTTTTGTTTGGGGTTACGTATGTGGATGATATCCTAAGTTTTAATGATGATGTAGCTACAAGAACAGATCAAAAGCAGTGCTGATGATTTGCGCCGTAGCATCAGCATCAGCATACACATTTTTACTCTACCAAATGAAATCTATGTATGTGGATGATTTACGCTAGTTCAGAGCGGGTATATGTTAATGATCTTTTTGTTTGTATGTTTGTTTAGTAGGAAAGTATATACGTAGACGATGAGTTAGATATTGATGTTCGAGTACAAATATAAAAATTTAGTTACTAAGTATGGTTTAGTAATCAATCATGTAGGAAGTCTGGAAAAGTTAACCTCTGCTTACTTCTCGTTAAAAGTTTTTGTTTATTTATTTGTGGTTAACCTATTTATCTCAAACCTAGAACATGCAGCAATGTCTTATGTATTTTAATATGCTGAGGTAAAATACTTAACCATGTATCTATCTACCTTTTTTTCGGTAATTTCTTGAAAACAGTGATCCGCCTACCCACTAACTCCCTACCAACAAAACTACAATACTTCGAATTACTATTCAGTATTGCAGGCGAAAAAATCCCTCCCCAGAGCAACAAACTCAACACTTCCAAACATAATGGAGCGCTGTGCCCTCTACGTATTCCACGAAACTATCTACACATAGCATCAGCTTTTCACAGAAAACCCATTTAAAATCCACCCCCAGCAGACATAGCACGAGATTAACGAAATGGCTTCACCCCTCCACCCCTTGCGCCCCCCAGGACGGGGGGTCATGACCCCTCCCCCTTCACCCCCCGGACACCCCACGATCAATACTCGCTTCTAATCTCAATCATTGCGTCCTTGTTTCTCTGCAGATGGGATGACTCTCTCTCAACGAACGGTTTCAGCGACTCTACATATCCGACATACATTGCCGCGTTTCTAAAACAACTTGAAATGATATCTGAAAGAAACCAGCAATGGAAAACAAAGTTGTATCTACCGTCGCTTTCATGAACGCGAGAGGGCCCATCTTGTGTCCTTTTTACTCGCGAGATGTGATGCGATTCATCTCACGATTTCGACCTTAAACTAATGTGGTTTGGGACGTATTTCGTTTGCATCTGTAGTTGGGTTGGGTGGCGCTATGTAAACGTGCTTGTGTAGATGTTTCAGACGGTACATAATGCTTCAGGGGAGATTTAATGTCGGTTTTGTGGCAGGATTTTCTTCCGGGGCTTCGGATTTCTTTAAAATCGACGGCTTCGGTTTAAAATACATTCTGATGACGCATACTACTTTATAACAATCTTGTTTAATATCTTGGTGGGGTTTTCATGGCTTATGATACCATATTTGGACACGTGAATATCTTTTGAGAAAGAGAAATACGGTAGTATGTGTCCTCTCAGGTAGTTTTATAGGATTCGCCCTTGAAACATGCTAATTCTAAGTTTTTATCCTAAAACCTCTCCATTCTAACATTACACATAAATCACAAATGAGGGAAAAGTGCGCGGGGTGTCTCTACAGATGGCTCACTCAGTACTACCGACGATTCCCAGAGGAACTCAAGGTAACTAAGAAGATGGTTGCCACGAACGTCATATTTCTTGACTTGAAATTGGCTCAGAATCATTTAACGTTCTTGTATCAGATTTTGCTGTTTTAGTCTTACACTGTAAGATTTTTGACAGTAGCAACCCTGGCTATATAACAAGTGACAATCACGAAAATCCTAAATAATGTCGAGTGACCCATCTGCAAATAAGTATCATGTTACCCACGATCTAGCAGCATGAAAAATTCAGTGACCGCTCCAAATATACATATCATAATATCATCACGAGCTAATTACACACACACAGACCGACTAAACGGCAGAACCGCATTAGCGTTGCACACAAAACATGTTATTACGATAAATATTTCTGCGCCAAGCGATAGCCATCTGTGGCGTAACCATGCAACTCAAACTGGACATGCAGCCTCTAGTATGGTCCGCTGAACATATACAGTACCGTTCGAATTAGACATATGTGACAGCTGTCAAAATTATATTAATGTTATGTCACAAGGTCTGTCAAATACGGCCTATTCGAAAGTCCGTACTTTAGGAGAAGGTCGGTGTGTCTAAAACTTTGCAGGCGTGTTCAAGCAATGAACCTAAAGATTTTTTTGGAGAACATTGTTGGTAAACGACACAAAAAAAATTGGTATTTCCATAAATGTCAGCTAATCGTAAATTTTGTATTAGGTCGAACATTATTTTTCTTTTCAGGTCAACGGCTTCAAAAGAAAAGGTTGTTCAGTTTCAATGACCTTCATACCCGGTATTATTTAGCTCAAAATTGCCTATGTGGTGCAGCAGTATGAGTTTGGACTTAGAATCCAGAAGATCCTGATTCAATTCTCGGGGTATATTTCTGCGCCAAGCGATAGCCATCTGTGTCGTAACCATGCAACGAGTACGAGTAGATACAAACTGGACATGCAGCCTCTAGTATGGTCCGCTGGACATAAGTGTATGTGTATCTAAAAATTCACAGACAGGCAGTATTTTCTATTTGGCTATGTTTTATGATCGGTCGCCTGCCTGTCGCCAACCCTCTTTGGTAATACTATTGTAGGTGATATCACTACCGCCATGCGGTTGACAATTATTGTCAATTATAGTCGACAGATATTCAGTATTTTATTCATTAACACTTACATTGTTCCGCTACGTCGTAGAGATTGAAGCACCGACGCCCGCTACGTCAAGGGTACACGCTACGCCGTAGCAACAGGGATATTTTTGGGAAAAATATTTGAAGGCAGATGTGAACTGATGTACATTTCTGTGAGCTTATACCTTACATAGGTACAAACATACATACATATATCACGCCTATATCCCTTGCGGGGTAGGCAGAGCGTAAACGGCTGTAAAATTAAGGCCATTTACACCACGTCTGACAGAAGACTGTGTATCACCACACCATAGAGACAGATTTTCAGACTGTCGCCTTAAATTGCAATATACATCAACTCACCACAAAGGAAAACGACACCCACTAAGGGAAAGATATGGGTGATGCTATTTTAGCCGGCATCGCACGGCAACTTTGCTGAAACTCGCCTGAAACGTAAATTCAATAGTACATAGATGATGAATGCGGTCGGCACGTCAAGATGAGGCAACATCGATCACGAATCGAGAAAAAAACTGTAGTTTTGCAACAGGCCAGCAACCGGCCGTCGTCGTGATTTGTAGGCGGGCGGTGCTGGAGTTGCCAGCACTAAGGTGAGGTGCCTATACAGTGGGTATTATATAGGGTGATATTTTACTAGTGACCGATAGCGAAAACTCAAAACAAGGAACAACTTTCCCCAGGAACATAGGTCGAAACTGGAAAAAAAATTTGGTCTACCCAATTACCTGAGAATTAATACTACTAAGATTTGATTACTATAGGAGGTCCAAATTCTTTTTTCCTATTTCGACCTATGTTCCTTGGGGAAAGTTGTTCCTTATCACCAGCTGATTCTGAATTTTCGCTATCGTTCACTAGTAAAATTTCATCCTATAAACATAGATGGATAGGTACCTATGCACCAAAAAAGGTATATATATATAAGGTGACACTTTTAACAGATGACATATCAAACTGTAAGAGGCAAGCTCCACAGAATAGACACGCGGCGCGACGTGCAACATGACATCTGTCAGACAAGTGATCGTCAGCCGCCGTTATCGATGGGACGCGCATCTCACGTGTGGAGGTTCGTTTCTTCTCTGTCATACATTTTCCTAGTTTAGAGAATATTAACTAGAGCTGGCAGCACTGGTTCGCGGTCTGTTGCAGATGTGGCTCGCCTATAATGAGGATGCGAGGCGGGTGCAGGCGACACGCGAGTCGTGAGTTACCTATGCATACCTACGTATGGACGCATGCTTACTAGTATTAGTACCACTTTTGCCACATTCCCCATCTACATACATACATACATAAATCACGCCTTTATCCCTTGCGGGGTAGGCAGAGCGTCAACGGCCGTAAAAATACGGTCGTTATCGCCACGTCTGACAAATCTTTGAGGGCCGTTTTAGCTAGTGTCATGTATCGCTATAGTGACAGGTTGTCAGCCAGTCGCCTAAAATTGCAATACACATGAAACCCTCGAGTCCTTTAGTCGCTTCTTACGACACCCACAGGAAAGAAATGGGGTGATGCCATTCTAAGCCGGCATCACACGGCATCATTCCCCATCTAGAGGGGTATTAACTGAAGCTGGCAGCACTGAGTTGCCAATGCATACGTCTGGACGCATGCTTACCAGTATCTGTACCACTTTTGCCACATTCCCCATCTAGAGAGGTATTAACTAGAGTTGGCAGCACTGGGTTGCCAATGCATACGTGTATGGCCGCATGCTTGCCAGTACCGCTGCTGCCAGTCCCCGTTTATGCAGCAAAATAGGCTAGAAACACAGATTTATTACGAGCCCGTGCTTTATTTTCGCTATCGTTCACTAGTAACACTCAATATAGGACCCTGTCAGAATATCCCTTTCTGTGAGGGGTCCTAAGTATAGTACGTGTAAAGCGAAGATTGACAACAAAAGGTTATAAAAATGAATGCTCGAGAACATCGATAACCTAGAATCTTAAATCGAATCAAGTCACAGAAGCGGGTCTCCTGTTTGTGGGTTATTCATCGAATCCCAGCACCCGTTGGTCATACGCACAAAGGTTCTGGGTTATCGATGTTCGAGCATTCTTTTCGATAATTTAGAACGTGTGAGACAATCAGTCTACGAATAACCCTATCGCCAATCAATGTTCGAACATTCTTTTTATAAACACCGATAACCTAGAATCTCAAATCGATCAAGTGCTGGTTGTTTTCACCGGCGGGCGAGGCGGGTCACCTGCCCGTGCGCACATTTGAATACAATGCGATACGATACGACATGCCCGCAAGATACGCCAGTGATTACCTATACATGCCTACATATTACTTATTACGTACATACATCAAGCCTATATCCCTTGCGGGGTAGGTAGAGCGTAAACAGCTTTAAAAAATTGCCATTTACAACACGTCTGACAAAACTGAAAGTCATTCAGAAGACTGTGTATCACTGTAGTGACAGGTTGCCAGCCTGTCAGCCATAAAAATTGTAATACACCTTGCATTCCCAAACCACATAAACTCTCAAATGCCTTGGTCGGTTTTTATGACACCCACGGGAAAGATATGGGGTATTGCTATTCTAAGACTACCACACGGTAGTCTCAGCCGGCACCACATCACAATATTTATAATATTTTACCATAATGATGAGAATTAGACTATCGCTTTTCACATTACTCTAGCATGAAGATGTTCACACTACGCAAACGCAACGCACTCAGCTACGACTCGGTGTCCCACTCGAAAAGAAGAAGAAGAAGCTATTACACTCATAGGATCGATCTTTTGTCCAGCAGTGGACTGTTGTAGCTATTTAAGTATCTAATGTACCTACCACGCGTCAGTGGTCAAGATACACTTGCTAAATTCGCGGGTTCGGAGTGAGCCACTGTAGCCCAGATAGAGGCGTCACCAGTACAGATGGCAAAGGCCGCTTGTTCAAATCCAGCTTGCAGTAAAAAATTTGCAAGTTTTCCTAAATTATCTAATGTATCTTTGTTTATAATATTTTAGCATAATGATAAGAATTAGACTATCGCTTTTCACGTTACTCTAGCATGAAGTCGTTGACGCTGCGCAGACGCACCGCACTCAGCTACGACTAGGTGTACCACTTGAAAAAAAGGAGAAGAAGCTATTGCACTCATACGTTTGATCTATTGTCCAGCAGTGGACTGTTGTAGCTATTTATCTAATGTACCTACCACGCGACAGTGGTCAAGATACACTTGCTAAATTCGCGGGTTCGGAGTGAGCCACTGTAGCCCAGTTGGTAGAGGCATCGCCAGTATAGATGGCAAAGGTCGCTGGTTCAAATCCAGCATGCGGTGAAAATTTCGCAAGTTTTCCTAAATTATCTAATGTATGTTTGTTTATAATATTTTGATGAGAATAAGACTATCGCTTTTCACATTACTCTAGCATGAAGCCGTTCACGCTGCACAGACGCACCGCACTCGGCTATTACACTCATTATTACTACAGGTTTCGATCTCGACGCCGCTACCGTGACGCATGCGCAGCGCATGCTGTTTGAACTGCTTATTGCTCTGTTTTGCAAGAAAAAACCTTAAGGGAATTTGAGCATATAGAGTGACCGATAGTGAAAATGCAAGACGCGGTGATGATGAGGATCAACTTTCCCTAAAGAACATAGATCAAAACATGAAAAAAAAATTAAGTAGTAAAAAATCCAGTAATTCAAAACAGCAAATCGGCATTTTTTTAACAATTTGACCTATGTTATGTTGTATTCCATGTGTTATATATAAGTATTCCTTATCACCAGCTGATTCTGCGATTTGAATGCACTAACAGTGCAGTGATTACTTTCTACTAGGTACCTACCTAGATGTCGCTAGATCGTCGCTTGGAGACGAGCAACAAGAGCCTAAGTAAAATTTGGCAGGCATCGATTGGTGCATCGATAGCTCAGTGGTAGAGCAGTGTAACGGTACCCCTTGCGGCCCAGATTCGAGCCCCGGTCGATGCTTGAAATATTTTCAATTAGCTGATTCCACCGATCGGCTTTTGTCGAACATTTTGTGTGAGGTTGTTTGATCAAATCCGTGGACAAACAAACACACACTTTTGGTGACAAAACATACAGGTCTTTTTGGCTAATTTTCGTCTCTGTATATTTCTTTAGGTACAGTACCTAAAGAGACTTACCTACACTGAAAAAGTCGCATGAATGCAAAATAAGTAATGCGAATGATATTGGGTCATTCACCTCTAACGCATACCAGACCTGCAAGGAAAACTACCCGGAAAATCTAATAAAAGAAACAATAGGCATAAGATAAAACTCACAGAGCAAGATAATCTGTTCGTCAACACCAGTTTACTAAGAACACTAACAAGAATCTCGACAAAATAGCGACTAAATGTCGTAAACAAACAAAACAGTAATTATATCTCTTGAATTGCGCGTGCGACTGAGCGGTAGTGTACGACCACTTTATATTTGCTGCTAAGTACCTAAACATTGCACTACGGTTGTATGAAATCAGTCTGCGCGCGACGGCAAATGTAACATTGCATTCGTGGACAAGGCAATTTTAGATTTGCTGTTCAGTAGCAAAGGTTTGAACCGCGGTTGTATGGAGATGTTTAGGTGGCGACGGCAAACATAAGTTGGTGTTCGTGTATTGATGCGCGCACGCAGGTTGACGGCGACCAATGACCGCGCTTTCACCTCCATCTTTGCTTCGATTTAAAACAATAAGTACCTACCTGTATTTATTTTATACATTGGTTTCGGCCGTGTGGTGCTGGCTTAGAATAGCATCACCCCATATCGTAAGAAGCGATTAAGGGATTTGAGAGTTTATGTGTTTTGCAATTTTAGGCGACTAGGCTGATAACCTGTCTCTATGGTGATATACAGTCTTTTGAATGACTCTCAAACTTTTGCCATTCGTGTTACAGGTAGGTACTACAAATTGACTACAAATTGATATACACGTGTTACTTTTGCCAGTTGGTAGAGGTGCCAGTACAGATGGCGAAGGTCGCTGGTTCAAATCCAAAAATCCTGCAGAGAAAATTTTGCAAGTTTTCCTAAATTCGTGTTATAATTAAAAAAAATACAGCCGTTAATGCTCTGCCTATCCCGCAAGGGACATAGGCGTGATATATGTAAGTATGTAAACAGTGATCAGAGCCGCATTGTTCCCATGGTGTTTTCTTAGCGATCAGGTGCGCCTTTGCGCCCGCGCCGCCCGTTGATTAAGCACTAATTCAGGGTTCACACCTCAGACATTTACTAGTTTAGGAAATATTATTTGACCGGCTTTTAACAAGCTGAGACAAAGCTGGCCAAACTATGTTTCCTGAACTAAGTTTACCTGAGTAACATGAAAATAATTGTTAAAAGAACCAGCGATCAATGGGATGGAATGGTCCTAAGAATGTGGCCATGCATCGGGAAAGGAAATGCTTGTAAAATATCCGGCCAGGATAGAACCGTGGTAGCCCAGTTGGAAGTAGCGTCGACAGTAGGTACAGATGCCGTAGGTCGCAGGTTCAAATCTTGCCTGCGGTAGAAAATTTTGCAAGTTTCACAAAGAAAGTAGCAACCCTGGCTGTGTAACAAGTGACTATCGCGAAAATTCTAAATACGGACGGATCCTTCTGTAACATTATCATAAACACACTGTATAGTCATGGATGATTATTATGGTGTGAGGCAGCCCTACATGAGATCATCTCGCACATTCCGGTAAACGGAGCGTGAGAATGATCGCCGGACACCTGAACACAGAACAACAACTCTTAGTATAGTTCATAGAGTTCCACTAATTCGCGCCTTGTTATCACCGACATACCTACCTACTACCTAGCCTAGATCATGGATAGATTAAGGCGTGAAACATACGTAACGTCGGTATCTCAGAGGAACTCAAGGTAGCTGAGACGATGGTTGAACGTCATATTTCTAGGATTAAAGTTGGCTCATTATCATCATACATAATACGTTCTTTTATCAGATTTAGCTGGTTTGATATTCTGATATTTCTGATACCTACATTGAGATTAGGGAATGCAATCTCGAGCCGAGATTGACGACTCGAGATCTCGGTCGAGATCTTAGGGTTCGAGATTGACCAACTCGAGATCTCGTTGGATTATTGGTCGAGATCTCGAACTTCCGAGATCGAGATCGAGATTTTGCTTATCTCATTAAAACTCATCAAAATTAATTTCTTTCCATGCCATGATACTGTTGTTATATCAATCATGTCGGCGGATAATTTCGTACCTATTCTGCTAACAGTTTTAGTATGGAAAATCTATGGGAAAATCACAGTGGCAATAGAATGACAGTTGAGTGTCGCTGACAACGGCTAAAACATTGCAGACTCGTTATTATTATTATATCCTGTCCATCCCATTCGGTTTCGCTATAAATGTCTAACAACAGCAGTCTTCTCTTAAGCTACGCACATCAATAAACACATCAATGCTTTCAAGCTCAATCTCGAAATCTCGTTCAAAATCTCGACGGATACTGCCGAGATCTCGAAGGATTTTTCTGAAACGAGATTTCCTTTTTCGAGATCTCGATCTCGAAAAATAGCTCGAGATCTCGGTGATTTCGAGATCTCGCGAGATCGAGATTGCATTCCCTAATTGAGATGTTTCACAGAAGCTACTCTGGCTGTGTAACAAGTGACAATCGCGAAAATCCTAAATAAGGTCCGATCGTCATGTAGGTAATATGAACAAGACGCAAACAATAATGTTGCAATATCGGGTTCCTTTCTTTTATGAAGCAGGTATAACGTCCATTGCGTGCGTTATCTATTTTCGTCAGGACAATACGAATTTCAACCGTACTCCCATGCAAACACCTTCGGTCAAACGGTTTGGTAAACGCAGCGTAGTGCGATGTAAGCCGTATAACTATACGAAAATATGGTGGAAAATCTCGTTTTCCTAAAGCATGCGATAGCGCTGCGCAAAAATAACGCACACACGGACGTTACGCGTGTGTCTCGCCTTATGGTTCATTTTTTGAAACGTATTGGGAAAATAAGAAAATTATATTTCAATATCTTATTATCCGACTGCCTTAGAACGAGGGTTATGTTTTCGGGAGTATGTATGTGGACAACAAAATTCTTTTTCACGGGCTACAGCCCAAACGGATAGTTGAATTTTGACATATGAGGTGTCGTTAGATTTGTCTCAACAGCGCAAGTGACACTGGCTATATTAAAAATGGCGGATTTTTATCGCAAGATTATACTTTGAAATTACCGCAGTCGGGTTTTTATTTTTAATACATCAGCTTGTTTTCCTTTATGAGCATAATATAGCACTATGAATGTCTTAAAAATTACTTCATTCAGCCACCCACCGCGGCGCTAGACCGTGTGAGCGCTGGTTTCCGAGAAGACCACATTGTGATCAGCTCATTGTGATTGTCAGGACTTGGAAGTCGGGTTCAGAGGAATCTGCTCTGTGATTGCTGAAACTAGAGGTTCCCACGATGCATACATCCCTTGCGGATTCGGCTGAGCGTAAACGGCTGTAAAAAAACAGCCAATTACACCACGTCCACAAATTAGGGAAACGAACGAAGACAAAAGTTTGAGAGTCATTCAGAAGACTGTGTATCACCATAGTGACTGGTTCTCGGCTTGGCGCCTAAAATTGTAATACCTCAAATGTAAATACCTTAGTCGCGTCTAACGTCACCAACAGGAAAGATATGGGGTGATGCTATTCAAAGCCGGCATCAGACGGCTTACCATTATCACGATAATAATTATAATCGTCGAAGCACACACCTTCCCTTGCGGAATTTTAGTTTGCGCGAATAAATTTGACTTAAAAGATTATTTTTCACAAATTGTCATATTTCATACAATCAATCGAGTTCGAGACTGTACTAACTTATCCTCAAAGAGCTACAGTATGTCGAGTTTGTTTTATTAATATAAAATAAGCTGAGATAATTGATCACTTGGAGTTCAGAAAGTAATTCTTCTATTTCAGCAGAGTGAGAAAGAAGCACCAAAGGTATCCCGCCAATTTTTTATATTGACTGTAAATGCCTATACGTTTTTAGGGTTTCGTAGTCTACTAGAAACCCTTATAGTCTGTCTGTCTGTCTGTATGCCGCGCCCTCATAACTCCCGTCAGTTTTGTAGTTATCGACATAAAATTTGGTGTGAAGATAGATCGTGTTGACCCAAATTTAGAAATGTTGAGAAAAAAATATTTTAATCGTTTTTTGGACCCCGGGAGCAAAAATTTTTTTTTTCTAGGTTATCGTTGAATAGGTCTTTTAAAACTAATGGGAGGTTTTTTTTGGAACAAAGTCACTAAAATGTTTCTGTCTCGAGATATTTGCTTTTAAAAGGGGCGTTTTTGAGCCATAATTTGTTCCAGCTGTAACTCCTAAAGTATAAACGCAAAAAAATTGAAAAAAATATGGAATATACTTCTCAATCTGATTTTACCATGAAAACTATAACGGATACTATCACTAAAGTTTTAAGAGAAATAAAAGTTTTTCAATTTGCGGTTGGTAACCATACAGCTGCAAACAAACCAGCAACAAAATTAAGTTTGTAACTCTGAAAATCCTGATATTTAAACGTTGACTACGAAACCCTATTTGTGGGCGTGTCGGACACGCTCTTGGCAGGTTTTTATAGTAAGTACCTAAATGAAGTAAAATAATGAAGAGAAGTAACTGAGTAGATAAAAATAAAACCGTCCTTTACTCTGATTGGTTGAAATAGAAGACGTTTAAGAGTTAATCGATGCAGGGTCACCGGTGCCAGCAGCGCTCTAGAAAAATATCCAGTAAACAGAAAAAAGGCAAAGATTAACCAGCGCAGACGCGACAATCTTTACAACAAAAAATAATAGACGCAAGTCCAAACATAATGATCTCCGAAACAGGAACAACACAGAGCCAGAACCACTCTAGAAAAATATCCAGTAAACAGAAGAAAGGCAAAGATTGACCAGCGCAGATGCGACAACTGTTACAGTAACAAATAATAGGGGTATCTTGGGCCACAATTTTCGACTTGGTCCCAGATTCAGGGGCAATACGATGCCAGCAATGTATTAGAAAACAGAGCAAAAGGGCAAAGACTAACCAACGCAGACGCGACAACTGTTACAGTTGCAAATAATAGGGGTATCTGGGGCCACAATTTTCGACTTTGTCCCAGATTCAGGGGTAACACGGTGCCAGGACTGTATTAGAAAACAGAGCAAAAGGGCAAAGACTAACCAACGTAGGCGCGACAAACTTTACAATTACAAATAATAGGCATAATAAGTCTAAAATAAAGTCCCCGATACAGACGAAAGATGTTATGACGCTCTAGAAAAAATGAAGTTTATAGGAAAGAGTGCAAATATTAAACATCACAGACGCGACACTTTATTTAAATAGACATGTCACTTTAATTAAATAATTGTAATTATCAATTATGGAATAAGAAATTGAGAGACTCTCCAATTATTAATAGTACCTAAATGCACATAATTTCCTTATTATTTACCAAGTGCTATTAATACAAATGAAGAGATGATAATAAATTGTGTAGGACGTAGGTGCTTACGTTGATTTTTCCTCAATATAAATCAAAATAATATTTTCTCTAGATTACCAAATAAGGTAATTATAAATATAGTAGAATTGGTTATTATTTTGCACGCTATTGATAAGATGCTTTATATTAATCGTGTACAACTTTGTGTAATAAAGAGAAAATGAGATGTTTTTTGAACGCAATTTCTAATTTAATGAGGTAGAAAACTGGACAACTAATGGCGCGACGTCACTCAGTGTTGCTGTGATTGGTTGAAAATGTGTCAATGTCAAAGTTTAGTTAGGTACCTCTTATTGGTAGTCTTAATTATTATTTCATGCTATAATTATTTTTTCGAAATATAAAAAGTAGGGGTTACCTATGTCTATTAGTGGGTCTTAATGGTATAAAAACATTATTATAGGTCTAAATGCATTATTCGGCAAGAAAACAGGCATTACTCGGTTATCCTCTTAATGAACTTATTTCAATCTCGCTCTATTACAATTTACCCGAGTAACTACATGTTTTCCATATAAATACATTTTTCTACATAATTTTCTATTAGTACCTAGGTAGTAGGTACTTACGATCAAGTCTGGAGACACATTTTATAATCTTTGACTGAATACGACGGACGAAAGGGGGTAAAGGTGACTCGAGCGGACCGTCCGTATGAATATGCTAAGCGAATCTGTATACCACTGGGATCGTATTTTAATGAAGTAAATAACTCAGGTAAGGTAAATAAGTATACACAGTTTGATACGATACGTTTAAATACATCCAATATCCAAATAATACTTCCAAAACTCTTTTCTTGGAAGAATTATTTCCAACGCGATGAGGGTCTAATTTTTCTTTAGATACTTCACTTCGACAGTCACAATAAACAGCTTCTTTAAGTTTAAATAGGTATGTTAATGTTATCCATCAAAATAAAACTCTGAATACGTTAAACCTATCTCGTAAAAAAAATCTGCGCAATTTCTCATATTTCGGCTTCTTCTTGGTTTTTTGCCAGGAGGGTTCATCAAATGTAACAAAAACTACATTTTGTGCAAAACATGCGGCGTTACCGGCGAGCTTGACAGTTTTTTTTTATTTCATTACCATCCCATCAGCCACCACAATCCACTTACCAGGGGGGTAAATCTGAGGCCGTCGATAAATATTGCAGTTCTTTCTTTGGTTTAGTTTTTTCTCGTCAGTAAGCAGCCGTTCTACAGATAAGTAGTCCTAGGAAATATCTGTGTGCCGATTATCCAACGACTGAGTTTTTTTTTTTTTTTATCTATGATGGGCTTACTCTTGACCCCAATCTTACCCTAGAGCAGAGATGGGATCTACGGTGGAGCGAGCTTGCCCAGAAGATGCCTATTCACTCTAGACTTAAAGAGATTCAGGTTATATGCACTCGGAAATACAGACGCAGGCAGGGAATTCCATTCTTTAGCCGTGCGCATAATGAAAGATGATTTGAAGCGCTTAGTGCGTAATGTGGGTATATCAACTAAGAACGGATGGTAGCCGGCCGTGCGTCTGGATGTCCGATGGAAGAAAGGAGACGGTGGTATAAGCTCATGCAGCTCACGCGCACACTCTCCGAAGTACAATCTGTAGAAGACCGATAGGCAAGCAACCTTGCGGCGGTGAGCCAGGCTGTGAAGCTTGGTCGCCACCAGTTTTTTATCGCCTATTAATCTCTTGGCTCTGCGTTCCACCGAATCCAGTGCAGCAAGTTGGTATTTAGCCGAGCCATCCCAAAGGTGACAGCAGTACTCCATGCAAGATCGGACTTGAGCTTTATAAAGAGTTAGAAGCTGTTCAGGCGTGAAGTACCGCTTGACTTTATTCAGGACGCCCAACTTTCTAGCTGCAATTTGAGCCTTGGACTCGATGGTGGTGCCGAAGTTGAGGTCAGAGGACAGCTCCATGCCAAGGAGTTGAAGAGTGTTGGTCACTGGAACAGATGTACCCCGAAAAGTAGGAGAAAAGGTGAAAGGACTCCTTTTTGCGGAGAAAAGACACGCCTGCGTTTTTGAAGCATTGAAGCTGACGAGATTGTCATCGCCCCACTGGGAGACGTTACTTAACGTCAGGCTCGTACGCTCAATCATAGCCTTTCTCAATCTTTGGATTTCATCACCACTGGCTCCTGCGCCGGACAGATATTTCTCGGTGACAGTACTGTCATCTGCGTACCCAACAATTCCTGAAGATAGAAGGTCATTGATGTGCAGCAGGAAAAGCGTCGCGGAGAGTACAGACCCTGAGGAACTCCGGCGTCAATAGCCTTGAGGTCAGAGGAGCAGCCGTCTATGACCACTCGGATCGACCGTTCACTCAGGAAGTCAGCCACCCAGCTACAGAAGCCAGTCGGTATGCCGTACGCTGGAAGCTTGCTCAACAGACTCGCATGCCACACCCTATCGAAGGCCTTTGAAATGTCCAGCGACACTGCTATTGCTTCGCCGTGGTTTTCAATGGCCTCGCCCCAGCAATGCGTTACGTACACTAGAAGATCTCCCGTGGAACGCCCTCGGCGGAAGCCATATTGACAATCACTGAGAAGATCATTGTCTTCGAGGTACGAAAGCAGTTTGCAGTTCAGAACTCTTTCCATAGCCTTACAGAGTACGGAAGTGATGGCGATCGGTCGATAGTTGCTAGGGTCGGCACGGCTACCCTTCTTGGGCACAGGTTGCACATTGGCAAGCTTCCAAGATTTTGGTACAATTTTGACACGAGAGAGGCGGTACAAGCGTGTCAGTACAGGAGACAACTCAGGCGCACAATACCTCAACAATCTTGCTGGTATGCCATCAGGACCACTGGCCTTGTTCACGTCCAGACTGCGAAGGGCTCTACGGACCTCTTTATTGTGCACTGTGATCTCAGACATCAAAGAATCACAGTGAGGTAAGGTGGGTGGATATTTCGAGCCAGCGTCTATACGAGAGTTGCTCGCAAACAGATCGGCAAATAAATTTGCTTTCTCTGCCGCGGTGTGGGCAAGCGACCCATCAGGTTTCTGCATTGGAGGTAGTGAGGGACGGCAGAAGTTGGATTCGACTGATTTCGAAAGGGACCAGAACTGCTTACTACCCGGTGGGTATGATGCAAGCTTTGCCCCAATTCGGCTAATATGGTCGAACCTAGCTTTTCGTAGCACCCGTTTGCAATACCTGGCGGTGGCATTATATGCTCTCTTCTTTGCTCGCACTCTTTTCGCTCGCACTTTTCGATCACGAGCTTTTACCCAAGCTTGGTAAGCGGACTGTTTACGAGCCTCAGCTCGAGCACAGTCCGCATTGAACCAAGGATTAGCCGAGAGAAAGTCAATTAAGTAATTGTCAGGAGACTTAAGGCATGCTAATGCTGATGCAATCACTCATTATAATTAGCTGATGTAGACATTGCGGACAGATCTGAGGGATATAGGACTGATTGAATACTGTTGATAGATAAGTTGAACCATACAACTATGGTCCTAGCACCAAACAAACTTGTAGGTTTTTTAAAATGGAACTCCTTCTGTGTGTGGCGTACTATATAGTAGACATGTGCGCCGATGATAAAATGATCGGCGGCGGCGTCCGGTCGAAAAAAGACCGGCGGCGGCGGCGTAATCGGCGTGAAATCGGCGTCGGTATAATTTTAATATTTTTAAGCAATAAATCCCAAATAACCACACTTTTTGTGCTGAAACTGTTGAATGTTTTGAAAAAAAAAATAAGACTGGAAAGTCAGCACTTATTACATAGTAAAATCGACGAAATACGTCAAGATTCCTTAATTTGATCAGGAGTTTTATGTGTTTACCAATCATTTTAAAAAACTATTATCACTTGATTCTCCTGGTTCACGTAAGAAACCATCATCAAGTAGGCCCTTGTAATCATCCTGAGGTTATTCCGGTTCATTGATAATATCACGGAAGTATACGTCTGGGAGAATCCCCGTATCAGCAGCTTAGAGTGTGTTAGGCCTGCTGATCTCTTCCAGAGCTCTTGGGCTCGCTGATTCACCTATATGTTTAGGACTCTACGAGGTGCAGGCTTATTGTTGCCTAGGTTGGGCTCCGGCCCCATAGGTCGTGACCGGAGGCCTTCCCAGCCAGTTCGTCTGCTGTCTCATTTCTTCCTATGTTTGAGTGACCTGGGACTTCGTATTTCAGGCTGAGATGCACAGATTCAATGATAGCGTACATCTCAGCCTGGAAGACGGTTGCGAATGTTCCCAGGCTAATAGACTCGGTGACCTTGGGTTTCTGACAGAACACTCCAGAGCCAGCACTTCCCTCTCTCCTGGACCCATCCGTGAACCCATACTAGTTCAGCCTTCCTGAAAATGGGAGGAATAGTGTCTTCCTTCAATTCAGTCCTTTCGGGTATTATAACTTTAAAGAACCTCACAAAGTTATGTGTTAACGTCATCGCATCAGATAACATTGTCATGAGCGGAATATTCATGACACTATCCCTCAGGTTTCTCATGACACTCGAGTGCCAGCTCTCCCTTCCCATCTCAATCGCTCTAACCATGGACGCTCTAGCTTCTTTCTGCACAAAAATGTGAAGTGTCTTCAGGTTAAGCAGCGCCTCCGTGGCCAAAGTGGGCGTCGAGGAGATGGCCCCAGTTATTATCAAGCAAGCAAGTCTCTGGAGTCCATTTAGGGTATTGATGTAGGTGGTCATGAACATCTTCTTGGCCCGTATTACACAGCCGTAGGTGATCATAGGCCTCACCACGGCGGTGTACAGCCACATCGTGTGTTTTGGCTTAATACCTCATCTGCCCTGCCAGGCGACAGCTTGTGCCTAGCGCAGACTTTGTTTTCTTGAATGTCTTGTCTATGCGTTTGTTCCATATGAGCGTCCATGTGCGTGCCCAGATATTTAACCTCATTGAAAATTCTACCGTTCTCTTGAAGAGTGTGGGAGGCCGCAGTCCTTCCAAATTCCTCCTCCTTGTGAACGGAACTATAACGGTTTTGCCGGCATTAGGCGAAAATCGGTTGTCCTTGCACCACCGTTAAACAATCCTTAGAGCGTTCTGCATGAGATCTGACATCATATGGAGGCTCTGCCCACAATATGAATGACTATGTCGTCGGCGTACCCTTGCGTGGGAAGGTTAGCCGAGTTCAGATCGTTGAGCAGACAGTCCGCTCCAATCGACCAGAGCAGGGAGGACAGGACACCTTCCTGAGGGCAGCCGCTGTTCACCCTGACTTCAATAGTCCAATGAGGTCCATTTTGACTGTCCTTGTAGTCAGCATGCCATAATCATAGTAAACAAAGTTATTTTAATACATTATTCCGCCAATCAAAGGACTTCCGATACAAATTATATAAAAAATGTCACATTTAAGTTCACGCCGATTTCACGCCGGTATAACCATCGGCGGCGGCGGCGTGACCGAAATCGTCGGCGGCGGCGGCGCGGCGGCGCGGCGCACACGTCTACTATATAGGACCCCTAATGTATGGTTAACACTGACTTAACAACTGTCACCACACCACACACGAGATAAACGAGAAATATGTACTTTAAATGCAGGTTTGTTTGGACCATAGTTGTAAGAGTTGGACCATAGTTGTATGGTTTTACCAGCACCTATCTAATTTTAGTGTCATCGTCATAAACCAATCCCATGATCTATACATAATACGTACATGTATTTTCAACTAAATCATCTGTTCTGTCTGTGTGGGTCGTTTGAATATTGTATCAAAGTATTACTGAGTGGCTATCTTCACAGATGAGACGTGAAACGTGAGAATGATTAATTTGTTCATTACGCTTGCCCAGAAATTAGTCACGTAACCATACCTATTATGATTATTAGGGAAAGGCTTAGATAAATTCTTGCTTAATTATTAATTATACACACACAATATTATTTGGTGTTTACAATGATATAGAAACCGCAAAATACTTACGTCAATCGACTTGACATAATATGAAGCCTGAAACATTTAACCGTGGATATTTGGAATGATTCCAATTATTTAGGTAGGTAGGTACCTAACCAAAGCGGTGTGTAGTCTTTGAAGGGTAAGGGAGACCGAGGGGTGTTGGATCATTTTTTACATTTTGCTTCGTAACACGAAATTCTGTAAAGATAAATCGTTTTTGTTTACACCAATCGATAGCAAATTTCATTAGCTTTCAAATGATATACACGTTAGAAATATAAGTATAAACTCTTTAATAAAAACTCAACTTTAGTCTAGCAAGTCATTTTGATCCAACACACCGAGGGTTGATGGATCAGGTACAGAGGGGTATTGGATCATTTTATGTTAATGTTATTTCAATAAAGGCTTACTTGAAAATTGAAGTATATTTACTAAAAAATAGCCAAATAATTAAGTGTTAAGAATTATCTAGGGGCACGGCAGTGCCCCCTCCAAGTCGAGCCAAGCGGAGCGCGAGGGCATTAACTACCTTTCCTCGAAGTGCTTTGTCGTTTTTTTGAACCCTCATAACTTTAGTTTTCGATATACCTGATCGATCAAATCCTCAGGATATCTTGTAGATAGTAACCTTATTAAACATGCAAATTTTTAATTACATAGCTTTAATACTTTTGAATTTATGGATATCTAAAAAACGCCGATTTCTTTACTCACTGACACACTCGCTCACTGATGATCATCAAAATGTTCGGATACAACCTGAAGTGCCAGAAAGCTGAAATTTAGTGACAGTGATAGAGAAAACGAAAGTGAAAGTCGGAGAGTCCGAGTCCGAGTCCGAGTCCGAGTCCGAGTCCGAGTCCGAGTCCGAGTCCGAGTCCGAGTCCGAGTCCGAGTCCGAGTCCGAGTCCGAGTCCGAGTCTGAGTCTGAGTCTGAGTCTGAGTCTGAGTCTGAGTCTGAGTCTGAGTCTGAGTCTGAGTCTGAGTCTGAGTCTGAGTCTGAGTCTGAGTCTGAGTCTGGTCGGGTCTGGTCGGGTCGGGTCGGGTCTGGGTCTGGGTCTGGTCTGGGTCTCGGGTCAGGTCGGGTCTGGGTCTGGTCTGGGTCAGGTCGGTCAGGTCAGGTCTGGGTCGGGTCTGGTCTGGTCAGGTCTGGTCAGTCTGGGTCGGTCGGGTCTGGGTCTGGGTCAGGTCTGGTCTGGTCTGGTCTGGGTCTGGGTCTGGGTCTGGGTCTGGTCTGGTCTGGTCAGGTCTGGGTCTGGGTCGGGTCAGGTCAGGTCTGGGTCGGGGTCGGGTCTGGGTCGGGTCGAGTCGAGTCTGAGTCTGAGTCGAGTCTGAGTCTGAGTCTGAGTCTGAGTCTGAGTCTGAGTCTGAGTCTGAGTCTGAGTCGAGTCTGAGTCCGAGTCCGAGTCCGAGTCCGAGTCCGAGTCCGAGTCCGAGTCCGAGTCCGAGTCCGAGTCCGAGTCCGAGTCCGAGTCCGTGTCCGAGCCGGCCGGCACAACACGCGCAGTGTTCGTGTACGTCTAATTAACCATACAAAATTTTATCAAGGTGTGTTGGATAGGCCTGACCCAACACCCCTCGGTACGAAAAATCGTGCCAGTTTGTAAAAAAAAATAAACTGAGATAAAACCACAGAGAACCAAGACGTAAAAGTGGTACCATTTGAATCCTTAATTTGTAAGGTTTCATATCGTATAAATCTTAAATGAAAATATAAAAGCACCTCCAAAATATTAGACTGTCAAAAAACAGCAGACAACTTACTTTAGTCGATTTTCTTGACGATGATCCAATAAAAACAAAATGGCGTGCAATTGGCCAGGGAAGCTAACTAAGGGGTCAACAAGGGGCAGAAATAGGCACACTTGCATTAAAGTTTGCTCGCTAACGGTTCTACTTTTCGAGAAAACAAAGCTGATCCAACACCCCTCTGATCCAATTCCCCTCGGTCTCCCCTACTGTTGACCTTTTAAGGCCGTGAATCGAAGGAAAATGTGAAATCGCGTTACATTCGATTAAGTTTTTAAGCCTCTTACTGTAGTTACCGAGACCTAAATACATGTACGATGTACCTACTCAAAGAAATCGACTATAGTTACCATTACTTATTAACTTGGTTAGAATGATATGTTTCTATAAAAAATATAGGTATTTAAGAAAAGCAAAAAAAAAACATACCAATTATCGCTGACGCATACCCACACTACCTATACCTATGACAATAGCTGCCTAGCCTAGCAACTGTCCAAACTTTCCCAGAGCGGCTCCTAATCAAAACCCATAGCGATATTAGGGCTGCGCATAAAAAAAGAAAAGTTCGGCGATCATTACGCATGCGCGGCGGGGCAGCGCCGCACGCGCAGCCATCCGGCCGCTTTCGCGCGCGGGCGCGGAGCATGCATTCCGGGATCGACAAATCTGCGAAAAGATGGTGCCGCGCCTCGGAGGGCATGTTAGGCCGTTGGTCCTGATTAGGTACTGTCTATGATAAATTGATAAAATGATAACTTACACAATCAGTATGCTAGTATAGCTAGGTGGTGTCAGGTGTCCCGCCCTCACACGCACGAAAAGATCTGCAAAAAGTTCGTAGAATATTGGGTAGTAGCCTTAGGCCTTATGGCGATATTTGGCCAAAATGCTGCATTTTTGTCTAAAAGCAAACCGCTTGGTACAGTTATAGTAGGGACCAAAATAAGCAATTTCAGTCGCAGCAGTTGAAGTTTGCTCCATTGGGAACAGAGATGGCGCCACTTTTACATAAAAAGCTTTAAAAAATTCTACAAGTCCAACGGGTTAACCGATTTTAATGTTTAGTATGTCAAATGAAAGCTAATTACATGAAGCAATATAAAAAAATATAAGAGTTACGAAAAATTATTACAAATGTGCACAAATTCGATTTTTTAATATATATTTTTAACTTTTTTTAAGTTTTTGCTGAAAAATAATGATAAATCATATGGAAAGGGTATGTTTTTATGATATAAAAATATAAAGAATTTGACTTTGCGTTTTACAAAAAAAATTGTAAGTCAATATCTTTATTACTTTCCGCAATATATAAGTTTGAAGATGGCGGCGGACTTAAGATTAATGAGTCGCACTTGTAAGATATTTTTCTGAAACCTAACGTGTGGGGTATCAAATTAAAGAGCTCCACGCGATGGTTTCAAAAATATACCGCTTTACACTTTTTTGGCCACATATTATAAAAATACATGAGGAAAAGAGATGGCACCACTCTTATTTAATTTTTTAAAAAGTTTTAAAAGTAAAAATTTAACCACACAACCACAGATTTTAACATTATTATTTAATTAATAACACAATTGATATGAAAAATCGGCCAAGAGCGAGTCGGACTCGCGCGTACGTTATCAATACAAACGTACATACAAAACACGTTTATTGTATGGAAGCCCTAAATAGTAGAGAACGGTATTTCATGAAAGTTTCATTTCATTATGGTATTTCGTGAGATTGCCATTGATATAATTGTTTTTGATGGAGGCGGCAGCACGGGCCTTTAATGCATCGCATTTAGTGTCAACGCTTTACGCTGCTCCTCATAGTCGCGGAGTCACCTCTTTACAAGACCGTGCTATTCTGCCCGTTTTGCTGCCAAAAACTCAAATTGAGAGGGCTCGATGTTGCATCTTTTCATGTGTCCCATCTGAACATCTTTAAATCTAAGGAGTTGACCGCCAAGCTTTCGCTTGCCCTTCTCTAGCTCAGAATAGAAGATGCACTTCGCCACTCGCTTATCTGCCATCCGGGATAAGTGACCGCATCACTGAAGCTATCGACGCATTAAGTAGGCTTCAATGCCACCAATATTGGCTCGTCTTAGAACTTCGGTGTTGCAAACTCGGTCGGACCATCTAATCTTCATGATGGTGCGAAGGCATTTAAGTTGGAAGATCCAACGTGCGTATGTGGTGACGATACACACACCAGGTTTCGGAAGAGTACAGAGGGTTTGGCAGCACAATCGCTATATATACGGATATTTTCGTGGCTAGTTTAAAGTCGTGCGAGCAGAAAACCTTGGAATGTAGCTTTCCAAATGCTGCAGCTGCAGCACTGATTGTGTAATTGATCTCAGCATCAAGGTCACACTTAGCTGTTATAGTGTTCCCCAGATATCGAAACTTGTCAACCTGTTTCAACATATCTTTACCAAGCTTAATTGTCAGTGTCCCACGATCTGGTGTATTTACGTCTTTTAACACTGATTTCTAGGCGGAATATGCAGCATGCATGGTGAAAAACGGTCGTCAGTTGTTGCAGGCCTTTTGGGGATTCTGCAAAGAAGCACAGGTCATCGGCATACATAGCTTCGGTAATAAGTGCATGCGAGACTTTGATACCCGCCTTAAATCTAGCCAAATTGAAAACATGCGGACTCCTTCGGAGACAGTGTAACGTGAACAGTTTGGGTGCTAAAACGCACCCTTGTTTCACTCCACAGGTGACGGGGAAGAAACCAGACTGATCATCGTTAGACGCAGCACTGAAAATGTTTGTCATGCAGGAGTCTCAGGAGGCGCACAAACTTCTCCGTGTACCCTAGTTTTCCTAGGACCATCCAGAGAGCTTCACGAGGTAGACTGCCGAACGCTTTCTCTAGACGACCTTGTTCTCAGCTTTTTCCTGCAGTAGACGTACCGAGAAAATAGCTTCACAAGTGACTGTGTCAGATTGAAAGCCAAACTGGGTTTCGAGCAGAATCTTTCCTGATAAGTCCTTCAAGCGGTTTAATAGGACTCTTGCAAAGGCCTTTCCGGGGACCGATAATAACATACCGCGGTATGAGTTATAGTAAGAACGTTCGCCTTTGTTCTTGTAGAGGGCACTAATGAGAGACACTTTAAAATCATCCGGGACTCGCTCCTCCTTCCATATTCAAACAAAAAGTTTCCATACCAACAAGTGCAGCACCGCCATATTTAAGTATTTCATCTGGTATAAGATCAATGCCAACCACTCGCTTATTATGCTGGCGGTCTGGTCTTCATCACGCGACAGGGGCTCGTCCAGCTCGGTGGCTAGAGGGAGTCGAGGTAAAGATGTTGCTCTGCTTGTCGAGTTTTGTCATGTAATCTCATAAATTTTGCTATCTTTAAGCAGCAGTATACCGTTCTGTGAAAAAAAAGTTAAATTTACTGCTTATTTCAACTATCTAACTGTTAAGTTAGATAGTTATTTTTTTATATGATAGAAGGCATTATACTATTTCTACTACAACGATAAAATCTAAATACAGAATAGAATTAAAATTAAGAGCGGGCTCCCATACAATAAATGTGTTTTGTATGTACGTTTGTATTGATAACGTACGCGCGAGTCCGACTCGCTCTTGGCCGACTTTTCATATCAATTGTGTTATTAATTAAATAATAATGTTAAAATCTGTGGTTGTGTGGTTAAATTCCTACATTTAAATATTTTTTTTTTTAATTAAATAAGAGTGGTGCCATCTCTTTTCCTCATTATTTTTTTAATATGTGGACAAAAAAGTGTAAAGCAGTATATTTTTGAAACCGTCGCAAGGAGTTCTTTAATTTGATACCCCACACGTTAGGTTTCAGAAAAATATCTTACAAGTGCCACTCATTAATCTTACTTCCGCCGCCATCTTTAAACTTATATATTTCGGAAAGTAATAAAGATATTGACTTACAATTTTTTTTATAAAACGCGTAGTCAAATCTTTTATATTTTTATATCATAAAACATACCCTTTTCATATGATTTATCTTTATTTTTCAGCAAAAACTTAAAAAAAGTTAAAAAGATTTATAAAAAAATCGAGTTTATGCACATTTGTAATAATTTTCCGTAACTCTTATATTTTTTTTATATTGCTTCATGTAATTAGCTTTCATTTGACATACTAAACATCAAAATCGGTTAACCCGTTGGACTTGTAGAATTTTTTAAAGCTTTTTATGTAAAAGTGGCGCCATCTCTGTTCCCAATGGAGCAAACTTCGACTGCTGCGACTGAAATTGCTTATTTTGGTCCCTACTATAACTGTACCAAGCGGTTTGCTTTTAGACAAAAATGCAGCTTTTTTTTCATAATGTCTAGTACTATAGTACCTTCTCCATAGTTAGTTATATCTATGCTCTTTTAGTAGAGGCGTTTAGCCATTTTTGTCTCCTCCCAGCTAGCGATTTAGCCTTCTGTTACAAGTTACAACAATGATGTTTATTTTATTTTATTAGAACAATTTTGTTTTGGCCCTCTTTTTCATTCTGCCTCCATTTTTTTGCGAAACTTCTGAATTAATTTGTGACAAGTTGTTTAAATATGAGATCGAAGATGTTTGTCTAAATTTGACATAATTTTTAGGGTTTCGTAGTCTACTAGAAACCCTTATAGTTTCGTCATGTCTGTCTGTCTGTCTGTCTGTCTGTCTGTCTGTCTGTCTGTCTGTCTGTCTGTCTGTCTGTCTGTCTGTCTGTCTGTCTGTCTGTCTGTATGTCTGTCTGTCTGTCTGTCTGTATGCCGCGCCCTCATATCTTCGTCAGTTTTAAAGCTATCGACGTGAAATTTGGTGAGAAGATAGATCGTGTTGACCCAAATATAGAAATGTTAAGAAAAAAATATTTAAAATGTTTTTTGGACCCCCTCCCATACAAGTGAAAGGGGGGCAAAAATTTTTTTTTTCTTCTTTAATATTGAGTAGGGTATCGTTGAATAGGTCTTTTAAAATTAAGGTGAGGTTTCTTTGAAACAAATTCTCTAAAATGTTTCTGTCACGAGATATTTGCTTTTGAAAAGGGCGTTTTTGACCCATAATTTGTTCCAGCTGTTACTTCTAAAGTATAAACGCTAAAAATTTGAAATAAATATGGAATATAGCTTATAATCTGAAGTTACAATGAAAACTATAACGGATATTGTACCCTTAAAGGTTTCAGGAAAAATTTAGTTTTTCTATTTGCGGTTGGTCATCATACTGCTGCTAACAAACCAGCAACAAAATTAAGTTTGTAATACTGAAAAACCTGATATTTAAACGTTGACTACGAAACCCTATTTGTGGGCGTGTCTGACACAGGGTTCGAAAATATCCGATATTTATAATAAATATCAAAATATCCGATATATATCCAATAAATCGGATATATATCCATATTTTGATATTTATCGGATATATATCAATCATTCTAAAATCTTTCAAAATAATGTACTAACTTTGACGCTAAACACAAAAAAAATTAAGAAAATTAATCTGTGACATTTAATTTCATTATAGTATATTTTTAAATACAAAAGGTATAGAAAATACTGTATTAATTGACCAGTAAAGCAAACACACAGCGGGTGGACAATAGTGCATACATGCATACCTAAATTTTATAATTTGACCATCGTATATGAGCCCGTACGCAGAAAATGCTCCTCCAAATGAACCATTTACTTTGCACACCAAATAAAATATTAAACCTATGAGTCTATCTTAATTAATAAATAACAAAGAAAAAAATAAAGATAACTTTAATATTTACGAAATATAAGTTAAGCAAAAAAAAAATTAATTATTTATCTACATAATACTAATTGGTTTCTTTCTAATGCATAATATTTAGGGTTTCGTAGTTTACTAGAAACCCTTATCATTTCGTCAAGTCTGTCTGCCTGTCTGTCTGTATGTCTGTCTGTCTGTTTGTATGCCGCGCCCTCATATCTTAGAGTTATCGACATGAAATTTAGTGAAAAGATAGATCGTGTTGACACAAATATGGAAATTGAGAGAAAATTATAATAAATGTTTTTTTGAACCCTTCTCCCATACAAGTGATAGGGGGGCAAAAACATTTTTTTCTCGTGAAATATTAAGTAGGGTATCGTTGAATAGATCTTTTAAAACTAAGAAGAGGTTTCGTTGAAACAATGTCACTAAATGTTTCAGTCACGAGATATTCGCTTTTAAAAGGGGCGTTTTTGACCCATAATTTGTTCCTGCTGTAACTGCTAAAGTATAAACGCTAAATCTTAAAAAAAATATGGAATATAGCTTACAATCTGAAGTTACTACGAAAACTTTAACGGATACTGTACCCCTAAAGGATTCAGAAAAAAAATGAGTTTTTCTATTTGCGGTTGGTAACCATCCCACCCAAAACATAAATGTGAAAGGCTGCCAAGTTCGATAATATTGGAATGCTTCACCTATAAAAGAAGTGAGATCTAAATAAGTACCAAGTTCCATACACAGACCTCAGTTAAAAATAGTTACAGGAATGCACACTTGATTTTCCGCAGTTTGGAAAGTAGATTCTTATTTCTTATTTGTGGGGGTGTCTGACACCCTCTTGGCCGGTTTTTAAAATTAATAAGAGATATTCATTGATGGCGTACTTGGCAAGTTCTTTTTTACAATTGACCAAAAATTTTCACTAATCCTTAACGAAAAATGTGTGATAAATATCCAAAAAATAAATATCATAATATCACGCGATATATATCCTTGATATATATCACTTGATATTTATTAAGGAGTAAATATCGTGATATATATCCGATAAATATCAATGATATATATCAAGTGATATATATCTTCGAACCCTGGTCTGACACGCTCTTGGCCGGTTTTTTTTTCATACATTGAAAATTGGGTTGTGTTGTGTTTGATATGATAACAATTAATTATTTTTATTCAACTACCTGTCTGATTAATTAGGTAGACCATTTAAATACACCTTTTCAATTCTAAAGTTTTACTACTTATACGTGTATAATTAATTAGTTAATTGTAAAATAAATTGTGCTTTGACTTCGTAAGAAACAAATAAAAAGATAACGAAATATGTAAAATATTTTCATGCGTTTAGCGTAGGTAACTAGGTCTAGGACAATTAACTAGGTATAACTTACTATTTTACAATCTAGCATCTAGTATACCTACATTCTCAGACTTCTAAAATATTTTAATAATTGTGATATTTTACAAATTATAGATGTGTATTTATGGGAAGTAGGTACACGTAGGTAATATTATAATGATAATAAAGAAGAAAGATTCATATCATATCTTTGGGCAAACGATCTGCGTATTTACGGAATTTTATATTGTTTAAATAGGTATGACATCAAAGATTTTACGCGCGAGTTGTCATATTAAGTATTATACTATCTAGAGGTACATCTCAGGGTATTTCTATAGTCTGCGACTCGCTCGCTGCAGTTGTGGTCATAAAACGTGGTGTAATACCACCCTGGTATTTATAACGAAATAATTTCAAAAACACATCTAATCTGTTAGCACTTTTGCTATGCTATTATTCATTAATTAAATATATAATGAGTAAGGCCAGTTTAGTATTTATCACTCCACGTTTTGTGACTCCGACTGCAGACAAAACAGCGACTGCTAAAAAAGACAGTTTAAATTTAAACCCACAACAAATAAAAAATTACCCGCTTAAATATACACTTAGAATGTTTTGTATGATAATAGCAACGTTAATAACTCAACCAGCGTCAGATTACAAAATAAGCAACAAGGCTTATCTAAATCACATGTATCATTTTACATCTAAACACAGAATTATGAGGAAACAACTACTTTACGGCCCGCGGTTTTACTTGCACTGCAGCGTCGAGGATTTCAGATTGCTTCTGCGTTTCGAGTAGGACTCCAAGGCGACAAACGACCCGATGAACACTGGTTTCAGAGATTTTCAACCGCCTACTACCGCAGTAGGCCTCTGACATGGTTGAGTAACTACCGCCATCCAAAGTATGTCAAGTATTCAGTAGTATAGAAAATAGTTAATTATTTTTTTACATACTAAACTAAACAATTACATATTAGAGGTTCGAACAATTTTCTCACATCCAAATCCGTTCCGATTCCACGTGAAGGAGGTAAGTAAAGACAAACAAACACTTACTTTTTGTTTATATTTAGTGTGATTTCACAAAGCACATGAGATGAGCATGGTTACTCGCAAAATTATAATTTTAATGATACATATTGCGAACGTGCGTAGACCTTGCTACTACTTAACGGAGATCTGAGCACAACACAGATGTAGAGATGTTACTAGATGAGCCTACATAAACAAATAAATGTTTTAAGAATCCCTAGCGAGGTAGGCAGGGGAAGCGGTTGTAAAAAAATTCTATTTACACCACATCTGACAATTTGATAGCAATTCAGAAGTATGTGTATTTGTCAGCCTGTCGCCTAAAATTGTAATGCCTACTCATCAACTCTCAAATCCCTTAGTCGCTTCTTAAGACGCCCAGGGGAAAGATATAGGGCGATGGTATTCTAAGCCGGTATCGCATGGTAAATATTATATTTTTCTTTTTGGTAAGGATAAGGTCCAGTTGATGCCAGTGTCCTCGTTCTGGACACTGGCATCAACTGGACCTTATCCTTACCAAAAAGAAAAATCTCCGCGAGACCCTGCACACGCGATCATTTCACAGCGCTGATTGTGACACAGACCACTCCCTGGTGGCATCACAAGTTGCTATAGCTCACAAAAAGATCCACTCATCCAAATTGCCCGGTAGGAAGAAGCTCGATCTTCCAAAATCCAGAGACGATGAGGTGGTCCAAAAGTATGAAGAGCTGGTACGCGACGAAGTTGCCACCTGGGATGTAGACGCTCCGATAGAGGAGGAATGGGGCAAAGTAAAAAAGCTACTTACAGAAGTAGCCGGTACGGCTTTCGGTCATCAGAAAGTTAAAAACCAGGACTGGTTCGCTGAAAATCTCGAACACATTACACCTCTGCTCGAGTCCAAACGACAAGCTGCGCTAAAACATCGCCTTAACCCATCCGAAAAGACGCGTATCGACCTATCGAATGCAAAATCAGCTTTACAACGCACATCACGGTACTTCGCAAATGCATACTGGACCGAGCTTTGTCAAAGCATTCAATCATGCGCTGATATGGGAAACTTTGGTGGTGTTTACGCTGGGATTAAAAGGCCCTTGGTCCTTTTCCTAAAAAACAGCCCCCTTAAAGAAGCGGACGGCACTGTTATTACAGATGCTCAACGCCAACTCGAACGATGGGTAGAACATTATGTTGGTCTCTACTCAGAACCAGTGAACATAATGCCAGAAGCTGCAGATTGCATGCCAAAACTAGCTACCTGGACTGAGTTAGATGATCTTCCTACCATAAGGAGTACCACAAGGCTGTTAAGCAGCTTAAAATTGGAAAATCACCTGGAAACGATGGTACCCACGCCGAAATTATCAGGCTCAAGTGCATATTACCCATCCTGCACAATCTGTTGTGTAAATGTTGGGAAGCGGGATATATACCACAGGATATGCGCGATGCTAACATCATTACCCTATACAAAGGCAAAGGTGACCGCGGTGACTGTAACTGTTATCGTGGAATATCCCTTTAAGTATAGTAGGTAAATTATTTGCTCGGTTAGTCTTAATAAGACTCCAGAAACTTGCTGATCGTGTATATCCCGAATCGCAATGTGGATTCCGCGCCCAACGTTCCACAACAGATATGATCTTTACACTTCGCCAACTGCAGGAAAAGTGTAGAGAGCAGAAAACACCTCTGTTTGTGGCGTTCGTCGACCTTAACAAAGCCTTCGACACCGTGAGCAGGAAGGACTCTATACTGCACTTTTAAACATCGGGTGCCCTCCAAAACTTCTAAGCCTCATTAAATCCTTCCACGAGGACATGAAAGGATCTGTTGTTTTTAACGGCAATACATCCGAGCCGTTCGAAATGCGTAGAGGTGTTCGCCAAGGCTGCGTGTTGGCTCCTACCCTGTTTGGTATTTTCTTCTCATTGCTTTTAAAGTTGCTTTCGGCGATGACCAACAGGGTATACACCTGCACACTAGGGCTGACGGGAAGCTGTACAATATCTCGCTTCTTAGGTCAAAGCGTAACCGCGATGACTTATTCGTCGATAGCCTTTTGTTCGCTGACGATGCAGCCTTCGTTGCTAATTCTCAAAGTGAGCTTCAAGACATTGTTGATAAGTTTTCCCACGCGTGTTCTCTGTTCTCAATGTCCATTAATGCCAAAAAAACAGTAGTGCTAGCTCAAGGTGGAGAAACACCACGTATTTTGCTCGATGGCGTTCCCTTGAACATAGTTGACAAGTTTTGCTACTTGGGGTCGACTGTGTCGAACAATCTCACCCTCGATGCTGAGATCAATACTCGTATCGGCAAAGCGGCGACCATGTTCGGCAGGCTCAGTACAAGAGTATGGAATAATAAACACCTGACCACAAAAACCAAGATAATTGTTTACCAAACTTGCGTTCTAAGCATACTCTTGTATGGAGCTGAAACCTGGACTTCGTACGCAAAACAAGAACGTCGACTCAACACATTTCATATGCGCTGCGTAAGAAACATCTTGCATATAACTTGGCAGGACAGAGTCACAAACGAGCGAGTTCTAGAAATTGCACAGCTGCCTAGCTTTACCGCTTTGCTTAAGCAAAGACGATTGCGGTGGCTAGGGCATGTGTACCGTATGGAACCTTCGCGTCTACCACGGCGTGTCCTGCTTGGCGCCGTAGCTAACGCCAAAAGAGGAGTTGGAAGACCGATGCTACGTTTCAAAGATTGCGCCAAACGGGACATGGCTGCGTTTGACATCGACCATCAAAGCTGGGAGAAGCTTGCTGAGAATAGGGATGTATGGAGAAAGCGTGTGTTTGATGGGCGTAAAGCTCACGACGATGCCTGGTTCGCTGGTCTCGCAAACAAAAGGCAAAAACGACATCTAAACATGCATGTGCCAGTCTCTAATTCCACCTTCGTTTGTAGAGCGTGCGGAAAGTCATGCCGCTCCCGTATCGGCTTATACAGCCATGAAAAATCTTGCCTCAGACACTGAATAAATCGTCTGTCACAGACGTATGAGGCCAATGATGATGGACTCATCAACTCTCAAATCCCTTAGTCGCTTCTTAAGACGCCCAGGGGAAAGATATAGGGCGATGGTATTCTAAGCCGGTATCGCATGGTAAATATTATAAGTACCCACATTGTGTTAAAAATGGATTCATTTGTGACAAATCAAAATTATTTACCTATACATGTTCAATATACAATATACTTGGAATCAATAATTATCATAAACGTGACCTGTGAAGGGTAAACAGACGTCACATTAGTTATTTGAATAACAAAAGGATAGCTCAGAGTGACACAGTGATTTTATAAGTGCAACTAGGTATAATTAGATGTTTACCTTTTTATGCACAAGCTCCTACAAAAAAAAAACAAATGTGAAAATCAGATAATTTCAAAGCTTCCCTTTTATGCAGCAGTAAAGTTTAAACCAGCAGCAGTTGGTTGTTCCATATGACAGCTGCCAAAATCACATGAATGCTATGACATTATGGTCTATTTTTATTTGTTGACTTCTAGTATGTCTTCTAGTATGTGTTTGACAGCTTTTAAATATAGCTCGAGCGGCTTTCAGATCACATCTAGCATTTTATAAAAATGTAGATAGGTACATCTTATTTAAAGTACCTTCACGCGTGGTAATAGTGTGAATACTAATAATTAACGTTTCGACACCTCTCTCATGTTATTGGATTATACTTCACCCTGTTACGAAATGTTTTCGTATAGTAGTATAGGGATAGACTTGCAAATTAATACATTCGAATACAAAGATGACAGATTTTAACAAAAAGATCAACAAATTATTGCCCTTCTTTTGTACTTTAATTTTAATTAGCAGATGTATTAAAAACAAAAGCCCGACTGCGGTACTTTCAAAGTTGTATTTTGCGACAAAAATCCGCCATCTTGTAGGTATTTATGAATTTTAATATAGCCAGTGTCACTCGCGCTGCTGAGACGAATCATATGTCAAAATCCAACTATCCGTTTGGGCTGTAGCCCGTGAAAAAGAATTTTCTTGTCCGCATAAATACATACATACTTACATACCTACATACATACCTACTCTCGAAAAACATAACCCTCCTTCTGAGGCAGTCGGGTAAAAACGATCAGCGTCGAACTATGCTCCCATCTATTGATCCTCCTTAATTTTTCCGTAATCACTACGCTTTACAGGTGGATTGGCAAGCGCAGTGCAAGACGCCTGCATTAAAATGCAACTAGATAGATTCAAATACGAGTACCTAGGTACTTTTCACGTGGTTTTAATGTGACAAACAATTCTGATACAAAGGCAGATAAAAATACCACAACGGGCATTCCTATACTTCTCCTATCATACCGCGGTAGGTATGTAATATTTTGATAAGAGTTGACATTGAATACTGCGAACCAACACCAAATTTCAATTATGCAGACATTCGATTGGATTTTTCACCATTTGGGCATTTTATTAGAGACGCATTTTTTGGCAATCCTGCCGTAGGTACTTACTCATAACACAAATTATGGAAACGGCGCGCGTGGCGCCAATACAGATGGCTCACTCAGTACTAGCGACGATTTTGACGCTTGCTAACGAAAAGTGGAACATACCGGAATCTCAGGGCAAGTCAAGGTTACTAAGAAGGTGGTTGACACGAACGTCATATTTATTGGATTTGGAATTGGCTCAGAATCATATGACGCTCTTTGTCAGATTCTGCTGTTTTTATATTTTTTACATCTATTTGACAGTAGCAACCCGGGCTATCACTGCCTATGTAACAAATGCCAATCGCGAAAATCCGAAATACGGCCGAGTGAACTTTCTGTAAACTCTCTTTTTTGTGCTCATAATCCGTAAAGATGTCACCACTTTCCACAGTTTAGTAGGTGTAGACAGGTCAGTAGTATAGAGTAGGTGTGTTCAAAAATTACTACGGCGTAGCAAAATCGTAGCAGTTATCCCGATTTTGATTTACACTTGCTCTGAAATCTTAAGTTTCTATCAGATTATCAAAATATAAATCTGAAAATTTTACATAGGTACACATGGAGTTGAATATGTAATACCTTCTTTTTTTAAGTCGGTTAAGTTTATTATCTGTTGAGTAGGAAACTTGTATAGGAACTATTATTCAAATAAATTGCAAGAAATGTTCTACTTCAACTATCGTCAATACAATAGATTTACTTTATGCTAACTACATGTTTTAGGGATACTCTACTTATGTAATTTTTACACGCTATATGTTGTAACTTTCTGACACTTACGTGAAATAATAATGCATATATTTAGTAAGTACCCACTATATTTCTTACTCAACAATCCATACTAATAGTTATATTATACTAGTTATAATTTATAAGGTATATTTTATTGGTAGAGCGCCGGTTTCTGAAGAAATGTTAGATTATTAGGAAATAAGTATGGAAAATCTTTGTAGTCACAAAACAAAAACAAAAATCAAGAAAACAGTGGCCACAAAACATTGTGAATAGGTATAGTATTATGGTACTATAATACTATGATAGTTTAGGTATAGTTTTATGATACTTTTCACCCTCGCGAAAATGAAAATCCATCGGCCGTCGGGTGAAACCGCAGGGCGAAAATCTAGTCAGCTTTCAGTAAGTAAGTAAATATAATATGAAGCCTGTCTTATTATATGTTACTCGTTATAGAACAATGAACCGCTATGTGAACAGTCAGACATAAATATTATACTTATACTAGCTGCCCGTCAACGGTTTCACCCGCTGCATGCAACCTATTATTCCACGGGAAAAAGCATTACTCGCCAAGAGATGTCGCTGTTAGTTTTCGGCGAAAACGTTTAATACGCGAATCGGCTCAGTCACGCCACCTTTGCAAAAATATTGGAATATGCGTGATCCCGTAGGAATAAGACATTTTCCCGTGGTAAAAAGTAGCCTATGTGTTATTCTAGATACTCTTCTATATTTGTGCAAAATTTCATGTCAATCTAATCAGCTGTTTTAGCGTGATGTCGTAACAAACACACACACAAACATCCGCCTTTATAATATTAGTAGGATATCACATGTCGTAAGTAAATACCTTAGTAATAATGGAAAGTTGTGAAAAATTGCCATAACTTTTACTGCTTGTTGACGGAACTTGTTATAGTGGACTTCGCTTTCGACCAATCATGAAGCAGGGTAATCACGTCATCGAGTATTTGATTGGCTTTTGTCTTGACGTCACTATTTATTTTTGTAAGAATTATTATTGTGTAATATGGTGTACTGTATCTACCTATCTTACATACAGTGACGAACAGTCCATACATGCTTATTCTCATCGGCTTCCCTTTTAGAAGTTTACAAATCCTTACTCTTACATCAATCTATCAGAAGGTTCACTCGGCCCTATTTCGGATTTTCGCGATTGGCATTTGTTACATAGCCAGGGTTGCTCCTGTCATAAATCTCAAAGTATAAAATCGTCAAAACAGCAAAATCTGACAAAGAATGTCGTTTGATTCTGAGCCATTTTTAAATCCAATAAATATGATATTCGTGTCAACCACCTTCTTATTTACCTTGACTTCCCCTGAGATTCCGGTTTTTTCCAGTTCTCGTCAGTAAGCGTTAAAATCGTCGCTGGTACTGAGTGAGCCATCTGGCACTCGCGCGCCGTTTTCCTAATTTGTGAATCTACTTTCATTCAATATTTTTATTTTATTTGTAAAATGCCATGCCACCTTTCGAAGCTGCTATCGTAGGGTATGAAACACGCTGAAAAAGGTGAGGGCTTTTATAATAAGTTTGAAATACCTCCTAAATCTTAAGAATATTATTTACCTATAGCTACCTGAAAAATTAATAGGTTTAGACCACTAATTAGTACTTTATGTAAGTACTAACTTTTCATTTATATTTTTCATTTTCATTAGTCGTTGTCATTTTTCATTTTAATTTTTCAATTTCATTAAACCGGCATGTATTATACCTACATAAAAACCTACCTCTAAAATAGCTCTATCTATTTCTGAAAACCATACTTTGCGTGGTTCAGGAAAAGTTTGCGGATTCTACACCAGACAGACAGAGAAAAAAAGTCATCATTTTACACTATGCATTGAAGAAAATTGAAGTACCTTAGGTGCCAATAAGATAACTCATCCCCACCACATCTACATCAAGACAAAAGACAATAAGAATTAATGACGTTACAGTCATCAGATGCGTATCTCGACTGTGATTGGTCGATCACACGCCTCGAGATTATGCCTCAGAACATATGATATGCTTTAGAATATACAGAGATAATGGCGTCAATTCTGGCGATTATATTCTTTGCAATTTTTTTGTTACTCCTGGCTTTCTTCAGCAATGGAACTGAAAATAATCAGAGTTTACTGCGTACTAGGACTCTGACGTGGTTTTTAATTATGGCCAATCTTTCTAATCTATCATTAATAGCAACCTCCTAGCAATAGTGTCTTCCGAAGCACTGCCCAGAATTATCTTTCAGAAATCATAGTCCAAACTGTGAACGGCCTAGTAAAGTGAAAATTTAGAATATTACGAGGTGTAAAGGACTAATTTTCAAATACCGATAGTGTGCTTTTAGACTATGAAACTGAACAAATTCCCTTATGAATATATTTCATCAGTACGCAATGTAAAGTAACAAAATATTCGACTTTCGATACAACATCACGATCAGCTGACTGCATTTACTATGGTAAGTCAAAAATATTATACGTCTCCTATTTTTTAGGTACTTATAGGAAGTTGTACAGTTTCACGTCCTGACTGAATGCATCCTATCAGTATTCGCAAAAGCTGTCCCTTCCCTTACACCCTGTATATCAAATTATGTTAGCTAACCCTAAGAATCGAACCATAGGTAAGCACAGACCAACGCTAAAACAGCCAGAATACGAGGATAATTTTCATAGCTAAAGACTTTCTTTTTTGAGAATCGTTGCTAATAATGGCTCAGTTTATCTCAGAGATAACGCTAAGAAAAACAAGTGGATATGATCCTTCATAATTAAATATAAGTATCGAAAGAATGGATAACGTAAGATAGTGAAGTAGGTACTCCCCGAAACACGCTGTAATGGCATGAGAAATAATTAAATTATATTACAATACATCCGCTCCAATATTTATAAACAATATCCTGGGTTATGTAACTCTAAAAAAAAGTTTAGATATCAACTGTCATGATAATTGACTTGACGACTTCTTAAACTGAACCATAATCCTTTGTCTACTTTTAAATTGTACTTCATTGACAAAATGAACTAACTAGGTAATAAATTTGAGACAAAACAGACCTATTCACAGAACAAATTATTTAAAAATTATATGAGTTGCACATAACTTTACATTACCTACTGATTATAATCTTTAAACAATCTAAAAGTTTTTCCAAATGGGACGCCTCACAAATGAGGGGTTAATTTGATAGATATGTAGGTAATTAATAAGTAATTAACATAATACATAGGTACAATAGGTAGGTATAAAGTTGACATATACCTAATACCTATATAAATACGACTCACGCGAAAAATCTTTTATGTCATAACTATTTAACCACCCGTGTGTGATGTGAAGACAGTTGTCAAATCAGTGTTAACCATACATACCACACTATACATTAGGTGGATCATACCTTCATGAAGGGTTAAATATCAGATGCCTCATACATGAAGGGTCTAACAAAACTTATACTTTTCTGCGATGGAATCCGACTTCAATCAAAATGAAATCACTTGCAGTCACGTGCTATTTTCTCTAATAAAAATAAACTTTAACTACCTTCTTATTTTATATCGCGAGATCAGATGCAGTATCTGTATACCTTAGGTATACGTGTCTATATACAAGGTGTTAATTTAAATGCATGCCTTAGCTTCAGGGTAGGTTAAGTATCGATTAAGGATGACGTAAAAATATTGAAAAAATCACTGTAGGTAATTTTTTTTTAATTTAGCAAAAACTAAATTTTTGAAAAATCAATTTCTGACACTTTTTGTTTAGAGAGTGCCTATATAAACAATTTTGAGATTGTACGAATTTCGACTGAGATACGTAGGCATTTGAATCAAATACCAGCGAAGTAAAAAAAAAATTGTACCTAACTGAGATGTTTTCAATATTTTTTACGGCATCCTTAATCGATACTAAACCTACCCTGAAGCTATGGCACGTATTTAAATTAACACCCTGGATATAGTCTTACAAGATCATTGTACGACACGTCAACGACCTTTCGCGGTGAATGTGCAGAGTTTATTATAAATTGATCCACCTGTACAATACCTGAACACTATACTACTAAACTACATACAACTGCCAAGATTCTTAATACATTGCGTAGCCACTTAAATTCTTATTAACAAAATGGCATACTGGCTAAGCAATGGACATGGAATTTGAGTTGTAAGTAAACTTGTAGCCTGTAAAACACCTGAAGACTTTATTTGCATACCGTCTCTTTGTGTATGAGGAAAACAAGATGTACTTTTGTCTGCGATTGTTGCAGAAAATTAATTATTACTATCTGATATAAAAGGTTTGATAAATAAATTAATAGGGATAAGGGCCGACATACACGTCCGTATAGTTACCTCGCGTAATTTCAGATAAATATAATGTAATATGAAAGATTTTCAGTGCGGTTTGCTATTTCCTAAACTAGGCTTTTAAAATTTATGACTGAAACACAATAAGAAAGTCTACAGATCGTCACTCGACCCTTTTTATGATTTTCGCGACTGTCACTACATTATCTTTTGCATAGCCAGGGTTGCTTCTGCCAAAAATCTCAAAGTAAAAGAATATCAAAATAGCAAAATTTAAACGTAATATGATTCTGAGCCAATTTGTATTCAAGAAATATGACGTTCTTGGCAAGCATCTCAGTTACCTTGAGTGTCCGGTTCATAAACGTCAAAATCCTGACTATGAGTAAGTAGCGGCAAATAACATTCGCGAAAATCCTGAATGGGGTCGAGTGATTCTTCTGTACCTAAACTATCTATTTTGGGTCTGGAATCAGTTCGCCGACTTGCTCGTTTCGCAAACCGGCGCGATTCGCCAACTCGCTTTCTGCCGACTGGCGTGGTAGGCCTACTTACGCCATTCGCCGACTGCGCAGTTAGCAAACTGTCATGATGTACAGTGAACATAATAATAGTTTATGAATCTGTATTAATTGTACAAAAGGAAATTTAATACGAGAACGTAATATGGCTTGATATGAAATTTTGAATACCTTACTAGGGATATGCTTATCAAGAGAACAACTGAACAAACTTTTAAATGACTTGTGACATATAAAAAATTTAAAGCGTTAAGCTCCACAGAGAAGCCGTGCGTTGTAACGCGTGGGGTGGCATCTGTCAGAAAAGTGACCGTCAACCGTCTTCGATGCGACGCGCGTCTCAAATATGCAGCTTTGTCTCTACGGGGCAAGCTCCACAGAATAGACGCGTGATGTGACGCGCAACATGACATCAGCTGTCAAACAAGCGATCATCGGAGACGTCATCGTTACACATGCATACGCATAGCCAGCCATAGACTTACAATCTCATTTGTGATGTTAGCGTTTAAATGTTGCTTATACTAAAAGATGTATTAAAAAACAAAAACCCGACTGCGGTCATTTTACAGTTGTATTATTATTGTATAAAAATCCGCCATCTTAAATTCATGAATTTTCAATATAGCCAGTGTCGCTCGCGCTGCTGAAACGAATCTAACGACACCTCATATGTCAAAATCCAACTATCCGTTTGGGCTGTAGCCCGTGAAAAAGAATTTTCTTGTCCACATACATACATACATACTCTCGAAAAACATAACCCTGAGGCAGTTTGGTAAAAACTGAACAACTTTTAAACTAAACGACATTTAAAACTGAACACCTTTCAAAACTGAATAACTTTTAAAACTGAACAACTTTGTAGAACCGAATAACTTTAAAAACCGAACCACCTTTCTTACAGATGCAAACCAAAAAAATTTTGCCTCGCATTCTAAAATTCGATAATCCCAAAATATGCAAAATGTTTAAAAAATGTGTAATTGACTGTACACTGTAGCTATAGTTTACGAATAGCTCAGTCGGCGAATGGCGTAAGTAGGCCTAGTACGCCAGTCGGCAGAAAGCGAGTTGGCGAATCGCGCCGATTTGCAAACCGAGCAAGTTGGCTTACCGCGCGTACTCCCTATTTTGTGGCTCTACCGTTTGAGCTTTCACAGTCCATAAAGGGATCTGCCTACCCCGCAAGGTGAGCTATGTAAGCATATATTCAATTCGGAAGCAAAACATGTTTTTCCATATCTCGATACCAAACAGATGCCTATTTCTGTGTGCACAGCTGGCCGAGTATCTTACGTAGGAAAATTCCAATTCTTGATCTCAACTCTATCTACAGATGTTTTCTTAAAATGACAACAAATGCTTCGTGGATGAGAACGAATTATTTTGTTTTTGTATAGTAGAATGACGCACATATAGAGCAAGAATGTATAAGGAACGAAAATTAAACTTTGATCTGTAGAAAAAGTAAATACCTAATGGTTGTTAAAAAGATTGACCAAAGAAATTTAGATCATTGTATGGGGTATGCTCAATATTGCTCAACCTACTCACAGCAGTAAAAGAAACCCAAAAGATAATATCGAAATCAATATTTCAAAATTACAGGCATGTTTTTTAGGTAAATAAGCGATTTACCTGGACACTCGACGTTTCGACTGGGTTGCACCAGTCGTGGTCGCGAGCAGACTGAAGTAGCAGCGAGTTGTCATCAGGGCGGTGGGTAACTAGATTTTCTGCTACCCACATATTGTCTTAATAATTTAAATTGTTTGTAAACATTACACATTAGGCCGGCACACAACACTCACAATGTCCGACGATCGGTCCGATGGTGAATCGCGCGTTTTTATTTTGTCTTTTACCGGACTCCATGTTGTAGACAATTTAAATCCGTCCTCCCGATTGAAATTATTGGGGTTCTTTTTGATTTCTATTGCCTCCCTCACCACTCTGGAGTAATAGTGACGTTCCACAGAGAGGACTTTTGGGGCATGAAGCTCGATCCAATGGTTGGCACCAGATGACAATAGGTGTTCCGCGATTGCCGATTTATGCGTCTGTCGGTTTTTCACGGCTGCGATATGCTCCTTGACGCGTTCACTGATACTACGCTTGGTTTGGCCAATGTAAGACTTACCACAGCTGCATTGTACCTTATATACACCTGCATTTAGAAAAGGTATAACATCCTTCGGTGTGCGTAAAGAGTAAGATATTTTGGACAATGGAGTGAAGACAGTCTTAATCGAACCCTTACTTAACACTGTCCCAATTTTATCTGTTACCCCTTTTACATAGGGTAAATACGCTGGCTGTCTGTTCACCTCAGGTTGCTTCGCTTTCTTGTTTTTTATGCGACGTTGAACTCCCTTGTAGCCGTTCTGAACCAGTACTTTATGAACATGGTTCAATTCGTCGTCCAGATGTTCTGCGTCACACAAGTCGTAAGCCCTTTTCGTCAGTGTCGACACTACAGACTGCAGGTGACGCGGATGGTGATGAGAGGTCGCGTGTAGGTATCTATCTGTGTGTGTTGGCTTTCTGTATACAGCATGTGCAAGGGACCCATCTGATCTCACCATTACCTTGACATCTAAGAAGGCCAAAGTCCTGTCTCGTTCAACCTCACAGGTGAATTTGACTTTTGGGTGGATGGAGTTCAGGTAGTCGACATACTGCTTTACCGTGTCCATGTCTCCTTTGATGATGCTAAAGACGTCGTCAACATATTTCTTCCAGAGCTTGATAGACGAGGGTCGTAAGGGTTCATCGGGTCGTAAGGATTCAACGGGTCGTAAGTGTTCAACGGGTCCTAAGAGTTCACGAAGAACCCTTACGACCAGAAGAACACTTACGACACGAAGAACCGTTACGATACGATGAACTCTTACGACCCGATGAACTCTTACGACCCGACGAACCGTGACGGCCCGAAGAACCATTACGACCATAAGAACCCTTTCGACCAGAACAATGAAACCTTACGACCCGATAAACCTTAACAACCCGGTGAACTCTTACGACCCGATGAACCCGTATGACCTGATGAACTCTTACAACGCGATGATACCTTACAACCCGATATACTTACACTAAAAAAACGAAAGGGTTAAAAGAGTGCAAAAGGCCAAGCAATTCTAAGTATTGATTCATGTACTATCAGCAGCACATCAACCTATCCTTGATACATTACTGTTTTTGTTTTGAGATGATAAAAACACCTTTTTATTTCATCATATTGTTTTATATGGGTCATTATTTAGAAATAAACACATAGTTAAAAATCCTTATAGCTGTTATTTATATGGCCCTTGTTCATATGTAATTGAGTAATTTAGTAATTCTAATTACAATTACATCAAAGTAATTGGTAATTGAAATTACTTTTTAAAATTATTAATTCGTAATTGGTAATTGCAATTACATACAGTAATTGTAATTTTGTAATTAGTAGTTAATTACAATTTGCCCAACACTGCACCCATACCTACTACGTAAAGCCTATCTCCACTCCACATATGAGACGTGATAGTGTGTGAAACACCGCCGCCTACACCCGTGAGACGCGTGTCTCATCGCCGCCGACAGCCGACGATCACTTGTCTGACAGATGTCATTTTTCGTCTCGCGTCTCACGTCTTATGCGTAAAGATAAAAATAGCGCCTAAAATTTCACGTCTGCTCAGACGTGTACTAGCTTGTCTTATGACCTACGCGACTACTCTTGTTATTTCATACAAGCAGCCGTAAATTGCGCATCAATCTAATAAAAAGATAAGCCACTGGGCATAATAGAAAAACGCAGCACACAAACAGGCATAAGGAAGAGCTAAAATCATCGCACATCACGATTAATTCTCAAACGAAAGTGAAAGAAAGTCCGTCCAATACATCATTTTTATCACGCGACTGTAAGAAAACTGGCGTTTTTTCCACCACGCGACCGGCGCGGAAGTGTTGGCGCGAAAGAGAATCTTAACTTTTTTTCTCTGCACATTCTTACCGGCCAGTGTCAGTTACCGCGAGGTGCGTTCAGAAAAAAATAATAGAGTATCATGCAACAACGAGACTGCTTGCAGCCGGACAACGGAGGAGTAGAAGTGTCTTCATTGTGTTTTAAATGTTACATCAACAGTCACAACGGTCACTTCACGACAGTTCACTGCTGGACATAACACGGGCCTATTCCTCCCATTGGGGATTCGAATCTGCCTATTCGCTAGGCAGGCGGATGCAGTGCAATTAGTGTTATTTATTACTGTACGTAAACATTGGACTTGTCAGAAAAACCAAAGACATTTCAGTCTTCGTCTTCTAGGTATTCTTTTAAGACAATTTTTTCTACAACGGGTCTCTTCTTTTCTATAAGTTACCTATCCCTATCAGATATTTTGTACTACCTACAGGACGGCATGCAAACATCAACATACCTACATGTTTAATCTATTTTACCAGTGGCGAAGGGTGATCCTTTAACAAAGGTAGGCCGGAACCCGAAAAATAGTAGGTACCTATACGTAAATTCATGCGAGAGTAAGGATTGATTAGTGCCACTGCTATCTACCAGTCACAAATACAATACAATACAAATATGCTTTATTGTACAAGAAACAAAATAAAAAACAATATGACAAATGAAAAGATAAAGTACAACACAGGCGGCCTTTTTGATAGGGTAGCAATTTCTTCCAGGCAATCTTTGGGTAGGATTATGCGGAGATAGAAAGCGAGATAGTGCACAAAACATCTTTTAAATTAAGTAACTTATATAGAATATTACATATTCAGTTCTACTGTTCTATGCAGTTTCTGTGGCACAGAGCTCAATTACGCACATCGCAGCGCGGTGATTGTATGCGACGGCGTGTGCTGATTGTGCGATAATTAATTAACTAACAGATTGTTTCTATCTCTACCAGTTCTAGTCTTCTATACAGTTTCTGTGGCACAGAGCTCAATTACGCACATCGCAGCGCGGTGATTGTATGCGACGGCGTGTGCTGATTGTGCGATAATTAATTAACTAACAGATTGTTTCTATCTCTACCAGTTCTACTGTTCTATACAGTTTCTGTAATTACGCACAGCGCAGCGCGGTGATTGTATGCGACGGCGTGTGCTGATTGTGCGATAATTAATTAACTACCAGATTGTTGTTTCTATCTCTACCACTTCTACTGTTATATACAGTTTCTGTGCCACACAGCTCAATAACGCACAGCGCAGCGCGGTGATTGTATGCGACGGCGTGTGCTGATTGTGCGATAATTAATTAACTACCAGATTATTGTTTCTATCTCTACCAGTTCTACTGTTCTATACAGTTTCTGTGCCACACAGCTCAATTACGCGCAGCGCTGCGCGGTGATTGTATGCGACGGCGTGTGCTGATTGTGCGATAATTAATTAACTACCAGATTGTGGTGAAACCAGGAGGATTGCCGTATTTTCCTAGGCAATAGAGTAGAGTCTTCGCCACAAAAATGGTCCAGCAATAGAAAATCTGTGGGTCCAGCAGATGCAATGCTATCATCCACAGATATGTCTCTCATCCACACATTCGGTACTCTCGGGACCTATATTTGAAGAAAGTTGTTCGACTTTATGGTCTGGATGCATTCACCCCTAAACTGAACAACTTTCCCCATGAAACATGGTTTGAAATAATAAAAAATAAATGTACCTCCCGTACAAAATAACCGATCAGCTAATTGATGTACTACTTACGGGCGGCGGGTCAATTTGTTTCCATATTTCGAACCTAGATCCCGCATCTTTTCCTTGATTATCTCTCTTAAGGATTCCCACTGAAAAAGTTTGGCCAAAGCGATGAATGAATCTCGCTACGACAAATTTTCCCAACGCGAATTCCAAACAAATACATAATAGAACACCGTGTTTAGTTTGGCGCTAGATTTACCCGCCAAATCGCGGAAATGGCGGGAAGTCCATTGAGCGGGAGTTTACAAACATCAGATCGTGTGCGGTTAGCGGAAAAAATACTAGGACGGGATGTCAAGCTGTCGGTTTACCAAATAGGGTGATTCGGAGGACACGCGAAGTTGGTCCAGGTGCTTAAGATACCTACATGTTATCATCATCAACCGCAAAAATTGACCACTGATGGACATGGGCTTCCCTCTTGTTGGTATTAATTGTTACTCACGCTTCACACTTGATATGCGGAAATTTGAGAGATGAGAATGCGCAAGATACATAAAGCATTTACAGGGAGCGCTGCTGCCCATTCCCTAAATTACTTAATTTTACACCGGGCCGAGCGAGAAATTTCGTCAGCCTTCCTTGGTTGAATCCTTGCACTCTTCCGTGAATTATTTTAGTAATTAAATGATGATGATGGCAAGTTGGAGTTAATCTGTTACTTAACAATATGTCATTTAAATATGATTAATCACCTGTTAAGGATTAAAAAGATTGCAAGTGCCAGAAGAGGAAAGAAATTACGAGAAACTCTACTTATTATAGCAGTTCAGGTATACACTAGGTTTAAAGATTATTTTTTCATTCTCATACTGAGACGAATCTAAGGACACTTCACATGTCAAGCCCGCCCAGTCGTTTGGGCTGTAGCCTGTGAAAATTAATTTCTGGATACATACACACATACATAGGTTTCTTACTCTCGAAAAACATAAAAGACATAAAATACTTGAAGCATTCATTAGCCAGAATAGTGTACCTAAGTACCTATGAACTTATTAAACCTTCATGGAAAATTTATAAAAGTGGCTAAAGGAACCAACCACAATAACGAAATGCCTAAATCGTCTGACTTTCGCTGAGTCAAATCATACCACATTATACCTACCTTATAATGAGACATGAGATGAATAATTTAACCACAAGTTTTCCTTATCTAGTTGTTACTTAACAACCAATTTTCCTTGTTACTATCGGGTGAAAAATAATGTAATTAATTAATTTCATCATATTATTTATTAGAACTTACGTAATAAGCCTATATGAAGAATAAGAAGCTTAGATACCAGTAAGAACCTACCATCAATCAACCATTTAGGGCGAGAAATACACATAACGTCCTTTACTGCGCTATTTTAGCACTGCGTTACGCATGCGTTGTTTATATCAATCGCATTTTCCTAACGCACGCTTTACGCAGCGCTAAGTTTCTTGCCTAAGAAAGAAGTAATTTGCCAGTTAGAGCCACATTGAAACAAGAAAAACAAATCTACTTTCTGTTCAAGATACGGCGATGATAATTCTGAAATTTCAAAACGATTTAAAAATATTTATCTTCGCTCGCATTGGTAATGGATTCTGACTAAACACAGATAAGGCACCTCCTAATAAGTACGTGTGCTGTTTACCCAATATATCAGTTTCCTTGCCGCGCATACAGGGTGTTTTGTGATGCCGGGTCAGAATAGCATCACCCTCATTCTGCACCTTCCTAATAAGTACGTGTGCTGTTTGCCCAATATATCAGTTTCCTGGTCGCGCATACAGGGTGTTTTGTGATGCCGGGTCAGAATAGCATCACCCTCATTCTGCACCTTCCTGATAAGTACCAATATCTCAATATCGGAATATCAGATAGTAACAGTTTCCTTGCCGCTCATACAGGGTGTTTTGTGATGCCGGGTCAGAATAGCATCACCCTCATTCAGCACCTTCCTAATAAGTACGTGTGCTGTTTGCCCAATATCGAACCATCAGATAGTAACAGTTTCCTTGCCGCTCATACAGGGTGTTACGTGATGCCGGGTCAGAATAGCATCACCCTCATTCTGCACCTTCCTAATAAGTACGTGTGCTGTTTGCCCAATATCGAACCATCAGATAGTAACAGTTTCCTTGCCGCTCATACAGGGTGTTACGTGATGCCGGGTCAGAATAGCATCACCCTCATTCTGCACCTTCCTAATAAGTACGTGTGCTGTTTGCCCAATATCGAACCATCAGATAGTAACAGTTTCCTTGCCGCTCATACAGGGTGTTACGTGATGCCGGGTCAGAATAGCATCACCCTCATTCTGCACCTTCCTAATAAGTACGTGTGCTGTTTGCCCAATATATCAGTTTCCTTGCCGCTCATACAGGGTGTTTTGTGATGCCGGGTCAGAATAGCATCACCCTCATTCTGCACCTTCCTAATAAGTACGTGTGCTGTTTGTCCAATATATCAGTTTCCTTGCCGCTCATACAGGGTGTTTCGTGATGCCGGGTCAGAATAGCATCACCCTCATTCGGCACCTCCTAATAAGTACGTGTGCTGTTTGCCCAATATCGGACTATTAGATAGTAACAGTTTCCTTGCCGCTCATACAGGGTGTTTCGTGATGCCGGGTCAGAATAGCATCACGTCTTTTACCGAAACGCGGAACTATCTTTCTAAGAACAATCAGCACAAAGAGGAGAAACCGCGGGGCACCTGTATAGATGGTTCACTCGAAACTATTTTGACGCCTACCTACTGGCTTTAACTGCATTAACTGGAATTTCAGGGGAACTCAAGGTAAATAAGAAGAAGATTGCCACGAACGAACGTCATATTTCTTGGATTAAAATTGGCTCAGAATCATATGATTCTGACGTTCTTGTATCACATTTCGCTATTTTGATATTGAGATTTTTGACAGTAGCAACCCTGGCTATGTAACAATATTGACAGTCGCGAAAATCCTAAATGGGGTCGAGTGAACCTTCTATATAGGTACTCTCTATTTTGTGCAATCAGTATGTGGGTCACCCTGAAAAGTTTTACTTGAACGTCAGTTTCTCCTGATGTTCATGTATATAAAACACCCTGTATGTATATTATTTTACCGAGGTACCTATATCTGTATCTGACGACCGTTAGGTAACTCAACCACCATCTTGGAAGATAAGCCTTGTAACACCTTTGCTCTGAAAAGATAATGGCTATTGGAGGATCCTGTGGACTAGTGGGTAGAACCTTGGACTTGTCTATCGGTTGTGGGTTCTATTCCAAAAACATAACCAAGGCAATGGAAATTTGTTGTTGTATACTTGTATGTAACACCTTTGCTCTGAAAAGATAATGCCTAATAGAGGATCCTTGAGTAGATCCTTGGACTTGTCAGGGGTTGCGGTTCAATATATAAAAAAAACTGGATATAAGCATTAAAATTTTCTTATACAGGGTTATTTTTTAGTCAGTGCGCAAACTTTGCAGGATGTTTCTACTCGTGAATCTGAACAACTTTTACTATGGGGCCACCTGCGAAATCTAAAAAAAATTTTTGGTTGTTCCATACATTTTTGCCGAGTAGGTATGAATTTTTCTATGGAACATCCAAATTTTTTTTTGCGAATTCGCAGGTGGTCCCATACTAAAAGTTGTTCAAAATCACGAGTAGAAACACCCTGCAGAGTTTGCGCACTGACTAAAAAATAACCCAGTATAGAGTGGGTTAATAACCTTCCTTTATACGTTTTGGAGAATAATATTGATGAGATGGGAGGATTTTCGTATAAAAATACGATTTTCGAATAGGTAGTTAGTACAGTACCTAGTGGAACATTTTTAGGGTTTCGTAGTCTACTAGAAACCCTTATAGTTTCGTCATGTCTGTCTGTCTGTCTGTCTGTCTGTCGGTCTGTCTGTCTGTCTGTCTGTCTGTCTGTCTGTATGCCGCGCCCTCATATCTTCGTCAGTTTTAGAGCTATCAACATGAAATTTGGTGAGAAGATAGATCGAGTTGACCCAAATATAGAAATGTTGAGAAAAAAATATTTAAAATGTTTTTTGGACCCCCTCCCATACAAGTGAAAGGGGGGCTAAAATTTTTTTTTTCTTCTGTAATATTGAGTAGGGTATCGTTGAATAGATCTTTTAAAACTAAGGTGAGGTTTCTTTGAAACAAAGTCACTAAAATGTTTCTGTCACGAGATATTTGCTTTTAAAAAGGGCGTTTTTGACCCATAATTTGTTCCAGCTGCAACTTCTAAAGTATAAACGCTAAAAATTTGAAATAAATATGGAATATAGCTTACAATCTGAAGTTACAATGAAAACTATAACGGATATCGTACCCTTAAAGGTCTCAGAAAAAAATGAGTTTTTCTATTTGCGGTTGGTCATCATACTGCTGCTAACAAACCAGCAACAAAAGTAAGTTTGTAATGCTGAAAAACCTGATATTTAAACGTTGACTACGAAACCCTATTTATGGGCGTGTCTAACACGCTCTTGGCCGGTTTTTTTAAAGAACAAGGTTAATATAGGTAGGTACTTAGGAGGACAATTTGCGCAGAAAGTTTAAGAATCAAACGTCATTTTAGCAGGAAAGGGGATTAATCGTGTAACATGTGATTAGGTATTTGTATTTATACATTTGCGAAATTAAGGAAATGAGTTTTTTTAAGAAAAATAGGTTTTTAACGTACTTGCCAAAACCGAGAACAGTAATGTAAATACACACAGTACCTACCTACCTATACATAGATGAACGATCCTAACGACAGCGGTGAATCACCGAAGCCGTACCTATGTCCTTACTTTTCCAAACGAAATGAGTGATTAACATTTAGCCCAACTGCCAAGCCCAGGGATTTCCAAAAATGATAACGACCAAATACTTTCGCAAGATTAAATATCAGTGTATCTGTGAGATACTACATAATGTTTCAATTAAAAGAAATGGCAGGTTAATAAATTGATAAACGAAAGAATGTGAAAATTGTGTAATCTATGATGCAATAATATTAATGTATTCTTGTAATATATTTTAATATATTTATTTTTATATTAGTAAAATAAATATGTAAGGGTCAAGTTTCACTTGCATCACAGAATGATCCTCTTATTTGATATATGTATGAGAGAGGAATTTTAGATTTGTATGAAGGACAAATTAACTAGTCAATTTAGGATGTCATATTCATACAAATCGGTTTGACAAACACATTCGTCGACGCAGCGTTGTGCGATGCGCAGCGCTAGCGGATGCGTCTGTCACGTGTGTATATCGCCTTAGCTGCACCTCCAGATACCCATTTTGGAGATCAACTTATACATAAAGTACATGACTTTCTTCATAACTGTATGAAAAATTATAATTCAGCCTATATTACCTACTTATAAATAAATATAGATTCTCCCATACCTACAGAATCAATTTATCCTTGAATTTCTTTTAAGAACATTTTGTTTTTTGGATCATAATTTATCTTCAGACGATAAAAACTACGACAATAATAATTTTGAAGATAAAAAAATAATCAATTAATGTCATGGTAAAGATAAATGATAAATGAGTGAGCTGTCTACTCTAAATAATATCAGAGATTAAAGCAAGTATGTAAGGGAGACCGAGGGGTGTTGGATCATTTTTGACATTTTGCTTCGTAACACAAAATTCTATAAAGATAATTCGTATTTGATTACACCAATCGATAGCAAATTTCATAAGCTTTAAAATGATATACACATTAGAAGTGTAAGTGTAAAGTCTTTTATAAAAAATCAACTTTAGTTGAGCAAGACATTTTGATCCAACACCCCTGATACCGAGGACTGTTGGATCAGGTACAGAGGGGTGTTGGATCATTTTATGTTAATGTCATTTCAATAAAGGCTTATTTGAATTTTTTATGTATGACCTCAAAGTTAACTAAATAATTCATTTTAAAGAATTTACTGGGGGCACAGTAGTGCCCCCGCCAAGACGAGCCAAGCAAAGCGCCAGAGAACTACCTACCTTTTCTAGAAGTATTTCGTAGTTTTTTGAACTCTCATAACTCTAGTTTTCTATATACCATATTGATCAAATTCTCAGGATATCTTGTCGATAGTAACCTTATTAAACATGCAATAATTCAATTACATAGCTTTAATACTTTTTGATTTTATGTATATCTAAAAAACACCGATTTCGTCACTCAATGACACACTCACTCGCTGATGATCAGCTAAATGTTCGGGAACTTCCTGAAGAGCTAGTAAGCTGAAATTTGGCGTGTAGACTAGGTTAAGCATACAAAAAACGAAAAGATTCAGAAACTTATGCCCCAATCCCCAAAATGGCGGGAAAAAGTTAGTATGAGAATTCTTTTTTTTAAATCGCATTTTAATTCACGGTGAAAAAGGAATAAATAATAAATTAGCGTCAGTCATTTGAAAATGAAAATGAAAATGAAAATGAAAATGAAAATGAAAATGAAAATGAAAATGAAAATGAAAATGAAAATGAAAATGAAAATGAAAATGAAAATGAAAATGAAAATGAAAATGAAAATGAAAATGAAAATGAAAATGAAAATGAAAATGAAAATGAAAATGAAAATGAAAATGAAAATGAAAATGAAAATGAAAATGAAAATGAAAATGAAAATGAAAATGAAATTGAAAATGAAAATGAAAATGAAAATGAAAATGAAAATGAAAATGAAAATGAAAATGAAAATGAAAATGAAAATGAAAATGAAAATGAAAATGAAATGAAATGAAAATGAAAATGAAAATGAAAATGAAAATGAAAATGAAAATGAAATGAAAATGAAAATGAAAATGAAAATGAAAATGAAAATGAAAATGAAAATGAAAATGAAAATGAAAATGAAAATGAAAATGAAAATGAAAATGAAAATGAAAATGAAAATGAAAATGAAAATGAAAATGAAAATGAAAATGAAAATGAAATCGAAAAGTTTATTAATAATGTATTCGGTTATACGTACGTATAACGAACTTACACCCGGCCAGCACAACACGCGTGGTGCTCGTGTACTCTATGAAATTAACCATACAAAATTTTACCGAGGGGTGTTGGGTCAGGCTGATCCAACACCCCTCGGTATGAAAAATCCTGCCAGTTTGACAAAAACATTAAACTGAGATAAAACCACAGAGAACCCAGACGTCCCAGTGGTGCCATATGAATCCTTAATTTTGAAGGTTTCATATCGTATAAAACTTAAATTAAAATATAAAAGCACCTCCAAAATATTAGCCTGACAAATAAGAGCACAAAACATACTTTTGACGATTTTTTTTACGATGTTCCGACAAAAACAAAACGGCGCGCTATTTGTCAGGGACGCTAACTTAGGGGTCAACAAGAGGCAGAAAGAGGCACAATTGCATTATAGTCTGCTCGCTAACGCTTCTACTTTTCGAGAAAACAAAGCTGATCCAACACCCCTTTGATCCAATACCCCTCGGTCTCCCCTACTTATTAATAAAAAACATGATTAAGATTTAGGTAGATACAAATCCAGCATATCAAACCTAATGGATCAACTTATACTGGTTCTTATTAGTATTTGTATGAAAAACCAGTGTAAGTAGGTCTTTCAAATGCTTGCTATTACCTAGATACAGCCCCTGAAGAAAATTCTAAGAATTTTATTTTATACATGAGTGAAAAAAATCAACTGCAAATATTGTAAGGGCGGACTAATAAAATAAACTGTACCTACCTATAATTTTCCGCAAAGAACGTACCTAGGTCGAAATATGAAAAAAAAAATGGGCCATACGAAATTTACCAGGCGATCGAGGTAATTGTTATGGGAGGAACAATTTTCACCTCTTAAAATACCTATTTGCAGTTGATTTTGTACATCTTAAACACAATCCTTCGACTAGGTGACACACGATAGAAGAAGAAGATCGTTAGGTACTTATAATTCTTAATAGACTATAGGTATTATGTATTTTAAAGGTAACCGTTCTTTTATTAGGTATGTCGGCCTATACTATATGTAGGTATTTCTCTGGGAACTTCGATCCTTATCGCCAGCCCATCTTTAGTTAATATCGATCGTAAACCTTAATCACCTTCATAATATGTTGCCCTTTTGAAAAGAATGCCTTGAATTCAACATTATTTTTTCTATCGAGCATCAATTGATCTTTTTAACCTATCCACGAAGGGTAATAGAATTGTATTGTTAATATTTTCTACTACTTATACCACATTCTCAGGCAAGAAACATAAGTAACATCCGTTTGTGCGTTATTTTTGCGCTGCATAACGCAATCCGTGACAGCCGATGTGGTGCAATGGTTAGTACGATTGCCTGCGACGCAGAAGGTTCCGGGTTCAATTCCCGGTGGGGTTACTCACAAAGTTGATATTTATCACTTGGTTAGTTTGTCCCCAGTCTGGTTAGGACATTGCAGGCTGAACCACCTGATTGTCCGAAAAGCAAGATGGTTCCGTGCTTCGGATGGGCACGTTAAGCCGTCGCGTCGGTCCCGGTTGCTGTCTATGATCACTTAAACGGCGGTCGTTTCACAACCATGTCAGAGGCCTGCTACTTGCAGTAGGCGGTTGAAATACTCTGACACCAGGGTTCACCGGGTCGTTGGACGACTTGGTGTCCCACTCGAAGAAGAAGAAGACGCATGCTGTAGGACAATACGAATTTGAACCTTATCTATTCTCATACAAATACAGTGTATGTCAAACGGTTTGAGAGACGAAAATCAGGTGGAAAATCGCATTTTCCTAACGCATGCGTTAGCGCTGCGCAAAAATAACGCACATACGAACTTTAATTGTATTTCTCGCCTAATATATTCCTGCATGTATTTTATTAGTAGAAAAGAATAATGTTTAATTAATTAAGCTAAGAATGCATTTCTGTGTCCTTTCCGACCCTGTTTTTATTTCTTGTGAATTGTCGGAAAGAGAAATAGAAAATCTATTATTTAGTATCGAAATGTATCTATCTAGGTACCTACTATCGTCATCAAATCCACTTACCCATTTAAGGTATCAACTTATTGTGTTTATCTTAGTATATGTATGAAATCCAGTAGGTATAGGTAAGTTGGTCCCTATAATGCGTATAGGTTGATGTGCTGGCTATCTAGGTAGGTATAACTAATTAACTACATAGAATTCAGCAAATCAATATTTATAGTAGGTATAAAATGACGTCGCTTTTTGCGTTTCTCTTTCTGTCCTCCTAAACCATGCAACTGAATTTGAGGCGGTTTTTTGTAACAGGTTTAGTGATTCTGATTCTCAAGGAAGGTTTATGCTGGAAAATGCCCTTTTCCCGCGGGAAAATGAGTTGCTGCGCATGAAACCGCTCACGAGCCGCGGCGGGTGAAATTTTATTAGTCACACAGTGACCGATAGCGAAAACTCAGAACCGGCTAGTGACAAGGAATAACATTCCCCAAAGAGCATAGGTCAAAATATGAAAAAACCGGCCAAGAGCGTGTCAGACACGCCCACAAATAGGGTTTCGTAGTCAACGTTTAAATATCAGGTTTTTCAGCATTACAAACTTAATTTGTTGCTGGTTTGTTAGCAGCAGTATGATGACCAACCGCAAATAGAAAAACTCAATTTTTTCTGAAACCTTTAAAGGTACAATATCCGTTATAGTTTTCATTGTAATTCCAAATTATAAGCTATATTCCATATTTGTTTAAAATTTTTAGCGTTTATACTTTAGAAGTTACAGCTGGAACAAATTATGGGTCAAAAACGCCCTTTTTAAAAACAAATATCTCGTGACAGAAACATTTTATCGACTTTGTTTCAAAGAAACCTCACCTTAGTTTTAAAAGACCTATTCAACGATACCCTACACAATATTACAGACGAAAAAAAAATTTTTTGCCCCCCTTTCACTTGTATGGGAGGGGGTCCAAAAAACATTTAAAATATTTTTTTCTTAACATTTCTATATTTGGGTCAACACGATCTATCTTCTCACCAAATTTCATGTTGATAGCTCTAAAACTGACGAAGATATGAGGGCGCGGCATACAGACAGACAGACAGACAGACAGACAGACAGACAGACAGACATGACGAAACTATAAGGGTTTCTAGTAGACTACGAAACCCTAAAAAATTGGACCTCTCATACAAAATCTCCGATCAGCTGGTTTGAGTTACTATGAGAGGGCCACAATTTTTTCACCCCGTATACGTAGGAGAGGCCGACTATAAATAGGTCAAGACAAGGGGCTGGTCTGCTCTCGCGGGCTCAGCGGTTGGTCAAGAGACCTACTAGTTCCGAGACCCTCCAGTTCCAAGACCCTATAGTCCCAAAACCCGTTGGCCACGTGTTGACCGAGGGTGCCATATTTGACCAACGGTTGACCGATAAGAAGGTCACGCCGAGATCGGACAGGAAACGACGATAAACATATTAGTATTACTATTGCCTTGTTTTCTACTTCCTTAAAGGAGCATGAAATGTTAAAAAAACCGTAGGTGAACTATCTAGTCCATGAAACTGAACAACTGAGCAACCTTAAAGGAGCACGAAATGTAAAAAAAACCGTAGGTGAACTAGCCCATGAAACTGAACAACCTTTTCTCGAGGAACGAAACTTTTGGACTTTGCTTGGAAAATTAGGTACTTGGTCTGCTCTCTCTCAAATTTCAAAGAAAACAGAAATTATGGATGATTATTTTAGGATGCAAAAGGTATTGAGATAACATTCCATGTTTCAGTTCACGATGTTCCTCTGGGAAGATTAAATTTTTAAAAACATCTTGTTTAATTTACAAAATTATTATGTCCATCTGTGCCTTCGAGCATCTTCCGTCCCGTTCCGGCCCCCTGTGCGAACCTACCTACGTATGGTGAAATCGTCTTGTGTATAATTTGATGCCAATGATATATTATGACGTAGCTCCATCTACCGGACTTAGTTACGAAATATATCCGAAGCGATGAAATTCTGCTAAGTTAAAATTGTATTTCCACTAACTTTTGAAGTTACAAGGGAATAAGGAAAGTAACTAAATACTAAGTTTTTATCCGCTTCATGAAATTGATAAAAATCAATCAACCGATATTATAATAAAAAAAATATACCGCAGGCAGGATTCAAATCCGCACCTTCGCTGTTACAGCTAGAACAATTTGAAAATTTTCTTAAGAATGAATTGTTTTAAAATTTGATATTCATCGAAATTAAACTAGTGTGACCTAATTTTATACAATCCTAAGGACATATTCAGGACTCTCAAGGTTTTTTTCGTCAAAATACCTAAATAAATTTGTGTAGGCTTAGAACAATAGAAAACTAAGAATAAGTATTTTAAATGTGGAAGGGAAAGTTATTTATCGTTATTTAGGTAAGTACTCATAAGATTAACTTTAAATTCTGCCCATAATAAATATTCATTCGCATTGCTACAAAAATCCCCCAAGCCGAAACAAATAATCTAAAATTAAATTAATCATTCGTCCGCTATAGATAAGCCATTCTGAAATATTGATAAAGACGGAACCACCCGATTGGCATCTCCACATTATGATTGCGCGCTCTCAAAAACAATGATCCACCTGAACGGCAGGTAATCTGTAGCAGCGGGACGAAACGGCCGCAGCTAACCGTCTCTTTCCCCCGCGCAAGAGGAGAGACGCGCGCTCTCGCTCTCCCCGCGCACCGGCGAGCCGCTCTCGACCAATCGGCGGCCATCTTCTGCTCCCCCGAGAGCAAGCGACAGTGCGTGCTCTCATCAGCACAAGGAGACAATATCTCGCGCAGTGAGGTTGTCCGTCCCGCGGAGATGCGCTCTGCATGCGCACCGAACGAATTTCAAAATTAAAACAGTGCCTTAGAACTTTTAGTGCTAAAATAATTTATAAGACTGGAAATCTGTGCTCAAAATTAAGATAAGGTGACAGTGAGAGACTGGAAGCTTTGTGGACTTTATTTTATTAATTCGGGCAACGGCTGATAGCGCGAAAATTATCCACGATTGGGTGAGTGTTATTTTGATTAGATTACAATGCAAATTATCGTCTGCGCCCTGGTATATTTTGTGTCGTGTTTGAGTAGGTATTGTAAAAAATCGGGTTGGTTCAGTGCGGCCGCGACAGTCTCATGTCGCGATTGTTGACCTCTTCCAGTGGTGATGGTGCGTTACTTTTGTTATCTTTAAGAAATACAAGGATATAATTATAAATTTTTCACAAACAGCTTGCGGATATTTTTAAATCGTGTATAATTGTAATTTTAATCGTAATAAAAACTAAGTGTCCAAAAATAATTTGAGTGTTGTGAACAATTTGCCAAAACAAATAAATATAAAGTTAATTGTTATGCGGTAAAACGCAATTATTTGTAAAATTTTCTGCTAAGTGGATAAAAGAAAGTGGTAAATGAAAAAATAAATCATGTGAAAAAAACTGTTTATCAGAATTAATAAATAAGGTAAATTATGTATCTATAGGCTAAATATAATAATAAAAGGTACCTATCATAACATACTGAATGATATTAATGAATGATCGACGTGAGGATACCTCCTGGAAAAAGGTATATTTTCGTTTTAGATAATAAATCTAAGTATGTGTCACAAAGAAAAAAATAATCATAAAACATACGTAAATTGAAATAATATTGACATCTAAAAGCATGTTATCTACCCAAATATAAATAAGAACAAAAGTTTTCCAGAAAATAAAAATCCCGACGGATTATAAAATATCGAAGTAATTAGAGAAATAATCCTATATAATTTGGTATTAAATAAGTGATAATAAGTTGACCTTATTGTTAACACCATCACGAAGCATCAAATAAGAATCTTATACGTTATTTTTTTATTATTAGTTGGATTTCCACCTGCGCATAAGGCTGAAGTCGCATTTTTTTTTGGTCCTTATAACATTAGGATTTCCCATCCCATTGAGAAAATTGCGGCTGGATTATACGCAGGTAGAATCCGGCACTTAATCCTATGAATGAACAAAGGATTATATTTTACCAACAATTAGATATGAAGGATTTAGGATCCATTTAAAGTAAGTTACATTCCAACATGGTTTTTGACTTAAGCAATTCAAAATCGGGAAGATATAAGTACTTACTGACTCATGCCGAAATATGCAATGAATAATAAATCGATGACGTTTAACGTACTTAGAGAATTATCTAATGATGAGATATCGATTAAAAGAAAAGTAATTAATTTTAATGGTACCGTTAAAATTGCAAAATGAAATTCTTTAAATCTTCTAGTCTTTACTAATCCAGTCCAGTATCAATTTAAAGACAACTCTTCTTTAAATTGATGCTATTTATTAAGTCCATGGATTTTAATGTTTCTCGTACAACTAACAATATTAATATTATAAAAGCAAATTAAACATAAAAAATAGTACATCAGAATCTAAACAATGGCTAGGAACCTAATGCGAAAAAGATAATTCTGCAAACCTTTCCGTTGTCGAACAAACTAAAGAGAACGTGCTTACCCATCTAACAACCTGATTGCAAAGAACAAAGCAAAAAATGGATCAATTACAGATTCAAAAACGGTCAACATCTTAACACCAACATCCGTAGATGCAGCCGACGATGTTTGCTGCTCTGCTCATTATCTCCAAGTAGAAACAGGAAAGTTTGCAAAATACGATCGAGCGAAGAGAAGGATGTCCCCAATTTCCTCAAGATAAAGGATATATTTAGAGTTGCTAAGAGGAAAGAAAGTGCTTTGTAATAATTTAGTTTAGTAAGAAATATATTTACAACAAATCTAAAATTATTAAATTTAAGTATCTTGCATTATAATCTACTCAAAATATGCAAAATTACTGTTAAACACACTTTAAAAAAATCGTATTGAGTATTAATGACGTCAAGGAAGTCTATCTGAATTAACAGAATTAAAGATAGTGGATGTAGCTCGATTAAAAACTAATCTACAAAAGATGATCGATCATCTTTTTGGCGTCTTTGACTCAGTCACGAGATATGGGAAACATTAATAAATTAATTTATGACAGTATAAACTTTTATCAGCTGTGCAATCATTGAGGCGGGGCCCACACGCAGCGTCCATCAAAGATTTCCTAGTAGTTGACCAACGCATACGTTAGCGCTGCGCTAAAATTGCGCAGCAATAGACATAACGTCTATAGTCTAAAACAAGAATCGTCAAAAGTTTCTCCCGGAACGCAACGAAGAAATCATCCATATACACATTAAAAACACCACTACATGCACAATCTCGCTTATCTCAATTGCATAATCACATTTTAAGCGTTAAAACATCAGGTGCAATAACAACCGGCATATCAGCAAGAATCCGTGACAAAATTGCTATAACATCTTGGCGTGAATCTCGCAACGATTATGGCATCATTACAATCTTCGTGAGTTGACAATCTGGAGTGCTATCGGCGTGATAACGTGTCTCAATTACTGATCAAACGCTGATAGACTGAGAGTTGAACTTGCACTTGCAGTCTTGTTTGATATGACAGTTGTGTTTGGAACTCTTTGAGGAGTAGTGACTTTGGTGCAGTGTGAAAAAATAAGTTTAAATAAGATTCATCATCAATTGGATCTTGTCAGACACGAGTAAGAATCTTATAGTCGTTTCTATTGTAGTATAAGATAATAATTAATAATAAATGAAATTCTAGATAATTCTAATAAACAAATACATCATCATGACAAATATCCACACCTGATCACGTCTTACACAGTGCGCTGATAAATATATCCTTGTGATAACGCTGCTGTAATGAAATAAAATGGTTTACCTTGTGGGTGAGTGATAATCACTCAACATAATTATTTTTTACTAGTATACTTTAAGGTACATTTAAAAAAAATGAGAATCATATGAGTAAAGTAAGTAAATATTTAGGTAATGCAACTCTAACTTGATCGTCATTTAATTTAAAAAAATAATAAACTGTGTGGTTTTTAACCTTTTATTATCAAAATCCAGAGAAAAGAACGACATTTACACAACATACTAATAATTATCATCTTAATTTCTTATTAGAAACTGCCAAGTTAAAGAAGTCAAATCCTGGAAACCACGACGTTTCACATGACGCCTTTCTCACAAAGCACCATTCTCAGTTTTCGCCACGTTTTAGCTAATATCGCTAACTACAAAAGCGCCGCCGCCGTCGGCATCTTTGATCCCCAGGATAGCGCGGTACTGGGAAACTCAAGAATCGTAATACAATATTTAATACTTATCTTTGCGTTTGATAAGTTTTATTGAGAGAGAAATATGAGAAACGTATCCGTTTTGCAGAAAAGCGTTACATGCAACTTCCAAACACTTAAAACAATCAGATTGATTCTAATTAGAATCTTAAAAACATTATATGATAGTATTAGTTTTTGGTCTTCTTCTTCGAGTGGGACACCAAGTCATCCAACGAACCGATGAACCCTGGTGTCAGAGTTTTTAACCGCCTACTACAAGTATCAGGCCTCTGACATGGTTCTGTTGAATCAAACACCGTAAAAACATTACAAAAAATATCTATATTTACCTCGCTAACTTCGAACAGATTCTTGTCTACAAGAATGTTACGATCACAGATGCATATAATCACCATATGCTAGTGAACAGGTATAGTTATAGGTATAGCCGAGTTATGTGGTTGCGTCTGTGCAGGTTATTAGCACGCATTGTTTGACTGGATAGGAGCCGTGCGCCCGACGACTGTCAACTACTCCACTATTGAATTTATTCGATCTATTGATTTCAAGATGGCCGATGTGTCGGAATCTGTTTGATGCTGGCATAATAGTACTGTCGTCTTTGTTTGATCTGGTAATTATCATTTTTTTATCTTCAGAAGGACTTGCTATACACAAAAAACAGTCATGTCACTACCCAAAGAACAAAGAATAAAACAAATACAAACACGCCAGTACCACACCCTAAATATAATCTCTATTAGTTTTGTAATCATTACCACTAATCAAATCTTGATATAATATTATGAGTAACAATATACAGCGATTACTTTAAAAAGTCATCGTTATACATAAAAATTGTTCTAATTATTTGTCACCAAAACAGGAATTGTCCTAGAATTTCCTGAAACCATGGTCACCCCAAGTCCTCAATAGTGATAGATAATAGTATCCTCATTTCTAGATGCACCGTACTCAGGAAGTTAAGATAACGTAAAGAGTTTATGACTCAGTTCAGTATTTTCTTTGTCACCTCATTATTAAAAAAGCTGTTACGTAATTTGAAACTTAAAATATTCATCGAATTAAAAATAAACATATTTTTGCGCTTTCGGAGAATAGCAAGACCTTTCAGATGAGGTTTTTTAAGTAATAAAATTCTGTTCATTCTTAGTATTTGCCATTAATTTAACCCCGCGGTTCTACTATAATAAAAAGGTAACTAACTAGGGTTGATTTCACTATTTATTTACGTAAAAACGGCTATGTATTTGTTAAAGTAAAAATATTTTCTGCATCAAATTAAAAGAAAGAAACTCATGTAACGTCCATTTGTGCGTTAGTTTGAGCAGCGCTAGTTAGTTTTGAGCATGCGTTAGGAAAATGCAATTTTCCACCCCATATTCATACAATTACGGTTTATGTCAAACGGTTTGACAGACGCATCCGTAAGCGCTGCGCATCGCACAACGCTGCGTCGACGCATATGAAATACGGATTTTTCCTATATATCCCATATCCTTCACAATATAAAATTCTGCGACTAATATGACATCAAAGATAGGTATTGTTCATCCGATATAAAATATGACAACAAACGAATCCCGTGTTGTCATATTTCATAGAAATGTAAATCCCGCCACAGATGAAACGAAAAACCATAACGTTTTGTCTAACAAATTAACACGTTCATACAACCATTATATTACAATAGCACTCGTAGAATTTCACACAAAAACTATTCAATTACACCATTACACCACAGACAGTGAGAATATGATAATAGTATAAAAAACACATACAATGTTCCGCTTGGGGATTTATTAGATCAAACTATTTAGCTAATGCGTAAGCGCATTACATACATACATATAGGATGCAATTTTATTAATGGCGGATCCGTTAAGGGTGTGTTCTATCAATGAAACTGAACAACTTGCCCCAAGGAACATAGGTCGAAATATGAAAAAAAAATTTTGGACCTCCCATACAAAATGTACCAGCCGGCCGAGTCAATTTGTATGGGAGGTCCAAAAAATTTTTTCATATTTCGACCTATGTTCCTTGGGGAAAGTTGTTCAGTTTCACGGGCTGGTTCACCCCTTAAAATATTTGCAGTTGATTTTTTTACATCCTATAGGGTTACATTTAATTAAGTACAAATCTCTTGAGGGTGTGATCTACTCACAAATCTGAACAACTTGTGTTTGAAACTATGCTTCGAAATATGAAAAAAAAATTTGGACCCCCCATACAAAACTGCTGAAAAAGTGTGTCACTTAGTATGGGAGGTCCAAATTGTTTTTTTATATTTCGAAGAAAAGTTTCTAACAAAAGTTGTTCAATTTTGTGAGTAGATTACACCCTCAAGAGATTTGTACTTAATTAAATTTAACCGTATATATCACGCCTATATCCCTTGCGGGGTAGGCAGAGCGTAAACGACTGTTAAAAGGGGCAATTACACCACGTCTGACAAGTTTGAGAATCAGTCTGTATACCACCATAGAGACAGGTTGTCAGCCTGTCGCCTTAAATTGCAATACACTTCAACTCTCATATTTTTAGTCGCTTCTTACGTCACCCAAGGGAAAGATATGGGGTGATGCTATACTAAACCGGCATCACACGGCAATATCTATGCAATTCTTCTACTGAATTTGCATTACTGTCAATTTCTGGCCGCTACGAATATTGCTACGGCGTAGACAGTTCGTAGCACTTTTTCTCCGCACTACTACCTACTTGAGTTTGACATGACTTAGGGCTGGCCCAAATGGCACAAACCGTTTAAAAATAAATAAAATTATAAATAGAATGTATTCAAATGTCGGCGTGAATTAAGCAGTTATCTTTACCTACCTACGAGCTCCGCTGGTTGCTAAGCCGAGTAAGAATCGAGCCTTTAATACTTATACCTAACAGTTTCGTTTTGGTTTCAGGCGGCGGCGTCGCGCGTCGCGGGCCATGCAGGGAGCCGCCACGGCGCCTGCGCCCCCTGCGGCAGAGCCGCCAGCACCACAACGTAAGTACACATACGTACAGCTACAACAGTCCACTGCTGGGCATAGGCCTCCCTCTATAAGGGGGGTATGTGCCATACTCGCCACGCTTGGCAGGCGCGTCGCGGGCCATGCAGGGAGCCGCCACGGCGCCTGCGCCCCCTGCGGCAGAGCCGCCAGCACAGCAACGTAAGTATACCTAAATACCTACCTCATCATCTGCCTGCCCTTATCCCAGTTTATTTGGGGCGCAACATGTCTTTCTCTTCCATTCATCTCTATCAGCCGTCGAATCTTCGTTCACACCTTTTTCATTCATATCATCTTTTACACAATCCATCCAAACTTATTTAGGCCTTCCTCTCCTTCTGCGACCATTCCATCCACATTCATATTCATTACCTTTTTCGTCACATGATTTTCATCCCTCCTCATAATAAATATTATAAGGGACCTAAATACCTACCTAATACTTTTAAATAAAGGACACAGACTTGGTAAATAGTAAATAGTGTACAGAAAGGGCTTTTTTGAAACTAACCTGGGCCCCAAGTCTGCTAATTTCTTGTACCTATCCTTTTCCTAGCCACTTTAAATACAGTAATCGATTCGTTAATTACACGATTCCCAATCGATATTCGCGGAAGCTGTCTACAGACAGACAGCACATTCGATACTTATTATTAAACGGTCATTGTTATGGTCCGTCGAACCATAAAGACCATGGGACAAACATCTCGGCATCCTGAGACGAGATCAGTGCCATTATGGCATATGACACCAAGTTGATGAAGATAGGGCAGGCACTACCAGTTTCGATAAAAAGGTTACTGCTTAGCTTCTTAACTTACAACTAAAGGCAGGGCTCTATTTGTCTCATTCGCTGCTACTAGTTTTCCCGTGAGATAAGGCTTTTTTTGCTGTAAAAGGGAGATTTATTCGATCAGGAATGTCAAAGATTTATCGGTGAAAGAATTCTTAAAATGGGACGAGTAGCTTCTGAGATTAGATATCAGTTATGTTCGTTTACATATTATAGTGGTTGGGGGCTGACAAATTGTCACTGAAGTGGTTTATATGTATTATACCTACACAATTTCTTGAGATTATCTCCAAATATTTGTCAGACCTGGCGATAAGCATATTGAATTTTGTAATGGACCCCTACTAGCCTTTTCTCATTCAGCTGGCGTTTTGAAGACATAACCTCAATAATCTCGTGAGTGGCAGCCCTAGCGCGCAACCTGAAGCCTGAATGGGCTGAAGTGTGCGCACGCGCTCAAAACGACACCAAGTATTCCTAACTACCCACATTTTACTGCGCTCGCTAATCTTTACGAGGCATCCGGTTAGCTGGCAACTCTGGCACTCTGGGTGTTGCGGTGTTGCCACATCTTATCGTTAGAAACACCTCAAGGTCCCGATTTTATTATTCTACGTTTCTAAACACTTGAAATATTTGGACGCAATGGAATTCTTCATTTTATTTTCTTATGAAATTGTTGACACACTTGCGTAGGTGTAATAAAAAGGTGTTTTATGATGAACGTGCCGGCGAAATAACTTGTTAGACGTTTTGATGAATTATTATGATTTTTCCGTTTTCATACCTTAATAAGTATCTTTAAGTATATAAACAATGCTTATATCTAATATTCGCGTTAATCGAAAATATCCTTTATGTAAAAGCTACTAAATTCTCGGAATTTTAAATTGTACTTAACTGAAATTAATGTAATTGTATTATGAATATATGACAACAAACCTATGATGTCATATTCAAAAACAGAAATTCTGCGAACCTATACTATAAAGAAATGTAGCGTAGGATCTGGATCCCTACAGGGTAGGTAGAGCGATGAATGTGGGACTTCAAGTCGTCCAACAACCCGAAGAACCCTGCTGTCAGAGTTCTTGAACCAAAGGCAGGAGGCAGCTGCATTTCGACACTAGAACGGATTCCCAAAATCATTTCTAAACTCGACCTACTTTCAAATACAAACATGGCCTCATCACATTAGTCTCTCATTAAGAAAGGTATTCCATTTGCTCAGACCGAAGGTAAAAGGTACATTATAGAGCCCGTGCCACGAAAAAAAGGAAGGGACAAAATAGACTAAAAGTTGTTCTTATATCAAGTGTAGTAAAGTATAATCCCACCCAAAACATAAATGTGAAAGGCTGCCAAGTTCGATAATCTTGGAATGCTTCGCCTATAAAAGAAGTGAGATCTAAATAAGTACCAAGTTCCATACACAGACCTCAGTTAAAAATAGTTACAGGAATGCACACTTGATTTTTCGCAGTTTGGAAATAAGAATCTACTTTCCAAACTGCGGAAAATCAAGTGTACATTCCTGTAACTATTTTTAACTGAGGTCTGTGTATGGAACTCTCACTTCTTTATAGGCGAAGCATTCCAAGATTATCGAACTTGGCAGCACATTTATGTTTTGGGTGGGATTGCATTTATTTTTGTAAGGTTTATTTTCATTTTTTCTTATGATTAAGTTAGGTAAGGAAATATCTCATTTATACTTTACTTTGACTAAATACAAACCTTCGTAACGAATTTTAGGTCGGTACGACGATTGGAAGATATAGATAATTTTTTGTTTTAGTTCCTTAGGGTATGAATTTACACCTTCATTATTTTTAAAACCGACTCACACTTGGCCATTTTCAGATTTTTTCCTTTACCTTGACCTAAAGACCTACCTCCATGCCAAATTTCAAGTCAATACGACCATTGGAAATTTTTTGGTTTAGTTCCTTAGGGGTATGAATTTACACCTTCATTATTTTTAAAGCCGATTCACACTTGGCCATTTTCAGATTTTTTCCTTTACCTTGACCTAAAGACCTACCTCCATGCCAAATTTCAAGTCAATACGACCATTGGAAGTGGTCTAGGTTTTTGATGAGTGAGTGAGTCAGTCAGTCAGTCAGTCAGTGAGTGTATAGTAAAAATAGCGATTTTCTGACGTCAATATCTCAAGACCTACAATAGGTACATTAATGAAATTTTGTATTTTAGATAAGTAAGTAGATCTCGACAGATACTAGAAATTTCATATGCGTAGATAAAATAGATTTTGAGTTATAGGTGGGTCGAACTTGGCCCGAAATGGTTCGTGTAATATAACCCACGGCCGGTGTGTCGCTTTTTTTGCTCGAACTTGGCGGACACACTGCCGTGTGTCTAGATTCTTCTTTTGGTTTGGGATGCGAGTCATCTACTCGAGGTATTAGTATTGCATAGCCAGGGATGCTACTGTCAAAAATCTATGTCCAAGTTTAAGTATCAAAACATCAAAATCTGAAACAAGAACGCAAGATGTCTCTGAGCCAAATTTAATTCAAGAAATATGACGTTCGTGGCATTGAGTTCCTCTGAGATTCCAGTTCATTCTAGTAAGCGCACAGGTAAGCGTCAAAATCGTCGCTATAGTCCGACAATTTTGTGCGCGACCTTCCCTAGGGGTGACAGACGTTGGGGGGGGAGATGTCAGCGGGTAGCGGGAGGAGTAGCGGGGAAGGGTGAGGCGCGCATCCGCGCCGCACGTCATATTAAAATGACGTGCTTCCTCGCCCCCTTACCGTCTGTACCCCGCAGGAGGGTCGCGCACGAACTTGTCGGACTATAGTACCTACTGAGTGAGCCATCTGTATAGACGCCCGCGCATCTTCGAGACCTTTTCGTAGCGCAGACGCTATCTCTACAACCTCATCCTTTTGTCATTGCACACCTGTTTCTATATAATCATGAGGTTGAGATGGGTTGCCGTCGGCTCTCCGTCTATCTTGCGTAAGAAAAATGAGATTTGGAATGTTAAATCTTATTAATGAAAGATAGTCAAGCTGTAGTCTTTGCGGGGGGAGCAGAGGACTGATTGTTTTTACGAGCATGACACAATAATCGTCATCTTATTCAGCATCATCTTCCTGCCCTTATCCCAAATTAGTTGAGGTTAGCGCAACAAGATTTGTTAAAACACAAAATTATGCAACAAAGGATTTCGCTATGTTTTATGACCGGCCGCTTGCCTGCCGTCAACCCTCTTTGGAAATTCTATTGTAGGTGGTATCACTGCCACCATGTGGTTGACCATAATCGACAGATATTCATCGTTATCCCCAAATAAATAAATATTTTTTGCCAAGACTTTTGTATTTGAAAACGGAACTAACACCACACCACCGGCGCGGCATTCAAAACCCGGATTCAAAATCTCATCAGCTTTACGTCATTCTAATTATCTGACAGATAACCCATTTCCAGGCAAACAAGTCATTCATCTCAAAAAGGAAAGAGATACGAGGATTCCGAAGAAAATGACTGCATTCGGTGACTCGGCTGGTGGAGTAACGGTACTCTTATCACTGATAGTGGGTTTGTTTCCGGTGCCAATAGGTGTTTGCGCGATTGGGCAAAGTCTGTTACGAATTTGGGCAACTGGAGCACGATAAAGGTCGGGACATACCTGGAGAAAGATTAGATGCGGTAATTTTCGATTTGTATGAAATAAGTACCTATGACAATTTGCGCGTAAAATCATTAAAGTCATACGTACCTACTTTAACAAGTCGAAAATTCGCGCAACTCCCAACTACATTTGACACTGAATTTACTTCAAAATTTACTATGTAGGTACCAATTAAATCGTAAAGAACGTTAGAATGTAGAACCAAGCACAGTAGGATGCTGACCTAGGTAATAGATACGACAAAATAAGAATAAATACTTTGCGGTTTTACTAACCTAGCTTACGTGTAGAAATAGAACAATATTTACTTATTTATTACCTACTTGTTAATGAGCAAAAACGTATTATTGTTACAAACAAATTCATAACAGGATATTCCTATTTCTATGACATACGTTGTTCACTTAGGAACCCTACTGATAATATAAGTATCTACCACCTACCTTTACGTAATAAGTAGATAGGTACTTATGAATCAGAGCTAAAATTAGTATTTATTAATATTAATTATGTAAAACAAGGAAACTTTTACTCTAAATTACATGAATGACCTTACATGGTATCCCAAAGTTTACCTTTTAGTTCGAAAATCCTAAAATTAAATCTAGTTCCATTTGTAACTTCGTAAGACAATAATCACCTGTTCATATTGTGATGTTTTCGAAATATTTTGTGAAAAGTAAGTGAAATCGCAATTTTTTGTGAAATATACCATTAATATTATATTATAATAATCGTAAACTTTAGCATTAAGTAGGTATGCTCTTCAAAAATCACCAGTGGTTTAATCATCGCATCACCATAATCTAGTTAAATTCTTAGCTCCAAAAATTAATATCAGAATGAGACTTTCGTAAAAGAACGTGTGATTCAACTCATATCCTAGATCTATCACAGTGATTTTTGCTCATCGGAAAAGCATCTACTTACCTATCTGCTTACTAAAACGATTCATAAGCATTTATAAGCGAGTTTATGAATGACTTGTGTTTGTGAATCCGATCTCATGTTTCCGAAACCGACACGATCGCTTCCTGTACATTCATTGATTAGAATTTAGATTATTTGATAAACATGTGAAAATTATGAATGTTTTGGGAATCAAAGGTATTTTATTTAAGTATTTGGGCAGAAATTTTTTTATAACTCCGGTAAAGACAACGCGCAGGTAATAGGAATTCGAATAGCTTCGAATTTCGGAATGTTTAAATATGACATGAAAGAATTTCCGCGGAAATTGACAAATCTTATACAGTTGCTCTTACAACATTAAATCGAAAGGCACCTTCGTACCACGATTAACTAGTCGCAGAATTTGAAAAGCTGTGAATATGACGTCAAAGGTTTTCTGCGGTGAAATCGAAACATACCTACCATCCATAGCCATTCATGAAAATCAATGTTTTGAACAGTTACGCCATCAAAGATTTTTCGCGAAAATTGTCTATCCCATACTTGAGGCGTCTAATTTCAAAACCCGCTAAAACGAGTTCTCATAAAATGTCGGTATTCAAAAAAATCCATTAGACAGCGTATTTTCTGCTTTTAGGTATGAATATGTTGCTAAATGTATAATTCTCATCTAATGATGTTTAGTAAATGCTTTAAATCTACAGATTTTTGGAGAAATAACAAAAAGTATTTTCATTTTGGCGGCTTTTGCTGTGAACTTTTTGTTTTAGCGGGTTTTGCAAAACACATGTTGTATTATAGCGGCTTTTGATAAGAACATATTTTTGACATATTTCAAGAAGTGGATGGTACTCAACAATAAAACTTATTGTTGTGTTTGTAATTTATTCCGTTGTTGTGAACCGTTAATGTAAACACGACAATATTTATTAGTAAGAAAAAAGAGGCTTCTTTTACGAGAATATATTTTTAATTTTTATTATATTTCCACTGGGATAAACATAATTCAGTTTTTTGGCGTAGCCCTGGCACTTTAAATGCTATAACCGACTGTACATGAACAAAATAATTATTACACTCCTTATTTTGGTTAGGCAGCCAATTAACAAACAAAACGTTGACCATGTGGCATAACACCATCATATACTGTTTATCAAGTAATTTGTACCGAAGTTTCTCTCACCGTTTTTCACGCTCCTTCGTGCATTTCCAGAAAGCTTCATTGCCAGGTCTTTTCCGCACGTCTTTGGGACTGTACTTATTCACAAATTGGGAGAAATCCCCCATAATTTTGTATTAAAAAACAGTAAATACTGCTCCAACTTATTAGCAGTTTTGAACAAATTGCCATACTATTTTGAAAGTCACGTGATCGGAATACTGCGCTGTCATTGGTCGAATTCATTTTAGTGGATTTTGAAACGTAAAGGGAGCATTTTAGCGGATATTGCAACGCAAGTCCGACTTTGGAAGGGAGTTGTGTAGTAATGTACCGGGTTTTCTCAAGAATGATGGTAAGACTTGAAAGCCTGTAACAGCAGCATCATTTTGAGATCAAATACCAGCATTTCACAAAAGTACGTTTTAGCGGGTTTTGAAATTAGACGCCTCACTTCTTCTATTTTACGAGCTGAAACCTATTTCTCCACCCAATCACCATCATCATCATCTTCCTGCCCTTATCCCAATTACTTGGGGTCGGCGCAACACGTTTCGTTGAACACAAAATCGTGTTGCAAAGGATTTGGCTTATTTTTTTTTTACGACCGGCCGCCTACCAGACGTCAACCCTCCTTGGGAATGCTTTTGTGGTGGAATAACCGCCAACATACGGTTGGCCCTGGCTGTTTGGGTCGGGTTTATCCCTCGGTCGCCTCTTACGACCCCCACGGGAAGAGAGGGGGTGTTGCTATTCTACTCTGCCGGCACTCCACCCAATCACCATTGGTACCTTAAATAACCCGTCAACTTTCTCGTCGGCCATCTTGCAGGATGGGGCTCATCACGCATGCGCGGCAGACGCGCTTCCTCCTAACGGGGCTCCGGTTATGAAGTCGTCGAAGTAGGTGCGATCACTTGAATTAATCAGACGCTATGGGGACACCGCTGTATATGGAAGATATGCTGTGAAGATTGGTGGAAGCCGTTGAATTTTGATCGGGGAATTTTCTATTGGTGGTTACTAGTACTAGTCTATAAATATAGGTAACTAGAAAAATGAAGTCGTCGAAGTAGGTGCGATCACTTGAATTAATCAGACGCTATGGGGACACCACTGTATATGGAAGATACGCTGTGAAGATGGGTGGAAGCCGTTGAATTTTGATCGGGGAATTTTCTATTGGTGGTTACTTGTCTATAAATGTATAGGTAACTAACTAGCAAAATGAACGGGGAAAAGTCTGCGATCACTTGAATTAATCAGACGCTATGGGGACACCGCTGTATATGGAAGATATGCTGCGGAGATGGGTGGAAGCCGTTGAATTTTGATTGGGAATTACACTGTTGGTGTTTAATAAGTGGGTACCTATCTTCTTCCATTCCATGGTTACTTGTCGATAAATAATAACTAGATAAGAGCATCTAGGTACCTTACGATTGTTGTTAGGAATCTCAGATCTCGATGGAAACTTGCAAAAATCTTTATTGTTCTTAGGATGTTGTCCAAAATCCAGATAACTTTTTTGACAGACATCGGTAATGTTTATTTCGGATACCTACGGGGTTTTAGTTATAAATCTTACTTTATGTATCTAGAATCTCGGTCCTAAAGTTAAGAGCTATCGGTTGACGCGAGCTTTTAAGTCTTTCAGCGCCTTATTGATCCACTCGAAAGTTGAAGCGTGAAGTTTACACATTACATTACCAAAATAGAAATGTCATGAGTTTAGCTAGTTCCATTCATCAGAGCCTATCTTTATTCAACGTGCCCATTCTTTTCTCGCATAAATAATACCTAGCTATCAAAACGCTGCGCACGCGTCGCCATCACGTCGCAGGTACAGCTACCGCCATCTCTGGGCCCTTCACTTGAATTACTTTTGCCCCGGCCTGGATTTTGATGGGCCGTTTCAAATTCATCGATTGAGAATGAAATTCTTTATTCAGTTCAGACGATATCGTCGAAACGTCGAAGTATTTCGGTATTGATTTTGTTGCTGAATCAGGTTTACTTTCTGACTGTAGCTGGTGAGAAAAGGACACCGAATAGAAATTTAGGATCCAATGCACACCAGCAGCAGATAGCAGCTTGTAATTGGAACTAATTTGAGAACTAGCCTGGAGATACCTGGTACATTTTTGCTGATACGCACGTAGGTAGGTACCTACTTTCGAATTTTCTACTTAAGATGAAAAACGGACGGACGTATCTTACCGACTTTTGTGGCGTTCTTTCGTACTTAATCTTATTTTATCAACCTATAAAAATAGTTTGTTGCCTCAAGATCCCGAAATTTCCCCATAGAAGTACCTAAAATAGAGACGTTTCTTTCGCATTTTATGGCATTGTATCTTCTAAGTACCTAACTCATTTTGTCAAAAGTCTTAGAGTTCGGCCCTCAAGATCCTCCCCCTCCTTCCTCGATCCCCGCAGGCTGCGCGGGCGCCGAAACGAGCCGCTTTTCCGCAGAGAAAGCAACCGATCGACTGGAAACCGTTTTCGGAGCTGCAGGGCGTTGATTGGTTCACAAGCAGTCAAAGTACATCCAGTTTGACACATTGAACCGGACTGTTCTTATTTTGATCACGTCGCGGGCCTGCTCTTGGCTGTTCACGATTCGGAGGGCTCAGTTTTTGAGTTATAGAAAAATAAAAACTTAAGCAATATACCACTACAGCCACAACAATGAGTAATATACGAGGATGTGTTTACCCGCATTTGAAGCTAGGTCTGAGGAGGTCCATTGTCAAGATCTACCTACCTATAATATTTTGGGTTATTGAGCTAAAAAAGTTAGTTTAGTTATAGTTATAACAAAAAAGTACTAGAAGCCAGAAAACCATAAAGATTACCTACACGTAGGTCCCTAATCCAATCTCATTAAGATATAGAAACTTAAGACAAAATTATCCACCTAACTTAGGTATGGTTTCTATATTGCCAAGTACCTACCTAAAGTTACACATGCGAAAGAGAAGAAGGTGTGATTTTTCCTAAATGACAAGTTACACAACCGCTCGACCGTTTATCATAGAATCTCTGCTTTCTCCAACCCAATAGGTGGCTATCCTGCCATCTAACGGTTCGTCAACGTAATGAAAATGATTGATATGTTCTGGCCGTCGCCTCTACGACCGTTGGCTTTCCTCCTCGGTCCAATGCTTGCAATACCTCTAGTGTACCAGTGGACGCTGCCCTGATTATACGGTGTCAACTACCAATGGATGGTGTTGCCATAACTGAAACTAATCGGCGGTTATGATACGGGTTCTTGGGATCGTAAGTGGGTGTTCGCAGCTCGCAATTTGTGAGCGAGAGAAATTTGATTAACCGTTTTCGGTTCGAGACTTCGTTGTTTCTGGGGATATTGCGAAATGATGAGAATGCATAGATTTGTGAACATATTGACACATAGGGCTAGAGTATCGGAAAGTATGCATGCAAAAAGTGGCGTACTATCTATACTTCGTTAATTAAAGCATATTAATACCTGCTACCATAGCAGTGGTCATTTTTAAAACTAACTGTTTTTCAAAGCATAGATTGCTAAGTTCGTACTAAAACCAAATTTGTAAACGAACTGCGTAAAATAAGTAAACGCTAGCCGTTTAAAAACACATCAATAGCCACAATTTCTGAATGAAAAGCTTTACAATATTCTAATCATTCTACAAATATTCCTAAGTAGCATTCAGGCGGCTAAACCACCAATTTCTATACAAAAACGGTAACCAGTTACTGGTATTACGCGTCCAGCCATTCTATTGGTCACTTTAAATTCAGAATCCGCGGGAAGGAGGAAGTCACGAACGCGTGCGCACGTATGCCACCTTTTCTCCGTACTTGAACTTGTATGAACCCAGGCGTATGTAATTTGACAGCTTTTATTGGTATTTCGGATAAGATTTTTAACTGCACCTTCTTTTTCTATTTAAAAGCTCATTGCTCATAATCATAACCGCCAGATTTTTTGCCTTCTCCTTGACCTCCATAAATGACATGACCATTCTTTTCTTCTTCACTTTATCTAAATACCTAACACTTTCCTTTCTTGGCCTTTATCTTCCTCTTGACTGCCTCTGCTTTCTAAATATGTCTAGATGTAGGCCTCTTCCAAGGTATGCATCTAGGCACACCAGCTGCCCTCTTCACCCCTTCAGTGAGCGTCTAACGCAACACGCTATCAAGATAAGATTTTTTAGTACCAAGTTCTGATTTCCGTTAAAGTTGACATATTGAATTGAATAGAAATTTTGCGGTTCAACTGTACAAAGGCAGAAAAGATAAGCCGAACAAGGTCCTTTATAATGCTATTACATGAATAGCAATACCTAAATTCATTTGACTCCAAAACATGGAAACACGTGGTAAATTCTACAATCATTGACATACCTCATTTCGAAGATTCAGATTTTTAGGTATGAAATGAAAATGTTCCTTTAAACAACAAATGTCTCGAATTTCCTCATCATTGAAACAATGGGACTGCAAGATCATCAATTGGTTTGCTGAAATCTGCGTATGCGTTCGGCAGACTTTCAAAATTCTACATAAATCGGTAACCTTGCCTTCCAAGAACGTTTAAATTTTTTCGAAATTGCTAAACGGCATAAAATTAGTTTTCAAAATGTTGTAACGCTGTGAGCAGGCCCCAAGTCCAAACAGCTTATTATAATATGAGATATGTAGAATTTCTGTATAGTAAAATTGTTTAATAAACTTCTACTCCGACATTTATCTTATCACCCTACTAGCTAAGTCTAAAATATACCTATCGACCCCCAGCAAATCATCATCAACACAGGTTGAATAGTAGATCACATAACTAGGTACCTACTATGAAGCTTACTAAAATCTCTTTCTGCAATAAATAGCTACGTTTTCTGTCGCTACTTTGTAACGGAAAATATATCTCTCACCGCTAAAAAACTAGGTCTAGATCAATTGGAAATTTCGTTTTCAATATTTCACAAATTTTCACGTTTTTCCTTTACCGGATAAAAATACTTTATGTTAGTTATCGTCTCGTCTCCGATATTTTCCACATTACATAGATAGCGGCTTCCGGTGCAGACAAATGCCGATCAAATTAAGCGAAATCCGCTAAAAATTACACAAACAAATGAATGAGACGATGTTGAATCGAAAGGTCGTAAGCCAATATCTGCGTAAAAGACGAAAATAGAGTTTTATCTAGGTCTAGATCAATATGAATCACATGATTTTCACAAATGCCTAGGTAAGCGTTAGTCACTAGGCTCAATACTTAACGACAGATACATAGGTACCTACCTAACTACATGTAAAAAAGGTTGGTCTGCCGATTTTCCTAAGAGAAAAACTTCACTGCTATTATTAATTTTCGATATTTATCTACCTTGAGATCTACCTACAGACGTAACAAGAAATCTAAATCTAAAATGCACAAAGGCGGCCTAATCAATAAGAATCTATCTTTGCCAGACTACCTTTGGGTGTGGAGGCAAATGCATCGTTCACAATTATTACACAAAGTGTACAAAAGTTACGATTTCTGTTAGTAAAGAATCTCCATCGAAATCTAACGTAGAAGCGAATGACTCATCATACCTGCAGACTGAGCTATATCCACCTACATCTATTGATATTGCTCTAGGCGTGAAGCGAACAGTGTCAGCCTATTGATTTTTGTAGCACGAGCCGTGGTCAGTGGAAAGAACGATCTTTGCAGATATTTTCATGCTATTTTTGTATTTGGAAGCGTTATTTGAAAGCTCTGTGAGGGGGGTCAAATGTTCCTAGCTTTCTTTGTAGGTAAATGTTAACATTTTAAAAATCACTCTTATTGTCGCAGCAAGGTAGGAAGAGTGCAAATGGCTTATAAGGAGGCATTTTTATCATAATGCGTACTTATTAATGGATATAATAATTCAAAGGCCTGCAAAAACTTTATACAATTTCGAAGACACTTGTCTCTGCAGATTTACGTATTAGTAGATCAATGTTTATACGGGTTTTACCAAGTCTTGCGTCTCTATTATTAAATCACATCAGTTCAGATAATGTACACCACACTTATAGAGAAGTGCAATGAAAATAAACATTATCTTGAATGACAATAAGCCATAGCTTAGCGTATGGTGGCGCAAACGAGACAAAGGTTATGCTATGATTCATCCTATCATGCATTTATCGCCTTTGTTGCGGTATCGAGGATCTCACGTAGGCTTAGTAGATATTCAAAATAAAAACATATTTTTTGACTCCTACGCTAACAATGACTCAACTCGAAACTAAACTATGACTAAACTTTTCATGAGCTTTCGTAGACTGGTGGCGCCATCTCTTATCGAGTAGCTGAACTAAAAGTGACTTAAGTAAATAAATATTTTAATTTCCCCAAAATGTAACCACAAATCTATTAACTGATTGAAAACCCACAAAGAACACGAAATCACATTGTTCTACAAATCCACCGCAGAACATTCGTAACGCAGGCGAATCGCCTGACTCATCTATTGTGGACCTTTCTTGGAAATGGAAAATGAAAGCGCCCCGAGTTATTCAAACAATCCGCAATCAATTGTAAAGTTTATTCTTTTGTTACAGAAATCAAAACAGAGGTCATCAGCGAGGCGAAAATTGATATGGAAAACTACAAAGAGGAGAATACAATGAGGGTGGAGAAAAACGAGGTCAGAGCAATGAGGACTACGAGCATCGACAGCGACAACCGCTCAGACAGGAGCGAGGAGGAGGACGCGCGGCGGTCACGCAAACGAGCCGCGTCTACTTCACCATCGCCTATCCCCATGGACAAGAGAAGCGCTCGCTTCGAGTGCCCAAAATGCCGCCAACGCTTCGACTCCGCAAACACCTTCGACCTCCACCGCTTCACAGCGCACGGCGACGACACCCGCAGTGGATTCGACGACCTCACATTCGTCGACTTCTCCAGCAAAAAGTTCCCGGAAATAGCCCGCGGAGTGTGCGAGAGAAACCCACACATATCAATCACCGAGCAGCGGTTCAGATGCGATCTGTGCTCCAGAGACTTCCCTTGTGGACAGGCTCTGGATATCCATAGGAAGTCATGCGCTAACACTACTAGGATTCAGAGCCCGGAGAGGGACCGCAGGGAAGACTTTTTCGCAAAACTCGATCTCAGGAACCGATCCTTCGGAATAGCAGGAACCCTCACTCCACCTATGGAGAGATTTACACCAAAGTTTGACGACACACACCTGCCTACGAACGGTATCAGACACATCGATGCTGCAAGAGACTTAGCTGATATTCAATCCATTCTGAATGTCACGTCCGCTGGTAGTCTACTGGAAAGACTCACAGGCACTAGAGTTTCTTTGGAAAGTGCCGTGTTAACTCCACCAGATACAATAGTAAAAGAACGCGACCAAGAAGAGACACAAGACAATTTCGCGGCGGAGTTCAGAAAGATGAAGCTACGTGGAGAATTTCCTTGTCGACTGTGCCCAGCTAAGTTTCCCAACTTGAGAGCTTTGAAAGGCCATAACAGAGTGCATCTTAGCGGGACAGGACCTGGCCCTTACCAATGCAACATGTGCCCACACGCTTCTCTCGACAAAGCTGCTTTAGTTAGACACATGCGAACCCACAATGGAGATCGACCATACGAATGCGCAGTTTGTAACTATGCTTTCACAACCAAAGCCAACTGTGAACGGCATTTACGAAACCGTCACGCTAAAGTCACAAGAGAAGATGTCAAACGCTCAATTATTTACCATCCATCCGAAGACCCAAACAATGATGAGGTGAATTCTAAACTAGCTCGAGAGGAAGTCAAAAGATCCCTTGCTTTCCATACTCCCGATCTCGAAAGGCGAAATGAGGTGACAGGCCGTGACACTCCGCTTACACACTTCGCCCCAAGTTTCATTGCTGACAGGCATCCAGTTGCCTCATTAATTTCAAAACCAACCCAAGAAGTGCCTCTGTCATTAACGCCAAGAGAGAACGAAATACCTGTTCCGAGGATCAAAGTCAAAGGAATCGGGCAACTAACTCAAATACCTGAGTTCCGGACACCTGAAGTCAATTACAAGTGTAACAACGATGCCCAATCTGAGAGCTTTGATGAAGAAGCCCCAGTAGACCTAAGCACAAGTGACAACAACAGCTGTGACGTTTTAGATCTCAGTAAAAAGAAACGTGACACTGAAGATGATGAGCCTAAAGCTCCTCCCAGGCCAAGCTTCGAACCCGACCCAGCTGCTGCTGCAGCAGCATACGAGAAGACAAGATTCCTTTTAACTCAACAACAACGCCTATTTGAAAGCAACTTCCCAAAAATCGACGCGTTTTACGCAACTCAACTTTCACAACTATACGCAGGAGCTGTACCTGGACTACCAGGTCTATCTCTGCCGCCTTCCTTTCCACTCAACCCTTACTTTCTCCCACCTTCGTTTTTTCCTAATGCAGCAGATTCTCAAGAACTTGCCGAAATAAAACAGCGTATACAAAAAGAATTGATCCGTGGATTGAGCATGTCTGGAGGGAGGCTAGTCAGCAGTGACCAGGAAAGCCAACCAAAGCAAGAGCCTGAAGAGGAAGAACAAAAACCTATTCCCCTAGCCAGGTCTCCATCTCCAACTCCTCCTTCTGAATCTCCAAGACCAACAGTGCCCAACAGTCTCGTTCCGAACAGTCTTGTTCCCAACAGCCTAGTGCCACAAACAGATTCTGTAAAAATGGTAATAAAAAACGGGATACTCATGCCAAAGCAAAAACAGAGAAGATATCGTACTGAACGGCCCTTTTCTTGCTCGCAATGCTCGGCTAGATTTACACTTCGCTCAAATATGGAGAGACACGTAAAGCAGCAACATCCTCAGCACTGGAGCGTAAGGCGTCCGGCCCCACGTGCCCCTCCACCGTACCCCACATCAGATACTCTCGCTGACCGCGTCAAATTTGCCCTACTAGCCCGTCATCTCGAACGGCCTTTACAACAATCAGACCGCTCCCCAATCAGAAGAGATTCTGATGAAGTCGCCGATAATGAAGAAGATGAAGATGACGCTTTGATCATAGACGAAGAACCCGAAGACCAAAAGCCTGAGGAAAATACTGCAGCCCACCGCGCTGCTGCTGAAATTCTAATGGCCTCTCGGCAGCAGGAACTGCACAAAGACTTTGATTTGAAAATTGCCGGTAATCTTATCAACAAACCAACGCCTATCCCCACGAGTACTGAGAAGACTGATACAGGAACTGATCCAATTCCAGCACCCAATGACCTGACTGTACCAGTTGTACCAACTCGCAGTGACGAGGAAGAAGACGAAGAAGGATTGGTTGCCTCCACAAGCGAGGGCAATAATTCTGGAAGTGATGAAAACAAGTAAGTATATTTACTACTTAACAAAATGTTCTGTTGTTAAAATATTTTTATTGTATGTAATACTTGTTTACTAACATGGCATTTACTTTCAGATCTGACTTGGACACTGGAAATCAACCACCAAAGAAGAAGTCAGCATACAGCCTGGCACCTAACAGAGTGTCCTGTCCGTACTGTCATCGGAAGTTCCCGTGGTCTTCATCCCTTCGCCGACACGTGTTGACTCACACCGGCCAGAAGCCGTTCAAGTGCCCCCACTGCCCCCTTCTCTTCACTACAAAGTCTAACTGCGACCGCCATCTGCTGAGAAAGCATGGAGGGTCAGCGCGGGCGATTCTCGCTGAGCCAATCCCTGAAACAGTTCCAACTCCCCAAAATGTTGAGAACAGAACCGTGCCTGAGAGGCCTTTCAAATGCGCTTCATGCCCCACGAGCACTTTTTCATCTATGGATACTTTGAAGAAGCATATGTCATCAAGACACGGATCTGGAGAATCGTCACAGCCAGGCTCACCAGTCCCTGCAGTAGAAGACAGTACTGAGGGATTAGTCTTCAAATGTCATCTATGCGAGGCGTCGTTCAGTGATCGAGCTGCAGCTTTGGGGCACTTGTCTTCGGAACACTCTTCTGAATATGAACAGCTTGTCAGCAAGGGTGCTTTGGACGCGGCCAGCGACAGAAGTGAAAGTGCTGATGACGACGAGCGAGGAAAGTTTCCGGATCATGCCAACAGAAAGGTGAGCAGACAGGGAAACTGTTTATTAAACTACTGTTTAACAGTGATTCATTAAGGCGATGATTTCATATTTAGCTCCGAAATAAAACTATTATTTTCTTTCCTCCAGGTGGTGTGTGCCTTCTGCATCCGTCGTTTCTGGTCCGCAGAGGACCTTCGTCGTCACATGCGCACTCATTCTGGCGAAAGGCCGTTCGCCTGCGACCTCTGCTCCCGCCGGTTCACACTCAAACATAGCATGCTGCGGCACCGCAAGAAGCACCGAGAAGAGGCGACTGACGACGAAGAAGTCACGCCGCCGAACACGCCGAGGGAAGATGGTGTCACTAATGGGTAAGTTACATAGCGATGTACGACGCAGAAAACCTTGATATGCAAAGTAACAATGAGAAGCTTAATGATACTACACTTTTGTAATGGCACTTTTCTTGCCCACAGATACCGCTACCAAGACGATGACTCTGGCAACGAAATCCCAAGCAACGTCAACAACAATAACTCGCCGCCTGCTGCTCACTACGACAAGAAGCTGAAGCTAGAAATGACTTCACGTAAATACTCATCGGAAACCGAAAACGACGGCGAAAACGGCAGCGACCTCATCGGAAAACTGCTCGGGATACGAGACAACAAGCTTCTCAACAAACTTCTCTCCTCGCCTGATGAAGCAGCAAAATTTTTGGGTGTAAACAAATGAGAATACGCTTTAGTCCTCGTGACGCCGGCTAGACTCATCCTAGCCCCGCGAGGACTAAAAATCCCACTCAAAATTCAGACTCAACCGTCAACGAATGCAACTGTCGATAACCAAACCAAAACAACGCCATCTAGCAACGAGTAGACGCATTAAGAGACGCTAGTTTTTGGCGCGAAGTCATATTCTCTAATGCAATAAATTGTATAGTCTTTGTAAATAGTCTTAGGTATTTTAAAAATAATTGTTTGAGTCGTAGGTAGATAGTTAGTTATAACTGGGTGCCTTTAGCTGCCTTATTTAAAGTATATACCGTCCTTATCTGCCTTAGTATATAAATAATGATAATAAAATATCTTTGTGTGGGTGACGAGCAACGAATATTGTTTAGTGTTAGTTCTAAAGTACAGAAACTCTAAAATATCATACGTACGTGTGAAATGTCTAGTACTTGGTACTTATCTTAACCATAAACATATTATACATTCTTAAGAATAATAATTCAGGTACTTACGTACCTACTTAGGTATTTATGTAAAATAATTTCTACTTACCTGTAGGTACTTATCTAGCTACTGAAGGCTACTGAGCACATTTTCAGAAATAGAATAAGCCAGATCCACGTTTTGCATTTCCATCTAGTCGAAACAATCGCACTCTCCTACTATTAACCACTTTACTCCGTAACTAAGTGTAAACCAGCCAAATATCAACGCAAATCCAAATTTTTCTAGTCAATTTCTTAAAAACATGTTTTCTTACGATCCTAAGCTACAATACCAAAATGTCAAATTAGGAGTGTTCTAACAGATAATTAAGATTACTGTAAGTCAGTTTAAGAATATGGTTTTAACCTCATGTAACCTACCAATGAATAGATTAGTTCACATATGCTAGTTAGTAAACAAACAGTATACCTACACACACTATGTTGTAGTTACGTTGCTTCTTCTGCTTTGACTTTGCTCTTATATATTTTTCCTTTTTCCTACTCTGCCAAACTACTTTTAGCTTCATCCTACAATCTTCATTAATTAAATAATTGAAACAGACAACAATATTTTGTAAGGCAGTACATTTAATTTGCTCAAATTCATGGCATTTCTTTACTTAACAAGGCTAGACTAATATTATAAGAAAAAGGCTAGGATCTCTTTTAGAAAACGTAATTAATATTATTACATACATTAATTAAATAGATGTATTCTAAATCTATCTACCGATTTTTGCCAAAGGCTCCTTAGGTGGACTTGGGTTTACCAAAATGGGAATTAATTTTATAAAAATTAATTTACTTTTTACACAGACTTGATGAAAAAGTCTTTATCGAAATGTATATTATTTTCAAAAATTTATTGGTGCAGCAATATTATGTTTGTCAGGGTTATAAACTCTTTATTAGATTTAGGTAATGTTAAGAAAATAGTTTTAACTAAAGGATTTCTGTCTCCATAATGGATTGACGAATCATACGCTAGAATATACCTAAGTTCAATTGTGCTTTGTATATTTTGAAATGCTGAATATACCAAATATATTATTTAAATTATTAAGTTTATGTGACTGTATAGACGAATTATTGTAAGTTTTCATAAACAATTATAATATTCAAGTGGATTTCACACAAGTACTTAATAAGTAATTGTATACCTAAGACTCTGATATATTACGTAAGTAAGCAATATGGTATAAGTGTAAAATACGGTTAATTAATTTAATTAATTATTATAGTGACTTCATTATATGTCAAATTGTTAATTATAATTTTTAATTATTTTAATGAGTATTGTATACCAAAGTAAGTTTAAAAATATGTTATTTGAAAGTCCCGCTTAATGTCAATTATAGTTAATGAAATCAATGGTTTCAATATTGTGTCTAATATATTTATTTACCAAATATTTACGTACTTATTAATATTTTGCTAGGTCAGTTAGTTATCATTCACTCGGCCAGTTAGTTATATGCACATTAGAAAGGTTTAGACTTTATAATTTTAATTTGTTACATATAGTATAGAACTATTGAGTAATCTCGAACTTAATTAATTAAATATTAATAAGTTAATAAATATTATTATAAAATTAATCATAAGAATTGTGGCAACACCGCTTGGCCTTTCAACTTTAGTGTTCGAGTGTTTTAAAATTATTATAATATAATAACATTAAATATTTACCAATATTATGCATGATAAGTGGTAAACTTAATTAATTTTAATAGTAAGGTGTTTTACTATTCACACTTTTGCCTCTCTTTCTTTTTTGCAATACGAGTGTCGTTTTAAAAACGTTTTGTGAAATACATTACTGAGTATTAAAATAAAACATTCGTTTTCATTTTACTTCTTCATAAACAGCTATAAACAAAAGTCCTTTATACTAAACATTACACAGAAAATCATCGTCACTTACACCCACTGAAGCTTTTCGCCATGAAAAGATATATCTAGATCATTCACCTGGTTTGTGTAATCATCACACTCCTTGTGCAGATTTTTTGTGCAGATGAAAAACATTACTTCTGCAGATTTTGGTACTTCGGTAAAGGTAGTACTAGTTTTGCAAAACTAACACCTAAAACTCAAACAGCGCTATCTATACTAAATAGTCAGAACTAGTTCGACTTTCGTCTGATAGTAGTTTTGCTACTCGATACTAGGTAGCGCTAGTAAAATACATTTTTATAATGGAAAATGGCAACACTGAAAGAACGAATGGATTTCCGAAGCTTTGAAAAAAAAGTGAATCGGTGAAGTGAGTGAACGAAGGAAAAGGAATTTTGTTGAAGAAATAGAAAAGAAGTCATTAATTTATGCGCGACGGCGTCTTTATTTTGAGATTCAATTGCCTAACTTTTGTTGTGTGTTGTGAAATATTACGCGTTGTCCTTCGTTAGCTATTTATTTTGCGCCAAACTTGAAACAATACCAAAAAAATTGTGCATCTTGTAGTCAAGGGTAAGCTTGTTTCTATGCATTTTAGATCGTGACGTAGGAACTTGTCTAAAAGTGCACTATTTTTTTGCTAATCCTAGATTCTGATCTAATTAATCTCCTGTCTGCTTTAAACGCTGGAAAAATACGTATTTGTTAGCCGTTCGTAGTTTGTTTATGTTATTGTAAACAATCGTTTCAGGTAGCACGAAAGGGTAGAAAGCAGTTGTGATGGGTGACCAGCAGTTCTTTTTGAAATGGAACGACTTCCAGACGAATATGGTGACGTCGTTCCGGCACCTGAGGGACGAGAAAAGCTTCACCGACGTGAGTGTGATGTACAATCTTGGATAGTAACTATAACCTCACTTTGTAGAATGCTAGATATAGTGGCTTTCGTACTGGCCTAGCAGGAAGTAGAAATTTATGTCCTTGAATCGCAGGCTCTGTGGCTTGTTTATAAAGAAAGTTACCTATGTACTTACCTTCTTGTATGCACAAGAAATGCGGTTTCTAAGAATTTAGTTTTCCCTTTTTCAATAGGTTAGCTAGAATTATCTATATTATTTTTGTTGTCATAAGCTTTTTTCTACCAAATTGTAATGAGAGGCACTGCTACATATTCTTTTTTTTCCAAACACTCTTAGAAAATGCTAAGATCTAGTTAGAAATTACTCTTCAAATGTAAATTTATGAAGTCATTTACATTGCCTACATACATATTTCATACCTATATCTCTTATGGGCAAGGCAGACAGAGTATAAACGGCTAAAAAAATAACATGTCTGTCAAAAGTATGAGAGTCATTCAGAAGACTGTATCACCATAGAGTTACAAGTGGTCAGCCTGTCTCGCCTAAAATTGCTATACACATTAATCCCCAATACCTTACTCACTTCCTACAACACCTGCAAAAAAGATATGGGTTGATGCTATTCTAAGCCAAAGAGCAGATATTTATTTGCATTGCAACAATAATTCTTGCCTAAAATGCTAATATTTCTTCCTTTCTGAGGATTTGTTGACGCAAATCTGTGAATAATGATGCAAATCATGTATGTGCTTATGTCATGCCATTGTGGTCCTAAATAGATCATAGAAAACTTTCCATTGTAACTTGTTTTTGTTTGTTCATCTGCATTACAATGTTTATAAGCATGCAAATATGCAAGACTATGATTTTTGGTGAATGAAATACTAATTCAATGTTTTCTTTACCTCATCTGGCGATGTATTATTATATCACCCTTTTGTTTCAACAAACTAAACTTTCAGGGGTGAACTTCATACCATGTTTTTACTTCTTTGATTCAAATTGGCATTGCACAGTATAATTATAAATACATTAAATTAACAGCCTCAACAGGCCACTGCTGAACATAGGCCTCCCCATGGGGTATTAATAAGTAAGAACAGATAATTTAAACATATAAGTCTATAGCAGTATACCTGCCATTTGCCAACTTAAAAATCTGTATTATTATCCTATGTACAAATTGCAACATACAATCTACTGCCACTGTATAATTATGTTTTCTATTACATTACAGGTGACACTAGCATGTGAAGGTCAGACGTGTAAAGCGCATAAAATGGTGCTCTCTGCCTGTAGTCCGTACTTCAAAAGCTTATTAGAGGTGAGATATAATTGTTAATTATGTGTTTACTAATATTATAAATAGGATAACTTATTTTTTGTTTGTGTGTATGCTATGAATAAATGCTGAAGTTAGTGGTGGTCCACTAACTTCAGCATTTATTTCAAAAATACTTTAGCATTAGAAAACTCCCAGCATCCTTGCCTCTGGCACCTAGTATCACTTAAAATAAGTTTTGCAAATACAGAATAATCTTAAAAATAGTGTAGTTACTGTCCTATATACAACATTTTCTGGTTCCAATTCGAAATAGTGTACTATTATAATGACTTAAACTGATGACTGACTGTTTTTTGGAATGAGAGAAGTGAGAAGTTTCTATTATGACTTGACTTCAGCTTACCAAGATCTATATTAGAGCTTTTTCCCTAAAATCAGCCTAATACATGCATGTATGGAAATGTTACAGGAAAACCCGTCTAAACATCCCATAATAATCCTGAAGGATGTCTCGTACCTGCACCTGCAAGCGATCCTGGAGTTCATGTATGCTGGGGAGGTGAACGTCAGCCAGGAGCAGCTGCCCACCTTCCTCAAGACAGCCGCTCGCCTCAAGGTATGGTTCAATCTCAATTTGCCACTTATACTTTTTCTGTGCCATGACATAGATTTGTCAAACAACCTAACAGTCCCTGGTGTGACTTTTTAAACTACCTACTACTAGAAGGCTTCTGATGTGGTTTTCAAATGTCTTCTAAGTATCGTGTGGGATACTGTGTCGTCCAACAACCTGATGGACCCTGGTGTCAGACTTTTCAATCGCCTACTACTAGTAGCAGGCCTTTGGCATGGTTTTGTGTAACGAGAGTAACAACCGCCACCTTAGTTATCCGCATTCCTTACTTAATCGCATTTACTTCTTGCATTAATAAATATTATGCGTGTGTGACGCTGATCTAAGCCGGTATCACATGACTACAATAAATAATAATTCATTGGTTCTCATACAGGGCTTTGTACTAGTACCAAAAGTAGCAGTTCTACTGTGCCAGTACCTCTGGTACTGTTACTATGTTGGCAACGGTACTGGTCTAAGGACATAGGTCCCAAAACTACGGGTATTTCAAGCCCTGTAGGCATAATATTTGAACGCACAGCCTCGGAATCTACAGTAAAAATCCACATCAAACACACCACAGATTAGTTAATAATTTATTAACCTTTCTTTTTATTTCCAGGTGAAGGGTCTGGCTGAGCCGCCGCCACAGATGCCCAACATCAAGCGCGAGGGCTAACAGTGTCAATATCAGTGACAATGCGAACAATAGTGACCACCACCGCACTTGTAACATAACCATAGCACCGGCACAGCTGTTTGCGAGGTAAACTTCTCGACCACACTTAAAACATTTTTACATCAGAAACATATTTTTGGAAAACTAGCAAAATACTCCAGGCAGAATTTGAATCTGCTACTTCTAGAGTCTGGCTAGCGAGTCTTTGGACGTCAAATAATTCAAATATTTCAAATGGCAACATGTTAACAATGAAAAACTACAATAAAACAATTTTGATACTTACTATTTTTTTTCTTTTCTGCTCTTTAGTTTGTGTTTACCTTGCCTAGCGGTATGTATGTATGATGTATCTACCGGGAGTAACAGAAAGGGTATAACAAGCCGAAAGGAGGTCAAGGTACTCATGAAACTGAACAACTTTCCACATGGAACATGGGACGAAATATGAAAAAAAATTTGGACCTCTCAGAGTAAATCAATCAGCTGATTTGCGATTTTGTATGGGAGGTCCAAATTTTTTTTCATATATCGGCCCATGTTTCATGGGGAAAGTTGTTCAGTTTCATGAGTACCTTGACCTCCTTTCGGCTTGTTATACCCTTTCTGTTACTCCCGGTAGATACATCATACATACATACCGGTAGACAAGGTAAACACAAACTAAAGAGCAGAAAACAAAAAAATAGTAAGTATCAAAATTGTTTTATTGTAGTTTTTCAGTGTTAACATGTGAAAGATTTTTAAAATTGGCGCCATTTCCGTGTCCAAAGACTCGCTGGCCAGACTCTAGAAGGACGGTTTCTTAATTCAACGCGTTTTTTTTTCTTAATTTGATTTATTGACATGTGTTTTTAAAATCAGTAGATTTTGTTGTATATGCAAGAAACAGGTGGAATAAATATTGTTACACATTCCACTATTCAAATGTCTTTTACATAAATTGATTTGATTTGAATAGTAGAACATGTGATACACAAGTAGTACACGAAAAGTCTAATTTGTACTAATTTAAAAATACTATTCCCGGTTTAAGATATACAAAAATAATGAATAGTCAACTTTATGGTTGCATCTAAACGTTTTTTGCTGTGTAGTTTAGAAGTTTACCTTTTACGCACCGATTTGACCCCTCTACTGAATAATTGATATTTTTGCTTCGTTTTCTAGTGGTTCATTTTGAGTACTTGGACAAACAAAATTATCTGTCCGGATTTCTAACTAGGTAGTAAATATTATGCTAAATATAACTGTGACTCATTTAACTTTTTTTAAATGTCCAAGTACGTACTCAACCTTTTGCCCTCAAGCAGATAATTTACTCAGAATCTCGGCTGTTTCAATAAAATTTAAATAGTAAATAACAATGCAAACCGATAGTTCTTAGCAGCTTTATAAATACAATCCATTCCTGTTATTTCGCTCTAATTTGCATAATTTTAAATCATAGTGAATTATTTTTACTCACTTTTCTCAAAAAAGGTATTTTCATAAATGAAAATAAGTAATTGAAAAAATGTCATGCATCGACTGGGGCTCAAACCCGGGCCGCATGGGTCATGAGCGCATTTTTTTCAATTCCTTATTTTTGTTTAAGAGAATAATGTACTGTGAGTGCATCAACGTCCCATTTTAAGGTATTTTTTTATCTTTGGCAATGGTAAACTTGCTTATTTGATTATTTTTTAAGTTTTTCAATATCTACATGCGTTTCGTGTTCTTGCAAAAGCATTTCTTACTTCACCCCCTGTCACTAGGATAAATATTATTTAAACAGTTTCGTAAGGATCGACCTCCATTCATCAGCAGAAACTCAAGCTGAGTTTACACAAAATACACAAAGTAAAAAATAGTTTGTAATAGAATTAACAGATATTATTTCAGAGGGTATAATTATGGAACTGATCTCTTTCCCCAGGATAAAATAGTCGAAATACAATATTGTTTTGACCTCCCATTCAATATGTGTTGTCGACAGAACAATTTTAAATATATTTTTCCAAACCAATGACAATTTTGTGACCAATGATAATGTCTGTTTCATGTAAGCTGATATAGTCCATCCGTTATCATTGCCATGACCACCGTAAGCGGGAGGCCAAGTTACTAAGATACTACGCGACCATGGTAACATAGCCTCCCGATTAGGTTGGTCAAGACACTATGATATATAGCGGACGGATCTTATGTGATGGTCGATCCTAAGATTCCCATTGATGTGGTAGCAGACCCATTACTTGGCCCTGCGCAAGTTACCCGACAACCAAAGTGTGTAGATATATCCTAAGGCCGTGCTAGCATATCAATAGGCGCGTCCAGATAGGGCGAGCAGCCTCGCGAGGCATGCGGACTTTCCTCGCCCGAGACCGCGCATGCTCATGCTATAAACTGGAGTAGATAAAGAATTGACCCGAATTGGCAACAGTATTGTTTGCCTCTATCATATTATATGACATATGAGCAGGATTTCAACAATAATGTTGCCAATTCGGGAGTCATACTCTAGATACGCAAGTTATAATAAAGCCAAATTGTTTTGGTCGAATTTGCCTCGCCCGCGCATATAAGCGTTTGCTTCTCGAGGGTGCCCGCTCGGTGTGGACGCAGCTAACAATAGTGGCCCGCCGGGTCGTTCGTCGAATCGGCAACCCACTCGATGTAGAAGAATGCGTAGTATATCCGCCGCCGATGCCTTATTGTTTACAGTCTGTGTAAGTTGTATGTCGATTTTTAAGGCTTTTCATCTGAACAACAATATCATAACACAGAGCCTTGTTCGAATATTTCTAACAAAAGACTAAGGCATTCCGAAACTATGACCACAGATAATAGAATAGTGCTTGAAAATCAGCAGAAAATACAATAATTCCCGTACCATCCGTTTCAATGCATGGGGCTGTATGAGAGGCGGCACACTGCCTGCGTATGCGTGAATGGCATCACGCGACGCGTACCGCGGTGTGCCTTGTCTCATATGGTCTCGTACATAACAATGTCATAGCGACGCGCGTGATGACGTGCACGTCACGCATACGGAGGTGGTGTGTTCTGCCCTTTAATATTACAAGGCTCTTCTTATGCTTCTTATGAACTTGGCGATGCAGTTTCTCAATCGACATACAACTTTTTCTTGTAATAAAATAAATGTGTAGTGTGACACAGCTTACTCTAGTGTTTTAGAAAGTTTACGGTTTTCAATGTATATTTGTCTCTTTTACACATAGCGTGTACCAACTTCGTATGAGTTTGAGTGTATTGAATAAGTTGAGAGCAAAGTCGGAAGTTATTCTGTAATAGAATAATATTTAGTTTATTTTTATTATTATTATCCATGTACTAAGTTGTCAATTATTATATTTTCAATTATATAGCCAAAATCATAACTTTTTATTTTGACCAATGTGTGAATGTAATAAAAATGATCAATTATCATAATATTATCTACATGGCATTACATTAAACATTATAGGGTATTTCATTTACTTGTAATTTATTTTTATATCTGATCTTGATTTGAATGAGTAAAGTTGTGTTTTTAAAGAAAAGATGCAAAGTTAGTACAAAAGTTGGAATGATATTCTTACTACTGCAAACATTTGAGTATGTTTTCTGTATTTTAGGTGCAATTTTTTATTTCCATTCTTTCGTTTAATTTAGTGACCCACAGAGTGTTTTAAAAATATTAAATTATTGTTTACAATTACATAAATCATCTGAAATCAACAAAGTATGTGTTTCGCACAATATTTAATTTTAAAACACGCTGTAGGTATTGAGTTTTAGTTTTAAGTACTCCAAGGTTTTTAATTAGTAAAATTCAGCACATGTTTTAATTTCATAATTTCTTATCAACATTTCTAACAAAAAGAAAATATAATTTAGAATTTAGTTGTATTTGAACCTCATCGCCGGTCTGAACGACTTTTTAATTTAAAAAAACTTTTTGTTTTTCAACACAGTTGTTAGCAAATGTAAAATATGTAAATCTAATATTTTTAGACACTATGTGCTGAATAACCACGTGAACTAGTATGTAATGACAGAAATTATGAAAGATTTGTAATTTTAGATAATACAGAGAATTAATTATAAAATTACTGTAGTTTTATTTACAACTGAAGTCCTGTAATTTTTATTACAAACATTTTAATCAAAAATATTATTCGACCACTCGCTTTGCCCACCAGTAGATTTTATAATAAAACATGACATTTAATTATAACAGAACCTTTATTTTGTCATAAATTAAAATAAACAATATTATATCAGCACCAAAGTATAAAAATATACAGATACTGTAACGTCCATAGTATCTTTTAATTTATATAAATGCTAAGAGAGGAATGATACAATTATATTGGAAAATAATTTAAATAATATTTTTTCATTGCACATGTAAATAATAATGTTTAATTAATCCTAAAGTAAGATTGACTGGAGAGGAAAAATTAAATTACTACAAGTTTCTAACTTAATAACTTTAAATGAAATATTAAATAAGCATCACTGGAAGTTAAATGCCTTGGTATGTATTTTTGGTTATCATAAACTAACATTTATAACTACTTCGTAGCATCTTACAAATATCCTAGCTCTAAATAAATAAAATAATATTTTACATAAAACATAATTATGGCAACACAATAGGAACGTAAATAAAATTTCTGTTGTACAGTTTTTGGTATGGTCCATTTTGGAAATGGCACTAAAAATAAATAAATAAATCGATTCGATATACCTTATTTAAGGTAATGTTTATCAAATAACGAGCTAAATTAAGTTTAATTTTATTTTAAAATATTACTACAGTCAACAGGGACTCAGTAGGAATCAAAAAAGCAAAAATGCAAAAAAAGTAAAACGCCTTGCATTAGCATGGATATGGCAACTGTCAAATTGGATCTGTTACAATGGCTTCTCTCTAAGATTGACCAATCTTAATAAATCACGTGTCAGAACACGTCGTCTAAGGTCCTGGGCCTGAAGTCTCCTAAATAATAGTTTCAGTTGGATGTCGATGTCATGTCAGTTGTATGGTTTTGGAAGTATCGTATTCTGCTATCAGTTTTTAGTATGGAAAATCACAGGGGCAATAGATTGACAGTTGAGTGTCGCTGGCATTACAATGGGTAAAAATCAGCATGGCCTATTCGGAAGTCCGCACTATAATTAGTTGTGGAACCCTTGCGGATGCGTGCTCTACTTCTGACATCTGTCATATCAGTACTGCTTGTTGGTTAGTTGTGGAACCCCTGCGGATGCGCGCTCTGCCACCGCCAGGTATCAGCACACATGTCATCTAATGTCCTGGTCGCGCGCCAGCCCAGCAGCCTTTGAGCAAGCGAGACATCCGCGTAGTTGGCGGCGATGTCTCCCGCGCGCCGTCCGACCACCTTGTACGGGACCGCGCGACCGCTCACACGCTCGAACGCGGACACCATCTGCAAGACGGAGTAGCCTGTGCCCGTGCCTGGAACAGAGGAGGTTTAGGGTCAAAATAAAAACGGAGCGTAGCGGCGTCGTAGTAGTAGTTCACACGTAACATCATACATACACATTGCGAGCGCAGCGAGCTCGTGTTTCATTCAGACTCAACATTACATACACATTGCGAGCGCAGTGAGCTCGTGTTTCATTCAGACTCAACATTACATACACATTGCGAGCGCAGTGAGCTCGTGTTTCATTCAGACTCAACATTACATACACATTGCGAGCGCAGTGAGCTCGTGTTTCATTCAGACTCAACATTACATACACATTGCGAGCGCAGTGAGCTCGTGTTTCATTCAGACTCAACATTACATACACATTGCGAGCGCAGTGAGCTCGTGTTTCATTCAGACTCAACATTACATACACATTGCGAGCGCAGTGAGCTCGTGTTTCATTCAGACTCAACATTACATACACATTGCGAGCGCAGTGAGCTCGTGTTTCATTCAGACTCAACATTACATACACATTGCGAGCGCAGTGAGCTCGTGTTTCATTCAGACTCAACATTACATACACATTGCGAGCGCAGTGAGCTCGTGTTTCATTCAGACTCAACATTACATACACATTGCGAGCGCAGTGAGCTCGTGTTTCATTCAGACTCAACATTACATACACATTGCGAGCGCAGTGAGCTCGTGTTTCATTCAGACTCAACATTACATACACATTGCGAGCGCAGTGAGCTCGTGTTTCATTCAGACTCAACATTACATACACATTGCGAGCGCAGTGAGCTCGTGTTTCATTCAGACTCAACATTACATACACATTGCGAGCGCAGTGAGCTCGTGTTTCATTCAGACTCAACATTACATACACATTGCGAGCGCAGTGAGCTCGTGTTTCATTCAGACTCAACATTACATACACATTGCGAGCGCAGCGAGCTCGTGTTTCATTCAGACTCAACATTACATACACATTGCGAGCGCAGCGAGCTCGTGTTTCATTCAGACTCAACATTACATACACATTGCGAGCGCAGCGAGCTCGTGTTTCATTCAGACTCAACATTACATACACATTGCGAGCGCAGCGAGCTCGTGTTTCATTCAGACTCAACATTACATACACATTGCGAGCGCAGTGAGCTCGTGTTTCATTCAGACTCAACATTACATACACATTGCGAGCGCAGTGAGCTCGTGTTTCATTCAGACTCAACATTACATACACATTGCGAGCGCAGTGAGCTCGTGTTTCATTCAGACTCAACATTACATACACATTGCGAGCGCAGTGAGCTCGTGTTTCATTCAGACTCAACATTACATACACATTGCGAGCGCAGTGAGCTCGTGTTTCATTCAGACTCAACATTACATACACATTGCGAGCGCAGTGAGCTCGTGTTTCATTCAGACTCAACATTACATACACATTGCGAGCGCAGTGAGCTCGTGTTTCATTCAGACTCAACATTACATACACATTGCGAGCGCAGTGAGCTCGTGTTTCATTCAGACTCAACATTACATACACATTGCGAGCGCAGTGAGCTCGTGTTTCATTCAGACTCAACATTACATACACATTGCGAGCGCAGTGAGCTCGTGATTCATTCAGACTCAACATTACATACACATTGCGAGCGAAGCGAGTTCGTGATTCATTCGCGCATAACCAAAAATAAGTGAAGGGGGTGCTATATTGCGCAACTACGCAATACATATTACGAGCGAAGCGAGTTTGGTCATTCACACTACAATATGAGAGGAGAGGTGCAAGCAATACTGTTATATTTTGCCGCAAAAATGGCTGCTGCCACTTCACAGCGAGCCCTGGTCAACGTTGCCCACTTACCCAGGTTGACAGCATGGAAGCCGCTGAACCCCGGCTGGTGGAAGAGTTTGACAGCCTTCACGTGGCCCTCGGCTAGATCCTCCACGTGGATGTAGTCCCTCACTCCGGTGCCGTCTACTGTCGGGTAGTCGTTACCGAATACCTTCAGCTCTTTCAGGCGGCCCACTGCTACCTGGAAAATACAGTTTCATAAGAAGTAATTATTAAAACTATACGCAATTTATGACATTTCTATTCTACCCCTAGGTGTCGAAAAATGGACTATGAAATAGATCCACCAAGGGCCAGTAACTCTGTTAATGCATTATGCATTTGGTGTCCCACTCGAAGAGAAGAAGAATGCATTATCACCAGTGTTCGGATATTCGGGGCTTAGTAAAGTTCGCTTTTGCACCTAATGAGAGTTGTCATGTTTTTTGGGGCCCAGTGTCATTTCTCTACATATTATTAATTTAGTTATGCCAATGTGTTCTATGAAAAAATACAAGACGAAATTGCTCTTGTAAATCTCACAAGATCTTAATTACACAGTTATAAAAGGAAACATTATTTTTCTGATGTGGTAATTTCACTTTTTACATTAGGTTCACAAGCGAACTCTAGGTAAACAAACCTACGAATATCCGATCACTGATTATCAAGTACTACGCTCGCCAACGCGCCTGCCAAGCGTGGTTAGGTTAGCAAATACCTTCAATTGGGAGAGAAATGCTTATTTATTTATAAACTGTGCAATATCCAGCAAAGGGCTTTTGTGGCTGACGATGGTAATTTACCTGTGATATGAATGGCATCAAGTTGTTGGGTATCCCAGTGGGGTCCTCCCCAATTCGCCCGCTATGGTGCGCACCTACCGGGTTGAAGTAGCGCAGAGATACTATCATCCATCATTACTTATAGCAAATAGTCTCCTATGTCCAGCAGTGGACTGTTGCAGCCACTATACCTGTGATATGAAGGGCATCAAGTTATTTGGTATGCCAGTAGGGTCCTCCCCAATTCGCCCGCTATGGTGCGCGCCCACCGGGTTGAAGTAACGCAGAGATACTATCATCCATCATTGCTTATAGCAAATAGTCTGCTATGTCCAGCAGTGGACAGTTGTGGACACTATACCTGTGATATGAAGGGCATCAAGTTGTTGGGTATCCCAGTGGGGTCCTCACCAATTCGCCCGCTATGGTGCGCGCCTACCGGGTTGAAGTAGCGCAGTGATACTATCTGCCATTTCTGGAAACAAATAGTCTCCTATGTCCAGCAGTGGACTGTTGTGGGCACAATACCTGTGATATGAAGGGCATCAAGTTGTTGGGTATCCCAGTAGGATCCTCCCCGATCCGCCCACCGGGTTGAAGTAGCGCAGAGATACTATCATCCATCATTACCTATAGCAAATAGCCTCCTATGTCCAGCAGTGGACTGTTGTAGCCAATTACCTGTGATATGAATGGCATCAAGTTGTTGGGTATCCCAGAACGATCCCACCGGGTTGAAGTAACGCAGAGATACTATCTGCCATCATTACTTATAGCAAATAGTCTCCCATGTCCAGCAGTGGACAGTTGTGGCCACTCTACCTGTGATATGAATGTCATCAATTTGTTTGGTTGGGTATGCACTTACCTGGTTGAAGTAGCGCAGAGATACTATCTGCCATTTCTGGAAACAAATAGCCTCCTATGTCCAGCAGTGGACTGTTGTGACCACTATACCTGTGATATGAAGGGCATTAAGTTGTTGGGTATCCCAGTAGGGTCCTCCCCAATTCGACCGCTATGGTGCGCGCCCACCGGGTTGAAGTAGCGCAGAGATACTAACTACCATCATTACTTATAGCAAATAGTCTCCTATGTCCAGCAGTGGACTGTTGTGGCCACTATACCTGTGATATGAATGGCATCAAGCTATCTCCTTCTGAAAACAAATAGTCTCCTATGTCCAGCAGTGGACAGTTGTGGCCACTATACCTGTGATATGAAGGGCATCAAGTTGTTGGGTATCCCAGTCGGGTCCTCCCCGATCCGCCCGCTATGGTGCGCGCCCACCGGGTTGAAGTAGCGCAGGGATACTATCTGCCATTTCTGGAAACAAATAACCCCTATGTCCAGCAGTGGACAGTTTTGGCCACTATACCTGTGATATGAAGGGCATCAAGTTGTTGGGTATCCCAGTAGGATCCTCCCCGATTCGCCCGCTATGGTGCGCGCCCACCGGGTTGAAGTAGCGCAGAGATACTATCTGCCATTTCTGAAAACAAATAATATTATAATATTAATAAAGAGACTCTAATATGTATAGAAAACATTATCATTATCTCACTACAAACCGAAAGACAAAATAAAAGTGCATGCATTTTTTGCGTGGTGACATTTCCACTTATTTCTCTTTCATGAATTCGTTACTAAAGTATAAGCGAAATTCCTTATGGGAAGAGCAGTCTACAACCCATTGGATGACCCCCTTTCGAGGCCATATTTTATTCTATAACCTAGACATCTGGGTTCATCGGGTCGTAAAATATCTTATCGGGTCACTCCAACACAAATCCTTCATGATTTCCTCACAGAAGTACTTGGACTTCCCATAAGGGCTGGTCAGCCCGCGGCCGGTGGGATGCCCCTCATTTAAGGGCAGGTACTATGGCTCGCCGTAGACGGTGCAAGATGAACTGTACACCAGTTTGTATACGCCGAGGGTTCATCGGGTCGAAAATACACTCGATAAAGAAATATCCCTTACCGGGTCACTCCTACATAAATCCTTCATGATTTCCTCGCAGAAGTACTTGGACTTGCCATAAGGGCTGGTCAGCCCGCGGCCGGTGGGCTGCCCCTCATTTAAGGGCAGGTACTCTGGTAGACTAGATTGTATACGCCGAAGTGGCACTAGGGTTCATCGGGTCGCAAATACACTTGATAAAGAAGTATCACTTACCGGGTCACTCCTACACAAATCTTTCATGATTTCCTCACAGAAGTACTTGGACTTGCCATAAGGGCTGGTCAGCCCGCGGCCGGTGGGATGCCCCTCGTTTAAGGGCAGGTACTCTGGCTCGCCGTAGACCGTGCAAGATGAACTGTACACCAGTTTGTATACGCCAAACGGCACCATGGTTCATCGGGTCGAAAATACACTTGATGAAGAAGTATCGCTTACCGGGTCACTCCTACACAAATCCTTCATGATTTCCTTACAGAAGTATAAGAATTCCCATAAGGGCTGGTGAACCCACAATATGGTCGAATTCAGATTTTTCTTGCACCTTTGACAATAGGGTTCATCGTTCACTCCTACACAAATCCTTCATGATTTCCTCACAGAAGTACTTGGACTTCCCATAAGGGCTGGTCAGCCCGCGGCCGGTGGGATGCTCCTCATTTAAGGGCAGGTACTCTGGTAGACTAGATTGTATACGCCGGAGTGGCACCAGGGTTCATCGGGTCGTTTGTGGACTCATTAACCCAGTCAATAAGTATCACTTACCGGGTCACTCCTACACAAATTCTTCATGATTTCCTCATAGAAGTACTTGGACTTCCCATAAGGGCTGGTCAGCCCGCGGCCGGTGGGATGCTCCTCATTTAAGGGCAGGTACTCTGGTAGACTAGATTGTATACGCCGGAGTGGCACCAGGGTTCATCGGGTCGTTTGTGGACTCATTAACCCAGTCAATAAGTATCACTTACCGGGTCACTCCTACACAAATTCTTCATGATTTCCTCATAGAAGTACTTGGACTTCCATAAGGGCTGGTCAGTCCGCGGCCGGTGGGAAGCTCCTCATTTAAGGCAGGTACTCTGGTAGACTAGATTGTATACGCCGGAGTGGCACCAGGGTTCATCGGGTCGTTTGTGGACTCATTAACCCAGTCAATAAGTATCACTTACCGGGTCACTCCTATTCTTCATGATTTCCAAGTACTTGACTTCCCATAAGGGCTGGTCAGCCCGCGGCCGGTGGGATGCTCCTCATTTAAGGGCAGGTACTCTGGTAGACTAGATTGTATACGCCGGAGTGGCACCAGGGTTCATCGGGTCGTTTGTGGACTCATTAACCCAGTCAATAAGTATCACTTACCGGGTCACTCCTGCACAGATCCTTCATGATTTCCTCACAGAAGTACTTGGACTTGCCATAAGGGCTGGTCAGCCCGCGGCCGGTGGGAAGGTACTCTGGTAGACTAGATTGTATACGCCGACGTGGCACTAGGGTTCATCGGGTCGAAAATACACTTGATGAAGAAGTATAGCTTACCGGATCACTCCTACACAGATCCTTCATGATTTCCTCACAGAAGTACTTGGACTTCCCATAAGGGCTGGTCAGCCCGCGGCCGGTGGGATGCCCCTCATTTAAGGGCAGGTACTCTGGCTCGCCGTAGACGGTGCAGGATGAGCTGTACACCAGTTTGTATACGCCGAAGTGGCACCGGGGTTCATCAAGTCGTTCGTGGAATCATTAACCCAGTCAACAAGAATCACTTACCGGGTCACTCCTACAAAGATCCTTCATGATTTCCTCACAGAAGTACTTGGACTTGCCATAAGGGCTGGTCAGCCCGCGGCCGGTTGGATGCCCCTCATTTAAGGGCAGGTACTCTGGCTCGCCGTAGACCGTGCAAGATGAGCTGTACACCAGTTTGTATACGCCAAAGTTGCGCATCACCTGAAATAGTTAAAGATTTCGTTACATTTTTGCGTTGTAATTTTGGTTGTACATTTTGTAATTTTTATTTTCGTGGTCAAAGATAGAAATATAATGCAAAATATAATATACACATATCACGCCCTTAATCTTTGCAGGGTAGGCACTGCCTTAACGACTGTAAAGTAGTGGGTATCGTCACGTCTGGCAAATATTTGAGGGTCACTGTAGCGACAGGTTGTCAGCCTATCGCCTGAAATTGCAATACACATCATATATTTCGGGATATTCAAAGCGTAAAAGAACTCATAATATTCAGCAGTGTGTACCTATTGATTTGTATAAGTCAGCACAAAAAAACTAGATACTACACTGTTTACTCTACTGATAAACTTCTTTTGAGAAACCTAAAACCATGAAAATAGCAGTGTCTGCTGGACATCCCTTCTTGTATTTTGAAATACAAGTTTGAATAGGTACTTTGTCTTACCTCAAAAAGTGTGCAAGTGCCGCTTATATTCGCCTGGTAGTATTCCAACGGTTTCTGCACCGATTCGCCGACAGCTTTTAGAGCTGCGAAGTGGATCACGCATTCTATGTTGTTCTGGAAAAAGAAACGGTGTTATGTAGATTTTGCAGAAGTATTAGGATTTTATATAGATAAACATATTTAGATTAGATTAGATTTTATATAGATTATATTATAAACTCACGACCTAGTGATATAAGGAACTACTTTCTCTAAGGAACATAGCACGAAATAATTTGGACCTCCCATACAAAATTGCCGATCACCTGTTTTGATTTACTATAGGAGGGCCACCTTCGGGGAATTTCCTTGGAGAACAAACATCTGGCAGGTGTTCTGCCAACTGAGCGTTTCACGCACCTAGGACGCTATTCCGTCACCGCTTTTGTCCAGCGGGAGTCGTCATAAATACTTACGTGTTCAACATGCACCTCTCAGTCATAATAGCTGTTACTGAGAGTCCTATGTGCAGAGCATGCATGAAAAAGAAGAAACAGGTGCCCATGTAGTGCTACACTGCAAAGAGGTGGCAACATACCGGGCAAAGTACCTACCTCGGAAATCCAAGGTCAATCCCCGACACACTGCAGTGATTTGGTAGTGTTGCTGAGCTTCCTCGGGGAAACTAGGATGTCTCGAGTAGTAAGCCCTCGCCCTTCACGCAAAATACGTCGAGTTGCGGAAAACAGTCCGTATAACCATTACCATTTTTACTTACGTGTTCAAAAATCTTGCTCAACGCCTCCTTATCCCTGATATCGACTTCATAAAACTCTATCGTCTTATTCGTCAGTTCCTCGATGATCCTCAACGGCTCCGGCTTCTTCTGTCCGGCGGCCCTGTAGGCGTTTGACAGGTTGTCAACCACGACGATCTTGGCGTCGGGGTGTCGTTCGAGGAGTGTTATTACGGTGTGCGAGCCGACGTACCCGGCGCCGCCTGTCACGAGGATAGAAGGCATTGCGGTGCTGGAAGAAAAATGGTTAGAAATTAAGATAGGTACTATACCGAGCTGGGAGTTCGTGAGCTGTCAGTTGATAAAAATATTTCTATTTCATTTATGCATCCCACCCGTCCCGCAGCCACAAAAGAGACAGTTGTAGCCCTCTGCCGGAAAATTTTCGTTCTGTGTGGTCCAGGTTCCCCGTTCGGAATCTCCACCAAATTTGTTGATAGTGGCATTATTTTGCTGCCAATAAAATATTCTATGCCCGTATCATTTGTTTTGTTGAAATTATTGTCATATTTAGATGATACCAAGGCGTTAACTTGCTGATAATTTTAGAGCACTTTGCGACGGCCATATCTTTTTTTAAATGCATTAATACAACCAGAAAAAGAATATGGAGCATATATCTAGTTCAGAAGAGTTACCGTGCCAAAAATTTAGTCGTACGGTTGCGAATTCTTAAATTAAAATAAAGATATAAATTGCTGTGTGATGCCGGCTTAGAATAGCATCACCCCAACTCCACCCGTGGGTGTCGTAAGAAGCGACTAAGGGATAATCATCCAGGGAACGGGCAGTACTTGTAAATACATCATCTTGAACTGCAATACCCCCCGATAGGGAAAGCGCCATTTACAGCAGTGCACTGTTGTGGCTGTAAGGAAAAATAAATAAATTGCCGTGTGATGCCGGCTTAGAATAGGATCACCCCAATTCCATGGGTGTCGTAAGAAGCGGCTAAGGGATAATCATCCCGGGAACGGGCAGCAGGGTTCCTTGCAAATGCATAATCTTGAACTGCGCATGACAATCCGACTGCTAAGCGTGGTGAGTATCGCAATACCCCCCGATAGGGAAAGCCCCATGTACAGCAGTGGACTGTTGTGGATGTTATGGTAGGTATGGTTTCATCATCATCTGCCTGCCCTTATGCCGATTTATTTGGGGTCGGCGCAACATGTTTTTCTCTTCCATTCATCTCTATCAGCCGTCAAATCTTCGTTTACACCTTTTTGATTTAGGTATATCATCTTTTACACATATGGTTTATGTTTAGGAATTATTTTTATTTTATATAATTTGGGGAGCTTACAGCCTAAAAAACATATTTAATTAAGTGCACAAACAAATTCCAATTACAAGCTTCCACATATAGAAATTAAGGACTCGATGGTTTCACGTGTATTGTAATTTTAGGCAACAGGCTGACAACCTTTCACTATAGCGACACACGACAATAGCTAAAATGGCCCTCAAATATTTGTCAGACGTGGTGATAACGGCCGTATTTTACGGCCGTTGACGCTCAGCCTACCCCGCAAGGGATAAAGGCGTGATGTGTGTATGTATGTATTAAATAAGCTATGACTGCATGGTATGGTATGACTGCATGGTATTATGTCATGGTATTTGAACCCGGGACCATGGAGTACTGACTGTGGTACTGATCTATTCTTCGGCCAAGTGAGCTTCCAATTGAGTTGATCTTTTAAATGGTACCTAACTCGAGACGATGCTGATATTTTCGAAGCTCTACTTTTTGTTATGGGTCAGTTTTAAATTAACACTCTTTTTCTTTTCGCGTCTTTAATCAATCAGTAATCACTAATGATATAATCAGTACTCTTCTGTTTTCATACGCATTCACAATAGTACATACATATGTACATATTACCTGCACAAGTACATTCAACAAATATGATAAGAAACAAACATTACACTCGTAATTAAATTTTTAATTCACTCATGAACTTTTTACGCGTTTTCGTGCCAGCTATGAAATTTATACTTAACGAACATAATAATATTTGTTATATAATATAAACTGTACCTATAGGTAGGCAAGCGAAACTAAGATAAGACGCGGTCAAACGCTAAGGTTAAATCTTACATTAATATAATTCTGAGTTAGGCAGTGGGCCAACGTAAATTCATCTTGTGGGGTCCTTCCTACTGTTATCCTAAGAAATCACGCCTTTATCCTTTGCGGGGTAGGCAAAGTGTAAAACGATATGCTGGCAATCGGGATACCTACATATTCTCTTAAATTGCCTTAAATTAGTGCAGTGCTATCAAATAAGGCGACGATATAAACAGAGGCGACTAAATTGACTAGAAGTCGCAAAGAACCTGTTGAAATTACAGGGCTTAGACATCTCCTATCCTTTTCTAAACCTATTTGACATAAAGTGACAGCACTAATTTAAGGTAAGTAAACAGATTTTATTTCAATTGCTAGGTACGTACCACACAAAAAAAGTTATTAAAAATTAGGCCGCGGAGCCAAATATGAGAGGAAATGATAAAAAATCTATCACACTCATACATAACCGCTGCTAGTCACTATAAGATAAATCGTCCCCTAAAAGTCGTATGGACGTAACTTGAAAAACTTAATTTTACAGGAGAGCCGATTGAAAGTTGGCGAAAAGTTTAAAATTATGTCATAAATTTGTGTTTACATTTACGATCATAATTTTTTTTTATGTGAAGGCGACTAATGGCTAAAATTTAGAATATACTTATAAATTTCGAAAATACGTACAGGTTTTTAAAAAAATAATTAAAAATCGACTTACGTCTTTATGCAAAAAAATAATACAAAATAATTTAAGTTACACCTGCTTAAATCAATAGCTACGTCAATAAAGCTACGACATTTCCGAGTAACATAGACTACTTTCTTACTCATTCCCACGGGAAAACTGTTAGAAGCAGGAAAAGCGGGAAATATAGCGGATATAAAAAAAAAAAAATCAAGTATAGCGGATATTACCCAAATTAGCCAAACCGATTTAGCGATCTTCGTGAAATGTGGCACTGATATTGCTGGTATATTAAAAACGGACTTGGACTACTTTTTGTCAGCACTTGAGGATCTGAAGTACCTGATGGAGGGCACCAGGACAGGAGCACAGCTTAACTATAAGAGATACGAAAATGGCTTCATAGCAAAAGTTGTTCAGCATGACGAGGCGCTTCTGATGACACATGGTTGGTTATCGAGGATCTTGAGTACCTGATGCAAACAACCAGAATCTCATCTAAACTATAGAAGATACGGTAATGGCTTCAAAGTAAAAGTTGTTTATCATGACGGACCGCTTTTGTTGGCACATGGTCATTGAGGGTCTGGAGAACCTGATGGTGGGCACCAACACAGCTTAACTATATAAGATACGAAAATGGCTTGAAAGCAAAAGTTGTTCAGCATGACGGGCGCTTCTGCTGGAACATGGTCATCAAGGATCTGGAGTATCTGATGCAGACCACCAGCATCCCATCTAAACTAAAAGAGCTACGGTAACGGCTTCAAAGTAAAAACAGCTGCTTTTGCTGGTATATGGTCCTGCTGAGTTACTTCTGCTGGAACGGAGAAAGGAGTAATCGATTTTTTACTGCGGGCAAAGACCCAATTTCTACGGGAGAACATGTAAATAGCAGCGGGTGAAACCGCTGGGTGGGCCGCTAGTTTATTATAACTCTTCATATTCATCATGAGTATAGGTAATTATTCATAGTTGACTAAATATTTAGGTAAGGACAAAAGTAAAGTAAAGTTTCATAAAACTGTACGTATTCATCTTTTCTTACTACCTTGACACAGTTCATCATAATTTATCTATAGATAATTTTGGGTGGCTGCAGATACAATATTATGCCCTGTTTTCTTTTGCTACGACTCCTGTAGACTGTATTTTTTTAAGCGATGTTTGGATCATCTTAAATCACTGATAAAAAATGTATTCATAAATGTTTTTTTACAAACTTGTATTGGTCCCCACTTCCTCGGGATTCGGTAAGAAATACTGTAAAGTATTTTCACGGCGAAACTCAAAGGCAGTAGTGCTTCTCGTTTTACGTATCTTGCTACAAATTCGCGTTGTTTTCTAACTCGCAGTATGACCAAAAGTCTGTAAACATGTCAAATCTGGCGCCTTCGTTATTTTGAGGCAATTTTTTTTTATTTCCTTCAAAAGTTACTTTCGGAAGTGGGCCCCCCCATGACACGTGGAGGAACAAGTTTTTTTGTGTTCTTGCTTAAGTATAATGCTCCTGAATTGCGTATCCTTTGATATTTTCTGCTGATTTGTTTTCTTTTCTATTGTATTTTTATCATATTAGTGCTATCTCTCGAAAATTCCGCCTATTTCTTCCGAGATAATAGTGTAAGAGTAAGATTGTAGTTGTCTATTTTCTCATAGGTACAGGCGTAACTTAAGATACCTCTAAAAATGAAATAAAAATTTTGCGACGTAAAGGGGTAAGTTAACTTACGTCCCTACGTTATAAAGCAATATGTTGTGAAACAAGTTACGACTTACCTTATTTTGGAAACTAAGGTACTTAGAGATACATCCATAAGCGTGAAAAAAAGTACGAAAAATGCTGAATCTTTTAGTGTATATAACTCATTTACGTAAAAAATCAAGTTACGTCCTTACGTTTTGAAAGGGACGAAATAAATTACAATATTTGGTAATAGTATAGTATCATGAAAGTGAACTACCCTACTCTCTCTTTTCGTGTGGGACACCAAGTCGTTCAACGACCCGATGAACCCTGGTGTCAGAGTTTTTCAACCCTAACTACTTTACTACCCTACTAACAAAATAAGTACCTACTTACAGGTATCTTCTTTCTATGTCCAAATTTAGAAACAAACAAAGGTAGATAGGTAGGTACGGTACACGTCTGTATTTTCTAACTAAGGAGTAGAAAGATTGTCAACGGCCATTGACCTATAGGATAGATACGTTGCCTGGGATGGCATAAAATTCTGTCAGTAGGTCCATAATCTGTAGGTACCACTTCAACCTACCCTTCACTACTAGTTATTTTACCGAAAGAACAGTAGGTATAGGTTTGTGGATGTTTATAAATAGGTAGGTAGGTAACTCAAGGTGCTGCTGATAGTATTTACGTATTGAATGACGAACATTTAATTTAAACAATAATAAAATACATACAAACATGTATCAAGCCTATATCTCTTGCGGGGTAGGCAGAGCGTGAATGGTGGCTATAAAAAACAGCTATTTACACCACGTCTGACAAAAGTTTGAGAGTAATTCAGAAGACTGTGTATCGCCATAGTGGCAGGTCTCAAATTCCTTAGTCGCTTCTTACAACACTCATGGGAAAGATAGGTGGTGACGCTATTCTAACCCGGCACCACAAACAAGGCACCACAAATCAAACAATAATAAAATACTTAAATAATTATTATAACAATTGCACGACACAAGACAAGACCATTGACTGTTGCTACTAAAATATTGGTTTAATCCACAAAGATAGGAAAGGCAGATAAAGCTGTTATTGGTCAATTTATACCTACCTTTAGGTAACTAAAGGGTATGATAAATATTAATTAAACTGCGACGATGGTCTATACGGGCGTTTTGCAGTGAGTGAATTATCGCCCAAGTTTCCACACTGTCGAATGCTTTCTTGTTTCGTGCCGATGTTGCCGAAGTAGCGAAATTTAAGTGGGAATGGGCAGGTCACATAGCCCGTAAACATGATTCATGGTGCAAGACGGTTGTTGAGTGGAGACCATGGGGAGAAAAACGCCCTGTAGGAAGACCCCAAATGCGATGGAGTGACGATATTAAAAGAGTGGCTGGTTCCAAGTGGATACAGGTAGCACAAGACAGACATGAATGGCGCAGAAGAAAGGAGGCCTACACCAAAATGGTTGAGGAAGGCTAAGCAGAAGAAGAAGAAGAAACTGCGACATCATACTTGTATTATATTGCCGTGTGGTGCCGGCTTGGAATAGCATCACCCAATATCTTTCCTGTGGGTGTCGTAAGCGTAAGAGTTAAGAGTTGATGTGTATCGCAGTTTTAGGCGACAGGCTGACAACCTGTCACTTGTCAGACGTGGTGTCAATAGCCGTTAACATTCTACCTACCCTGCAAAGGATAAAGGCGTGATATATGTATGTATGTTGAATGTATATTACCTACATAAAATATTTGCCAATACACACTTAACCAGTTTGCACATCAGCCAGTTCAAAATTATCAAATTACATGAATTGTAACAAGAGATTAGGCTATCAACACTTGTATCAGAAGTTGTATTACTCTATTAGATAGATAAAAATCATGAATGAAGCATGTGGTAAAAAGTACCTACTATTCATGCCTTCACACTTCTTCTAAGACATAGTGTTGGTCATCAAATCAATAAATAACCCAATGAACCCTGGTGGCCTGGTGTTGGAATTTTTAAACCTTCATTAATCCTTTTGAACTCTGGGATCAGACTTATAAAACCACTTACTTTAATAATAGTTCATAAGATTGTATGCTGACTTGGTTTCCCATATGGCCAGAAAAAGACTTACTATTATTAATTTTACTATTTATAAATATTAAGATGACTTTTTAAACTAGTTGATTTCCTTTACAAATTCAGTTAGTTGATAAGTAAACTAGCTCACAAACCATAACAACTGTGTAAAGAATTATTATCACGAACAATAGGTTTATACCTACATACATACTATAACAGACTCATAAAACAATATACAACTTATCATAATAAAGTGTATGATATAAATGCTTACGTTTTCCTCCTGCAAGCAAGTGGTCTCAACGAATAGTGCTACACTACTGAAGTGCTACATCAATTGGTGGTCGGGTTATTACATCAGATTAGCTTATCATACAGTTGTATCAATATTGTTGAATGTACACATATGCATACATACTACAGTGTATACATACATATAGTAGGCAGTATGTAGTTATGTTCAGTTCATATAAGCTGCTTTAGGTGGTGATAGTGTCCTATAGTTTTTTTTTTTCATTGAACTTAAGAATATTTTGTTTGTTTGATTTTTGTTAAATCTCTAATCTTAATTTTATTTATTAAGCCAATTGTTCCAGTTTAAATAGTTTTGATCACCCCTTTTTCATGTAAATCTACATCTACACTAATATAATAAAGAGGAAAACTTTGTTTTTTTGTTTGTTTGTTTGTTTGTATGTAATCGATAAACTCCGAAACTACTGGACCGATTTCCAAAATTCTTTCACTATTAGAAAGCTACAACTTCCCTGAGTAACATAGGCTACTTTTTACCACGGGAAAATTCCTCATTCCTACGGGAAAACGGTTAGCAGCAGGAAAACGGGGAAATAAAGCAGATATTACCCAAATTAGCCAAACCGCTTTACCGATCCTCGCGAATTTTGGCACTGATATTACTATCATATAAAAGACGGACATGGTCAGCCCTCGAGGATCTGGAGTACCTGATGAAGACCACCAGCATCCCATATAAACTATAAGAGATACGGTCATGGCTTCATAGAAAAAGTTGTTCACCATGACGGGCCGCTTCTGCTGGCACATGGTCATCGAGGATCTGGAGTACCTGATGTAGATCACAAGCATCCCATCTAAACTATAAGAGTTAGGGTAATGGTTTCAAAGTAAAAGTTATTCAGCACGACAGGCTGCTTCTGCTGGCACATGGTCACGAGGGTCTGGAGTACCTGATGTAGACAACCAGCATCTCATCTAAACTATAAAAGATTCGGTAATGGCTTCAAAGTTAAAGTTATTCAGCATGACGGGCCGCTTCTGCTCGCACATGGTCACGAGGGTCTGGAGTACCTGATGTAGACCACCAGCACCCCATCTAAACTTTATAAGACTCGGTGATGGCTTCAAAGTTAACGTTATTCAGCATGACGGGCCGCTTCTACTGGCACATGGTCACGAGGGTCTGGAGTGCCTGATGTAGACCACCAGTATCCCATCAAAACTATAAGAGATACGGTAATGGCTTCAAAGTTAAAGTTATTCGCCATGACAGGCCGCCTCTGCTGGCACATGGTCATGATGAGTAACTTCTGCTAGAATGGATTAATGGACTTTTTACTACGGGCAAAGATCCCATTTCTACGGGAAAACAGGTAAGTAGCAGCGAGTGAAACCGCTGGTCGGGCCGCTAGTGTAAAATATAGGAATAGAAATATTTATTTAAACTCATTACTTGTTTTATGGAACTATTTATTATGGCTGACATCAAGTATAAAGAAGTTTAACAAAACATTGAAAATAATTGTGAAGTAGAAAAATCCATACTACTCAATTAGGAAAATATTTTCTACTTGATTAGTAAAATATTTTTCCTAGAATTTGTATTAAGTGTTTGTAGATAATAGCATGACTGGGTACCTACTTGACTAGGTAACAAAGTCAGTGGAAAACAGGACTGTAAGGGCCAGTACACATCCTAGGCTTGATGTGAAGTGAATGCTTTTAGTACCATCAAACCAAATGCTGCTGGATATGGGCCGGCCCATACTGATATCAAATCCGTTGCTGTTGCAATATCGTAGTATGAACCTAGTACCTACATATACAGATAATATAAAAAAAATATGGTGCGAATATTTTAAGGGGTGGACTAGTCTATGAAACTCAATAACTCCCCAAAGGAACATGGATCTAGCTAGATCAATTAGAATATAGAAGAAATTTTTAGATCTCCCAATACAAAACATACCAGTTGACCAAGTCAATTTGTATGAGAGGACCAAAAACTTTTTCATATTAAGCTATAAGGGAAATTTGTTCAGTTTCATGGACTGAGTGGCCCCTTAGAAAACAGTCATTTCTTTTAAAACTTAAATATAATTTATAATTCAGTTAGCATTTTGGATAGCAAAGGAAACAACCTCAACATGGTTCAGAACTGGCTTTTATGATTGTAGGTGCATCAAGTCATGCCGCTATCGGGTCCTCCTTACGGGGTAGGCAGCGATTTGTGGTCATAAAATGAAAAATATTACAAAAGACTAACAAAATTCTTACCCATTTTCAGGCTTCATTTCTGCACACGGTATCTGCTTGCACACACGTGAGTCAAGGCATTTTCAAGGTTTGTTTGTTCCAAGCATTCCTAGAAACAAAAAATATTTCAGTGTTTCAGGTTTCAGTGCAGATACCAAGTAACTGTCAACTGGGTTTTTTATTCTCAAAAACAATACTACATCTTTACGAAACATTCTTACCCATGGAATGAATGGTATAATCATGAAAGTCAAGAATATTGCAAGGAAAATCTTTCGAAAACCTTGCAAGGAAAACCGCTGCGATTGTTTAGGAGGAAACGTTCAAAAACCTAATAAAACATATATAAAATATTTTTTTGTACACTTACTAATGAATTTATATGTATTAAAATATTTAAACATACCGCAAAACTGCAAATAAAAAGGTTAATAATTTATTTACAATACTTTCAATTGTATTTACAAAGTTTTGAGGATTTAGCAAAATCAAAAATGAAATACTTTATGAGTTTAGTTTCTAAACGTACACTTGTCAATGTCATATAAATTTTGAACGAAAATTATATTTCTGAACGAATATTTTGATGTTGCCATAAAACAAAACTTTCCCTTTTAAACACGGTAAATTTAGGCTCTTGATCTAAATCTGGAGAAAGAAAGTTCGATTCCCGAGCTAGAATAGCTAAAGCATCTGGCAAGTGATGCTAGTTTGAATTGTTAACGAGTATTATTTACAAGATTTTAATAATCATAAAAAATAAAGATTTAAACACAGTTGTAAATGAAGTCACTTTTTAAATTTCTCTGTCTGTCTGTGGAACTGGCTAACTCCTCCTGAACCACGCAACGGGTTTTGATGCAGTTTTTCGTAAAAGATTGAGTGATGCAAAAGGAAAATTTTGCAAAGTTCTGGGGAATATTCTTTATTAACGTTGACAACCCAGATTTTCTATCTCTTTCTTTTGCTCCCGGTCAGTTGTCAAGGTAGCCCATTTTGTGAATTTTTAGATAAATTTCACTAAATAACCCCCCTTTTTGCGTAAATACTGTGATATTATTACGCCTTATTTTATTGAGCGTCGATTTAGTGCAATAATTCGTTAGCAACGGTAAAGATTACTGTGATATATATTGATGTCAAATCTGCTCTCTCCGTGTCCAACGTTGTTTTGGTGTCCAAAAGTGAAATAACTTTACGAAAGTAGTTTTCACATCACGTATCGCTTAACGAGTGTCCAATACGTTCGTCAAACTTCACCTTCCAGTGGAAATTGCAAAGTTTTTGTTTGTAAACGAGTGCCAAATTCCTAACCTATAAAAGTGTGTGTGTTGCGCTAAGTTTGGTGGTTGTGCCTTCCAGATGAGTACGAAGATCATCAAAGCCAGCGCCGCTGAGGCCGACCCCTTCGAGACGTCGATCTCGCAGGCCCTGGTCGAGTTGGAGACCAACTCCGACCTGAAGGCGCAACTTAGGGAGCTCTACATTACTAAGGCGAAAGAAATTGAACTCCACAACAAGAAGGTGAGTGTTTTACGTGGCTTATAATATGTAGAAGTGCTCAACAATGTTGTAGACCTGTGTTTTTGCTTTGGAACAGTTTAGAAAGTTATTTTGAGTGACTGTTAACAGTAGTGCTACTCAGTCCCTCAGTACACCTTAACCGAAAAACTGACCAAGAAATTCCCTGCTCCTGTTAAACATGCACTTATAGAATGCCAGAAAAACTAAAACACAGCTTATGGCAAGGGTGGTACAGAACTGCCAAATTGGGCTTTATAAATTGGATCTAATGTTTAACAAAACCAATTGAAATGATCTCTTTTAATTTCTAAAATAGCCTTTTGCCATTCTTATGCCTAATAATAACTAAGTAAGGTAATCCTTATTCTCCTAAACCCACTTATTGTGTTGGATTATCTTGTAAACTTATCCAAATAATGCTTTCTAGTATACAAATTACTGATTCACTGTTGATATAAATACATATATTATGCCTATATCCCTTACAGGGTAGGCAGAGTGTAAACAGCCATTGATGCCATGTCTGACAAAAGTTTGAAAGTGCTATTCCTAGCTGACACCACATGCCACCAATTCACACTTGTAATTTGCACTTTATTTCTGTTCTATCTTCCAGTCAATCATCATCTACGTGCCGATGCCCAAGCTGAAGCAGTTCCAGAAGATCCAGATCCGTTTAGTCCGTGAGCTGGAGAAGAAGTTCAGCGGAAAGCATGTTGTGTTCATCGGTGACCGCAAGATCCTGCCCAAGCCCAGCCACAAGACGCGCGTCGCTAACAAACAGAAGAGGCCCAGATCTAGGTAACATTTTAAAACATAAGCCTTACCACAAAAACTTAATGCAAATTGAACATGGTAAATCCATTTGCTGGCAGACGAGTATACTTGTAATATTGTTTCTTACCTCACTATGAGTATTCTCATAGTTGGCAGGATACAAGTCTTCATACAAAAACATGTGTGTCAAACTTTTTTGTGGTATTAAAAACAAATTGATTATTTAAAAAGCAGATTGAGTATAAACAAGCAATCAATCAAAGGTTTGTGGGAATCTCAGGTGTTTGATAAACCTGTAATAATCCATAAAAAGACCAGATACTGAAAACTTTGCTTTTGTATTGATTAAAATGAAAATCTAAGTAAAAAGACTGCTTTTTCATAATAACTTACCACTAAAAATAGATCTGCTGCTGTGTGGTGCCGGCTTAGAATAGCATCACCCCATTCCTTTGGGTGTCATAAGAAGCAAAAAAGGGATTTGAGAGTTGATAATGTATTCCAAGTTTAGGCTACAGGCTGACAAACTGTTACTATGGTTAAACACAGTTTTCTGAATTGCTGAAACTTTTATCACATGTATACGCTCTGCCTACCCTGCAAGGGATATAGGCGTGATATAATGTAAGTGGGAAAATAAATAAGATTAGTTCATGAATGGGCTATTCTAATCTTATAGTCACTCCCTCCATTTATAATGCAATAAGATACAGAAACCTTGCCTTTCATTTGCAAGTAATGTGTATTTGTAGCTGCGCTATATTTTATTTTGCAGTAAATGAACACAATCACTAGTATACAAATAAATCATGCCATAATTTTCCTCAATTCTAGGACCCTAACGTCAGTATATGACGCCATCCTCGAGGACCTGGTCTTCCCCGCGGAGATCGTGGGCAAGAGGATCCGAGTGAAGCTTGACGGTTCCCAGCTGATCAAGGTGCACCTCGACAAGAACCAGCAGACCACCATTGAACACAAAGTAAGTACACGTCCACTGCTGGACAGAGATCGTGGACAAGAGGATCCCAGCTGATCAAGGTGCACCTCGACAAGAACCAGCAGACCACCATTGAACACAAAGTAAGTACACGTCCACTGCTGGACAGAGATCGTGGGCAAGAGGATCGGATCCCAGCTGATTTAAGGTGCACCTCGACAAGAACCAGCAGACCACCATTGAACACAAAGTAAGTACACGTCCACTGCTGGACAGAGATCGTGGGCAAGAGGATCCGAGTGAAGCTCGATGGCTCCCAGCTGATCAAGGTGCACCTCGACAAGAACCAGCAGACCACCATTGAACACAAAGTAAGTACACGTCCACTGCTGGACAGAGATCGTGGGCAAGAGGATCCTGAGTGCAAGAACTTGAACGACAGGCTCCCAGCTGATCAAGGTGCACCTCGACAAGAACCAGCAGACCACCATTGAACACAAAGTAAGTACACGTCCACTGCTGGACAGAGATCGTGGGCAAGAGGATCCGAGTGAAGCTCGACGGCTCCCAGCTGATCAAGGTGCACCTCGACAAGAACCAGCAGACCACCATTGAACACAAAGTAAGTACACGTCCACTGCTGGACAGAGATCGTGGGCAAGAGGATCCGAGTGAAACTTGACGGCTCCCAGCTGATCAAGGTCACCTCGACAAGAACCAGCAGACCACCATTGAACACAAAGTGAGTACACGTCCACTGCTGGACAGAGATCGTGGGCAAGAGGGTCCGAGTGAAGCTCGATGAACCAGCAGACCACCATTGAACACAAAGTGAGTACACGTCCACTGCTGGACAGAGATCGTGGGCAAGAGGGTCCGAGTGAAGCTCGATGAACCAGCAGACCACCATTGAACACAAAGTAAGTACACGTCCACTGCTGGACAGAGATCGTGGGCAAGAGGGTCCGAGTGAAGCTCGATGAACCAGCAGACCACCATTGAACACAAAGTAAGTACACGTCCACTGCTGGACAGAGATCGTGGGCAAGAGGGTCCGAGTGATCAAGGTCACCTCGACAAGAACCAGCAGACCACCATTGAACACAAAGTGAGTACACGTCCACTGCTGGACAGAGATCGTGGGCAAGAGGGTCCGAGTGAAGCTCGATGAACCAGCAGACCACCATTGAACACAAAGTAAGTACACGTCCACTGCTGGACAGAGATCGTGGGCAAGAGGGTCCGAGTGAAGCTCGATGAACCAGCAGACCACCATTGAACACAAAGTAAGTACACGTCCACTGCTGGACAGAGATCGTGGGCAAGAGGGTCCGAGTGATCAAGGTCACCTCGACAAGAACCAGCAGACCACCATTGAACACAAAGTGAGTACACGTCCACTGCTGGACAGAGATCGTGGGCAAGAGGGTCCGAGTGAAGCTCGATGAACCAGCAGACCACCATTGAACACAAAGTGAGTACACGTCCACTGCTGGACAGAGATCGTGGGCAAGAGGGTCCGAGTGAAGCTCGATGAACCAGCAGACCACCATTGAACACAAAGTAAGTACACGTCCACTGCTGGACAGAGATCGTGGGCAAGAGGGTCCGAGTGAAGCTGATCAAGGTGCACCTGGACAAGAACCAGCAGACCACCATCGAACACAAAGTAAGTACACGTCCACTGCTGGACAGAGATCGTGGGCAAGAGGATCCCAGCTGATCAAGGTGCACCTCGACAAGAACCAGCAGACCACCATTGAACACAAAGTAAGTACACGTCCACTGCTGGACAGAGATCGTGGGCAAGAGGATCCCAGCTGATCAAGGTGCACCTCGACAAGAACCAGCAGACCACCATTGAACACAAAGTAAGTTACCAATAACAAGTTATCATATCCTCCTGTAGTATGTTTGTGCACTGTGCAGCTTTCTTTCTTAGCTCTTTTATACTGTGACAGTTTGTAAAATGCGCATGGTAGAAAATTTCTCCTGAGAGGCGTGCTAAAACGCGATTTTATTAACTGATATTGGAGGAAATATCTATTAGACGCGTTTTACCTTACAATAAAACGCATATTAAATACTTACCTTATTCGAAACCTATACATAATTAAATGAGAGCAGCGACTTCCGTTTCCCCTTTCGTATCGCGAACTTCGCACGATTTCCCGATTGGCTGAGGCTTCCCTCTCCACCGACATGGCAGGCGAACCGGCCCGAACGTGCTCGGAGCGGTCGGCTCGCTTTGAATTCATTACGGCTGAAGTCTGCCAGGCAGGACTTACTGTATAGGTTTCGAATAAGGTAAGTATTTAATATGCGTTTTATTGTAAGGTAAAACGCGTCTATTAAATCCTGTACGCTTATTCGAAACCTATACATAATTAAATGAGATGTGTTTGATATCGCCTGGCGGTGGAGAATCAAGACGCTAATGTGATATTCTGAAGTGTACTATAATAGTTAAGTTACTGAAAGAAAACACCATGTAATCAACAATACCACCTTTTATTCAGCAAACAAAATAATGCTTATAACAAATATAACATAAGTTATTTTATTAATTGAGCACAGATTAATTATGGAACCTTATAGTTCAACGGAACCAAAAACCTTATTATCACACAATCAAATCAACCTGTGTATATAGATAAAGTAACTTTAGTACTTTAGGTACATTCCACATAGGTAAATCACAAAAGCAAACAATCATTAAAGAAATTCCCTTCTTTGTCTTATAATCATAGGTGCTAGCGTTTATGCTGTATAATTATATCAAATTATGTTTAATTTAAGATACTTTCTCAGAGGAGAAGCTGATTATTTATTCTTTAAAGAGGTTGAAAATAGTTACTCATACTATTCGTATTGACTGACGCAGGCTGCTGCACTGCCCTGCGATAAAATTGGCGGAAAGTGTTTCCAGAACGCCAGTTTCCTTGACTGAGGATCTGATCTAAAGGAAAATTGTCTATCCAGTTTTTAGAGGCTACAGCTGCTCTTACACTACCAGGTGTAGCCCTTATCCCAGCCTCGCGTAATAAGGACTTTATCCAACCCGCTAAAATAGTTCGTGAAGCAGGCCTAGGCTCTCCTCTAGCAGTTATAAAAAGTTTTGAGCTTTTGCAAGCATCTCTACGTTGATTACCCGTAGAAATGAGCTGTTTTACCCAGTACACTGGATTTGTAGTTAAAGGATGCCCCGAATCCAACAATTTCCATCCGGACTGCCGGTTATCTGCGGAGTCCGTTTTGGAGCCAAAAGTCGGCCATAAAGTAATACTGTCTTCGGTTTCACACATGTGTTGTGCATCAACGCACAGAAGAGTTAAATCATGAATCCTTCTGCCGGAGCAGAGGAGAAGTAAGATAGCAGTATGCCTTGAAACTTCGAATAAGCTATTTTCAGACATTTGTCTAGATGTAAGAAAAGATGTTAGTACTGAAACATCCCAAATAGGAGGTTTCGGATCCTTTGGACGTTGCAGGGAAATTGCTTTTAATACCTGATGTACTAATTTATGGCTCGATAATGACTTATCGTCAGGTTTGGTAAGGGTCGCTACCACAGACTTATGTAATAGGATAGTACTGTATGACAGGCCTTCTTTTTGGTGGAGGTCAGTTAAATACCTGGCTAGATCAGAGCCGTTCGGACTGGCAATTTCCACATTATGCAATTTGGCCCATTTACACCATCTAGTCCATGCGACTTTATAAGTTCTTAACGTTGAAGCACGCCAACCCGATAACAATAAAGACTTTTGGTCAGAAGACCAATTTGTCAAGTCCTCGTCCCACCCCCACATTTCCAAATTTCGAGAGTCATCTCCTTCACATTCGGGGGAGGCAGTTGTGTTGTCGCATCTATGAGTACGTTCTCTAGGTTCCATATCGTATGTGGAGGAGCTATGGCCCTGGCCTTCAGATCTGCGCGCCAGAAAACCTTCTCCCACCGTGGGGCAACTATTAGGTAAATCCCTTGTGCATGATTCAAGTGGTGTAGGACTTTCGGGATTAAGCAAGGGGGTGGAAATATCCACGCCATTTTGAATGACCAGCTCCTGCTCAGAGCATCGTGAAAGATGGCTTGCGGATCGTTCTGGTCTAGGCTCACATAAGTTGGTACCACGTGGGCTATTTGAGAGGCAAACAGATCTATTTCGGGTACTCCCCACTTTGAAAAGATTACGTCTGTTGCCTCCGACAATAGGTGCCACTCCGGTGGTTGTTTTAATCTCGACAGATGATCCGCCTCGCAGTTGAATATTCCGGGTAAATGGTACACTCTTAGATGAATTTGATAATAGTCCAGTAAGGTGAAAGCTCTGTATGTCAAATTCATTAATGTGTCCGAATGAGTGCCTCCTTCGCATCTTAAATATGCTACTACAGTGCGACTGTCGCTTTGTAGCAAAATAGCTGCTTTGTGAAGCGCTAACACTGGGGCTTGCTCTAGGACCTTTATTACAGCTAGCAATTCCTTCTGATTGCAGTGTAGGGATGCTTCCGCTTCGCTCCACGAACCTGACAGGCTCAGGTTGTTCAGTCTCGCTCCCCACGCCATGTCCGACGCGTCGGTTGTAAGAAAATGGGTCGGAGCCTGAATTTGTAAGGGCGACGGAGTTTGGCAATTTTGCTTCCACCAATGAAGTTCGTGGCGAGCTACTGGTGGCAAGGGCCAGCGCTTCCTCGAATGGCGCTTGAGTATCGCATTTTGAAAACGCTGTAACTGTCGACAATGCAAGCGCCCCCGAGGAACAACATAACTTGCAAAGTTTAGTACTCCCAATAGTGTTTGGACTTCTGCGAGGTTCAATTTCATTTGCGTTTCCGCCTTTTGAACAAGAAGACCCACTTTGTCGATTTTCTTCTTGGGAAGAAGTTTTTTGTTGTTCCACGGATCCCATAAAATGCCCAGGTACTCGATTCGAGTTTGAGGTTGGAATATTGACTTTTCGCAATTGACTTGCCAGCCCATTCGAAAAAGTGTCTCGGTTACTAGTTTCGTGTGATTTATCAACACTTCGCGAACTTGATGTGCAATCAAGAAATCGTCTAGATAAACTAGGATTCTTATCCCTTGGTCGCGGAAGTATTGCGCTACCCAATTCGTGACTGTGGCAAAAACTCTTGGTGCCGAACTTAAGCCAAATGGCAGACAAGTCATTTGTAGTAGTTCGTTCTCGTACATGAGCCTTAGAAATCGTCTGTGAGATTTCGCGATCGGCAAATGAAAATAGGCCTGTGAGAGGTCTATTTTTGTAAGCCAGTCGTTGGCCTGTAGAAAGTCTGGAACCTTGTGAACATTTATTAAATGAAATTTGTCTGTGTATACAAATTTGTTCAGAGCCTTGAGGTTGAATATTGGCCTTAACGAACCGTCGGTCTTTGCAATGAGAAAAAGGTTTGACAAAAAACTGGCGCTCTTTGGAACACGTTCTAGAACATTTTGGTCTTTCATGGTCTTTATGACTTTCGTCATTTCGGGTGAAATTGGCACAGCAAACTTTGCACTGGGTCTTACTAGCGGTGGTTTCTTTACAAAAGGTATTCGATACGACTGCATTATTTTTATGATGAAAAGTGGCGCATTCATCTCTTTCCATACATGTACAAAGTTTTGTAACTGCCCCGCCCGAAATGTTCGTGAGTCAATACTTGCGACGTTTATTGGATTTAAATTTATTATTGGGAGAAGAGGGTCGCTTGACGGCGCCTCTTGCCTCCTGATAGGAGGATGCAGGTCTTGCTCGAAAAGGGGGCCCATTGCGAGCAGGGACCCTTCGATTATACCCACTATTGTTTGGTCCTTGCGCAGGACAGCATTGACGGCTTTGATAATAATTACCCTGCGCGGGTAGATTGTGCTGATGACAAGAGTTACCTTGCGCAGGTACTCGTCTGTTTATATTGCCTTGCGCAGGCAAATTACATGAGTTTTGACACCCTTGCGCAGGGCGTTGAGCTTGGCGTGGTCCACTGGGGCCTGCTTGCGCAGCAGGTACATTGGAGCTGGATTTGGCTTGCGGCCAAAAGTTTTTTCGAACACCTCCTGCTTTCTCTAATGCTGCCGTAAAAGGGCCGGGTGCAAACAAGTTCGAACAAGAAGGTGGGATTTTCCTGAGAGTAGTTTTGACCAGCGGATCTTTAACTTGCTTTAAAATAACCTCCCTTTGTTGGATCAGATCCGCCCTGTGCCCGCACACTAATTGTAAAACATCTACCGATACTTTATGAAAATCACCGTTAACAAAATTTCTTCGATTTTATTTTTGATATCAAGCGGTGTGATGCCCTCTGATTCTTGAGTCCATTGTAAAAAATTAGACAACCCATTTTCTAGTACCTCCTTTTGTTTCAATAACGCAAAAGTAGCCGCCGCGAATGACCTTTCTGCGTATAGCATGCTTTTAGAAAACTCAAACTGATTAACCTCATCGTTTGCTTCTAACTCGACAAAACCAGGCGCGTGACAATAAGTTTTTTGCACCTCTGCATATCGAATATCACACCACGATGACTCTTCGAATCTCTGAATACTTTTTAATGTAAGTAAATAAGGCTCTGGCGTAACTGGAACTGACGGTTCCTTGACGGTTGTACCGAAATTTATTTTAAAACTCGAATTTGTAGGATTTGAACCGGTCGGGGGATCTTGCATTGGATTATTGGGGGCAAATTCGTCGTTATTAGCACATTCGTGATCCCGGTACAATGAACCGCTTACATTAGCATCGATAAAATCAGGCATTTGATTATTACACACATGCTCGGGGGTACTAGAATTTGGTACTCGAAATTGATTACGAAAATCAGAAAACTCTTTAGTAAGTTTTTGCAACATACTGTTTTGCCGGCGGCGAGCTCTCCTTGCTGACCCGTCCGAGCTGCTGGAACTTGACCTCGAACTGGACGAGCTCGAGCTCGACGAACTGGAGCTGGAGCTCGAACTGGAACTCCTGCGTCGCGGCGGTCGCGACTTTCGCTTGGACGGATTCGCAACCTTTTTCGGCTCGGGATCACTCTTCTTATCTGCCTCACGCTTCTTTTTATTCGGATCACTCATTTTACTGCAAATTTAAACCGAATTACACACGGGAAAATCGAATCGGACCTCGAAAAAATATATATAAAATTTTCGAGGGTAAAAGTAAAAAACGAACGACATAAATCGTTAACATTCAACTTTAAAAGTAAAATAATTACGCACTTACCAGGGAAATGCAAAAACTTTTGGTTAAACGTTAGAAAAAATTCTTACTGCGATACCACTTTGGTCGGCGACTTGGAAATTGTATGTGACAGGTACAGATTTCTGCGCACGACCGTCTGTGACGGGGACACAGACGCTAATGAATTCAAAGCGAGCCGACCGCTCCGAGCACGTTCGGGCCGGTTCGCCTGCCATGTCGGTGGAGAGGGAAGCCTCAGCCAATCGGGAAATCGTGCGAAGTTCGCGATACGAAAGGGGAAACGGAAGTCGCTGCTCTCATTTAATTATGTATAGGTTTCGAATAAGCGTACAGGATTTAATAGGAGAAATACAGAAAAGCAGGATGAACATTCCCACGTTTTCGGCATCCAGTCGCTAGCAGTCACAAGCGATGCAACTCACCAACACCGCAACCACCATTTTACACGCGTGTTTCGCTCCTACACTGAGCATCCACAGGAGATCTTCGACAGTCAAGTTCCGAGCACCGACTGAGATACTATCATCATCATCTGGCTGTCCTTATTTCTTTTGAGAGCACAAGATCATGTTGCAAAAGGATTTAGCAATGTTTTATGACCGGCCGCCCACCTGAAGTCCTTTTAAGAGTGCTTTTGTAGGTGGTATCACACCCACCATGCGGTTGACCATATAGTCGACAGATATTCAGCTGAGGTCAAAAACTCTACGTCGCCTTTTACAAAACACCCTGAGTGGACTAGGGGTAGCAGTATTTTGAGCCGCTACCAGACGGCAACTAAAATACTATCCTTCAAAATGTGACTAACCATTGATTTGTTTGTCCACAGGTGGACACCTTCCAGTCCGTGTACAAGAAGCTGACGGGGCGTGAAGTGACCTTCGAGTTCCCTGAACCCTACTTGTAAACTTAGGATATGACACCACAATAAACTAAAAATCCTACTCTACATTTTTCATTTCAACCCCCACACTAATCATAATCATGATCCCAAATTATTGGGCTGGTCTATCTAAAACGAAGATTTATCAAGTTGATACATTGTTTCGATTTGAGTTCGCATGCATACTTGGTAGTCTTGCATTTCTTTATTTGCAAAATGTCTAATGCACAGACTGTCTTAGTTGCGGAATATCAAAATCGCAAATAAAATTCCTGCCAGTAATAGGCTTAGTTGGAAATATACCGGGAGTAACAAGAAGGGTATAACAAACCAAAATGAGGTCAAGGTACTCATGAAACTAAACAACTTTCCCTGAAGAACATTGTTAGAAATATGAAAAAATTGGACACACTGAAAGTGCCTCCGCTGCGTGGTGCGTACATTGTACGCGCGGACCACCGTGCGCGTGCGAAGTTCACTATACTTCAAACGGTTAAGATGAAGTGAGTGAACATCGCACAATTGCTCGCAGTGCAGGTCCGCGCAACGTATCGGAGGAGGCACTAAATCAATCAGCTGATCGGGGATTTTAGGGACCCCAAAATCTTATTATAATCCCTCCCATGTTCCATTTGAATGTTGTTCAGTTTCTTGAGGACCTTGACCCTTTTGGCTTTTTTCTGTTACTCCCTGTATATCTAAATCAACTAGTGTAGGGTAGGTAGATGACTAGATTGAAATTGTTAATAATGATGAAAAAATTAAACAGCCCATTTATCTTACCACAATATTTTTATTTATTATACAAGGTAACAAGTCAGTCCATCCCAAAATAGAAATTGATCATTACATTTATACCTAAGTAAAAATAACACTAAATAGAATTATTATTATTTCATTGCACTCGAGACAAAACATTGTTTACCTACAAAGAAATATAAAAAGTATAAAATGCGGGCGCAGTCCTAGAAAAAGAAATAATGACAAATATAAATAATGAACAACATAACATAGCTACCATAGTACGTTACATATTTTTTGAAAATCAATCGACTTGATATCACACTTCTTTTTTACATTTAGGCTTTTTTAAATTCCTTTTTTTACAGTTGCCTAAATGAGCTAATAATCAATCTCAAAAAGATTAATATATACGAGGTGTAAGCGATATAGCCCTCCGAATACTGATGGGTATATGCAGACCAAGAAACTGAGCAACTTTGCCCTCGGAACTGAACATATGCCAAGAAACGACAAGAAAATCGAATACCCAGACATATTCTTTTCGTTGCCCTATAATATTTTCTTATGGGAAGTTGTTCAGTTTCATGGTCGGAATGTACCCTATCGTTGTTGTAGTATCAACGGCTCTCCCTTACACCTTGTATTTGTCTTGCACTAAGGGGTCGTCCACAAATTACGTAACGCACTTTGGGGGGAAGGGGGGGGGTTCCGACCGGGCGTTACGGTCCCGTTACTATGGGGGAGGGGGGGGTCAGAATAAAGCGTAACGTAACGCTTTTTTAAGATATTTTCAAGTATTTTTGTACCGAATTCTGATATACCAAACTAATTGTATAACTAATTTTTAAAACACTTCTGGTGTCAGTGTCAAAAATGCAATTTTATAGATTTTTTCAAAAATTTCTGCCGAGGGCAGGATCTGAACGTGCAACTTTCCGAAGTAATGCTGACGATGTCTATCTGGATTGTTGCGGCTCAATCGTGAGTAAATTTTTTATTAAATTTGTAGCAGGTTTTCATCGTTTTGGCTACACAAACTGGAACGAAGAAATAATTGCTGGGAATTAGTTGCAAAACTCTCACTGTAAATAGATCCATAGTTATTGGCCTACAAACATACACACATTTGTATAATTTCGCAGACAATGGTTGCGCCGCAGTAGTTCGGAAGGCAGAGGCGTCGCCAATACTACCTAATGGTGAAAATCGCAGCTTCAAATTCAGTCTGCGGTAGAAAGTAAAAGTTGCAAGTTTTCTAAAAAATGTTTTATTGCTTTATCACAAAAATAAACTAAAAATATTATATAAATTAAGCGTTACGTAACAGCAGGGGAAGGGGGGGGGGGGGGTCATTACCAAGCGTTACGGTCCCGTTACGTGGGGGGAGGGGGGGGTCAAAAAAATTTTGATTTTTGCGTTACGTAATTTGTGGACGACCCCTAAGTAAATTGTAACCCAACCGTAATATTACAGCTAATTAATTATTATGATTTCATATATTATTATATTACTGATGTTTTCTTCGAGCGCGGACTTATCAATTCACCTTACGTACATACATCGCGCCTTTTTCCCTTACGGGGTAGGTAAGGTCCAGGACCAGCCTATGTGGGAGGCCAAGTTACACTGGTCGTAGTATCTAAGTACCTATAGCGACTAGCGTAACTTGGCCTCCCGCTTAGGCTGGTCGTGACACTATTATAGCGAGTAGACTTTATAATAATAGGTCTAAATACGTATCTTACCTACCTATATTTCATATTGCTTTTATTTAGTTCTGTCTGCCGTTAAAAGAGCTGTGCTGTGGTAATTGGGATTCTATTAAAAAGTTTATAAATCAGGGTATTTGGATTCAGTTCCCCTTCACACTTTACCCGGGCTTAGGACCGGCAAAAATACCCAATATTTTTCTTGCCCCTTGAATCATTTATCCCTTTACAAAGACAGACTAAGATTTTAGGTATTTTTCGCGTATTTACAAAACTGAATCAAGGAAATACAAATAAATACGTGTATTTCATACAAATAAATATGTAGATTAGATTGTTTTAGAATCTAGAGATACAATATTAGAATTTCAATTTCAAATGTATTTCATACAGACTCAACATCTATTGTAATGCCGTGTATCGTCAAAATGGAAAAAATAGCTACAGTTAAGATTCAAGTAAAAAAACAGAACTGAAATAGAAACCACAAGCGATAAATATACCACTGAGCGATGAATGATGGAATTTACTGTTCGACAACTACGTGCGCGATCCTCACGCGGGATACGGGCGAGGTGTAAGCAAGCTTTTTTTTATAATAGGTGGGGTTTGGTACAGACAGATTGCACGTGACTATCGAACTCAACACGTATCAAATCATAAAATAAATCAACTTGGATCCAGTGGCGGACTAAGGTAGGGGCGGGGGCGGTCCGCCCCGGGCAGCAAGTCCCGGGGGGCATCAAAATGTCCTCCGGAGGAGACCATTTTTATGCTCCAAGGACCAAATCGTAATTAAAGTTATTTACGATTTGATCACAGGAGTTTAGAGTTCGAAGGCTGTTTTGTTGCCCCCAGCCCAGGACTTGAATTGTAAATAAAGTTATTTCGAATGATCAAAGCAGTTCGGAGGATATTTTGATGCCCCCCAGGACTTTTAGAGTTCCAAGGCTGTTTTGTTGCCCCCAGTAATAATTGTTAATAAAGTTTTTTACGATTAGACAATTAGATCAAAGGTGTTCATAGGCTATTTTGTTGCCCCCAGGACTTGAATCGTAAATAAAGTTATTTACGATTTGATCAAAGGAGTTCGGAGGCCATTTTGATGCCCCTAGTACTTGATAGCAGCCGCTGCTAGGGCAAGCTTATTTAAAAACATTATTAGATTAAGTGACACGTGACACGGCGTATCTCCTCGCTGCTTGTCGTTTCTTTCTCTAGCTAGCTCGCTTCTCTCACAAAACGTGTAGTGATGGTGCAGCACGGTGTGTCTCCTCGCACGGTGTGTCTTTTTGACGCGAAATGTCGAGCTCGCTTAGCTCGCATAACTAGTAGTGATGGTACAGCACGGTGTGCATTTTTAATGCAAAATAACTAACTCGCTTCGCTCGCATAACGTGCATGGTGATGATGCAGCACGGTGTGTCTCCTCGCACGGTATGTCTTTTTAACGCGAAATGTCGAGCTCGTTTAGCTCGCATAACTAGTAGTGATAGTACAGCACGGTGTGCATTTTTAATGCAAAATAACTAGCTCGCTTCGCTCGCATAACGTGCATGGTGATGATGCAGCACGGTGTGTCTCCTCGGCCCTCGCATTCCTTTTTAACGCAAAATTTCGAGCTCGCTTCGCTCGTCTAACGTGTAGTGATAGTACAGCATGGTGTGCATTTTTGACGCGAAATGTCAAGCTCGCTTCGCTCGCAATACGTGTAGTATTGGTGTGGCAAATGGCAAAGCGTGGTTTTCTCTTGTTTTTGTTGAACTGAAATGTTAAACTCCCTTTGCTCGTAATGCATATTCTGCCTGAGTGGTGCAGTGCTGTGACCCGATCCGAAGCTGTATACGCCACTGTACCTACCTAAATACCAATAATGAAGTTCTTAAAAACGGTTTTACATTAAGGACATTTTCTGTCGCTGGGGGGCATCCGACGGGGTTAGTCCGCCACTGCTGGGGGGCATCCGACGGCTTGACCGCCCCGGGCATCCGACGGGGTTAGTCCGCCACTGCTTGGATCCCAGACATGAATCGCTCTATTCTTGAATAAAATAATCAAATGGTTTGTCGGAAATACGAGAAGGTTATACTCCTACAACATTTTCGTCTTAAAGCTCATCTCCGTAAAACTTATTTAACTCTTCTATACTAGGTTCTTTTTTCTCACTCGGACCCTCCACAATACTGCTAGTGGCCTGTACATTACTAGGAGTGTTGGTGGATGGACCTTCAGGTTTGATGACCTTGATGTAGGTGACGGGGACCAAACCAGCTCGCTGCCTGTCTGCCGACGCCATAAGCCAGCCGGAGTTCCATAGGTGACCTGGAATAACACGAACACCAATTTGAAATAACTAAAAAGAGCAAAATACATACATACATTACGCCTATATCCCTTGCGGAGTAGTAAGAGCGTAAACGTCCGTAAAATATGGCCATTCACATTACACCACGTCTGACAAAAGTTAGATAGTCACTCAGATGACTGTCTCACTATAGGGACCGGTTGTCATCCTGTCGCCCAAAATTGCAATACACAATCAACTCTCTAAAAAGTACTAAGTAGGTACATATTGCAAAATTGACTTTTTTGTGTTCGTAACATAGGTACTCGGTTCTTAAAGGCAAGAAAAAAGTAAAATTTTATAAATCCTCATAATATTTTCAGCGGTAATAGATTACAGGCGGATATGCTTCTGAATACCATTCCATCTGGCGCTAATAAGCTTGCCATGCTTTGTCATTAAGTAAAAATATTAATGCCTATTTAGGACTTTTTGTGAGCTCACCCTAGTCCTAGTTTCATTCAACTTGGCATAGCCTTATTTAGCCCAGAACAAGGGCTAAGAGCAAACCCATCAAAACTAAGAAAATAATAATAATATACCTTGAAGGTGCTGAGGCGCCAGGGTTAGAACTTGAGATGCGTTGAAGCTCAACTCCTGAGGAGATGACGCCTGGAAGTCGTGTTGACCGACTGCTCGGAGAGGATTCTGCCATGTCGTCGGATCGTTTACTGGAAGAAGAAATGAATAATTTAAATAGGGTGTTTGAAAAGATCTTTTGTGAAATTTCGATGGAAGAATCTGTAGTCCAAAGTCAGCTAAAGAAAGTAATTTTTCTCAAACATGCTAGGAAATATGACAATTTCTTTCAAGAAAACAATCCAGAAAGTTTGACATTGTCTGTGATTTTGTAATTTCTGAACGATTTCTTTTTTACACAACAGAAATGGATACCAATACAACTTTTCTGGCGCGATATCGAAATCGTTCAGAAATTACAAAATAAAAAAAGAATAACTCCTAATCCACATCTTGACTTAGTAATCAGTAAAACAACTTTTTATATCAAATTACTATAAAATAAATTAAAATCTTTATAATTTCCTAGCATTTTTTTGAGAAAAGCACTATGTAAGCCTCGGGGAAAATGACTTTGCCAGACTCGTATTTTTATTTTTATTCAAATTCTACTCGTCAGTCAAAGTCTTATTTCCCGTCCTCGTCAACAACCTACTATGTCCTACATCAATTTGTATAATTTTTAGTAAAATACATCCTCTGATGCATGAAGAAAGGCCAAACTCATGTATTGGAATTTTTAATGCACTCACAGTGCTATATTATTCTCATAAATCGAAAATAAGAAAATTGAAAAATTCATCGGTCCCGGCTGTCGCTGCTGAAATTTTCAATTTTCTTATTTTCAATTTATAAGGACAAATTTATTTAAAAAACTTACATCTCTCGTTAATATTGCAGGATAATCCAGTGATCATCTTGAGTACTATGTAAGGAGCTGCGGCGATTACTCCAAAGAAGAGTAGGACAGGCCAGTAAGTGCCCTTCGCCTTCTCTTTTAAAGGTCAAATTCAAGGTCACACAAGGTCAAGGTCATACTCACATCTCTCGTTAATATTGCTAGATAATCCAGTGATCATCTTAAGTACTATGTAAGAAACGGCGGCTATGACTCCAAAGAACGTGGCAGTAAGTGCATGTTGTCTTCTTTTTTAAAGTTCATATCATATCATATCATATCATATCATATCATATCATATCATTTTTATTGGTAAAGTTATTTTACATGTCAATAGGTACTATACAAATGTATATAAATAAACAAGGTAAATTAACATAATTATTAATTACCAAAAAATTAAATTTTAAAGATAATAATAAAATAAAAATTTTACTCTTAATCTAAATACTAGATTAGAGGAAATTCCAAAATAAATCATATTCCAATGAATTCGTCAAACGAATAGAACGCCTGCTCAATCAGCCATTTCTTTAGTTTAGCTTTAAAACTATACTCACTTGGCGCTTCAGTGACATCTAACGGTAACTTATTGTACACTCGCGGTCCCATGATGTGACACAGTTTGCCCGCTTTAACTAGCCTACATTTGATAGGAACCAGTTTACTCGCGTTTCGCGTGTTGCGACCGTGCATCTCATTGTAGCTTTTGTACTGTTCCCAGTTTTTACGGACATACATCGCCAAGCTCATAATGAAAAGTGAGGGAAGAGTTAGAATTCTCAGTGATCTGAAATAAGGCTTCGCGGAACAATCCTGGGGTATACGAGCAAGTAGACGAACCGCGCGCTTTTGTGCAACAAATACCCTTCTCCACTCAGCCGCACAGCCATATAGCTCCACGCCGTATTGGAGTACGGAGTGCACGACTGCGAAGTAGCACTTGCGTGCTACCTCAGGTGTCACAACTCGCGATATCCTTCTCAGCGCGAAGCAAGCGCCACTTAATCTGCTGCATATTTTATCTATGTGCGGTTCCCACGTCATGCACCTGTCAAGATGAAATCCAAGAAAGCATGTAGATTCAACATGCTCAAGCCGGGTACCATTAATTACGACATTTATTTGTTTCTTGGGTTTCCCCGACAGGTCGAAATCAATGAAGTGGGTTTTACGTAGATTAAGGACCAGTCCATTTACCTCGAACCACCGACACAATTGGGATGCAGTTAGATTTAGCTTCCTTTCAAGCTCGCGCTGGGAAGGTGCCATGACAACCACCGCCACGTCGTCCGCGTACATGAACGCCTCCCCGCCAGTCACCGCCTGAGGTAAGTCGTTCAACATAATTGAAAATAATATGTTCGAGACCGACGATCCCTGGGCTACTCCGATGTTAGTAATTATAGGGTCCGATTTAGTCTTTCCACCCTGTGACATTACTCTCTGCACCCTTTCGCTCAAGAGATCCACAAGCAAGGCGTGAGTAGAGCCGGCAATACCGTAGTGCAAAAGTTTATTCGCGAGCACGTTTCTGTCCGCAACGTCAAACGCTTTCGATAAGTCACAGCACAGAACGGCTACTTTTTGCCTATCCTCTCGAGCGATCACTATCCGGCGAACAACCTCACGCGCTAACCCAGTGGTAGAGTGACCCTCCCGGTAGGCAAACTGGCGCTCTGACAAGGCGTTTGTGCTGTCTAGATGTTTTTTTAAACGTGAGCATAATCCATTTTCGAACACCTTCGCTACCACAGGTATTATGGATACAGGTCTATAAGAGTCCATGTCATCCCTATTTCCTTTGCCTTTATACAGAGGGGTTATTTTACTTTCCTTTAGTGGACCAGGAAATAGACCTTCTCTCATGCATCGATTACAAATACCAGCCAAAACTGGAGCAATCGTGCTGGCCGCGGCATTTACAACCACCACTGATAGGTCATAATAGTCACGTGTTCGTTTTTGTGCTACATGTAGTTTCATTATCCGGTATATTTCATCTGCCGAAAACATGGTCAACCGGAGGCAGCGGTCCGCCGGCTGGCGCGCAGCCCGCAGCAGCGCGACGGCAGCGCCACAGTCTGCAGCGGGAGCGCCGCAAGCAGCGGCCGCGCCGGCAAAGCGACTGTTCATAGCATCAACTACTTCCTTCGGGTTTCCGTATATTTGTCCGTTAGGGTCTTTTATTATGTCTACAAATTCAACTGAGTCAGCTAATCCCTTCCCTCGAATTTTATTCACAACATCCCACATCGTTTGATTTGTATTTAAGCTATTATTAATTTTACTCATATAAAAACTCGATTTTTCGAATTTTATTACTTGATTATATTTATCATTCAAATTATTAATTAAATTATTAATTATCAAGTCGTCAGGATATAATTGTCTAACAGTAATAATATCAAATAATAATGATTTCAAATTAATTATTTCCGACGTTATCCATTTGTCAGTCTTTCGATTATTTATCCGCTTGACGGGAAAACAAATCTCGTATTTATTCTGCATTATGTTCAAAAACGTTATAATAAGATCGTTAACGCTCCCGTCGTGTTTATTGCAAACCTCATCCCAGTCAATACTTTCTATAGCATCTGCGAAGAGAGCATAGTTCTGACGCGAGTACGACCTAGCCAAGCGCGTCAAAGGGGCCGGCGGCGGCGGTGCCGGGCAGGTGTAGGTACAGTACAGTGCGATGTGGTCGCTATAGTTGGGATTAAAAGGATTCACCGTCACCGAGCCGCGGTGGGCATTTGTGTACAGATGATCTAAGCTGGATTGAATGGTAGATGTAATTCTTGTTGGGAATTTAACCTCATTCGTAAAGTTATAAGATGTCAACAAATTATTTAAACTACTTCTCGCACTACTATGTATTAGAGTATTTATGTTCATATCCCCCATCAATAAAAAGGTATTGTCATTATTACTTAATCGATCGAGCAGACGTTCTAAATGCAGTAAAAACTCTTCAGAGGTAACTCCAACGTTCGTCCTGTATATACAAATAACCGTTATACGGTAGTCAATTAAATCAACTGCAGATATCTCACAGTACAATTTTGTAGATAACGATGTTATCTCAGTATTTTCTACCGATTTTATGTTGTTTCTAGTGTAAATGCAAGACCCCCCGTGCTCTGTAGTGCTTCTGCAGTAGCTCGATTGTAATTTATAACCATCAATGGTTACACAATTTAGTTCCTCAGAACTTAACCAGTGCTCGCTGAACGCTAACACGTCACATTTGATTAAATCACTCTGCAGGAGCACTTCCAGACGCGAAGTCTTATTATTTAACGAGTTCACATTTTGATATAAAATAGTTAGTACTAGTGGTTGCGTAGTCGTCGGTGTAGCGCTCGTTGGTGGCAAGTGGGTACTATTTCGCGCGGAAGGAAACGTAAACAAACCAGTCCGAGCTACATTCATAGGAGTGGGCACGTCCGTCGACTGCGCTGGCGCACTATGACTGCGCGCACGCGGTGCCGGCGCCGCCGCCCTGTATTGGCCGTCCGGTGAGATCGCCCCGCACCTCGCGGGGACGGACGGTAACGAAACCAGTCCGCAAACCGCACGCCCTGCGGCCACGAAGTCGGCGAAGTCAGTGTCGGGTACAAGCTTTCGGGTATTCCGATTAAGAATGCCGCATGTCGATCCGTTTTGATGTGTCGTTTTTCAACCAGGTAGTCTTCCGATGTCCGTACTTTATTAATGTAGTCACGAAGTTGCTCCACTGTGGTATCAGGTTTAAGAGACCATACTTGAATGAACTTCAGTTTCTCTACCGTTTGCAGGTTGTCTAATCCTAAGCCCGTTCCTACATTAACTGTTGCAGGTTTTGATTTGCGCTTACTCCGACGGACCTCTTTCCACTCGCTGTGTTCGGTTGAGGAATCCTCAAGTTCCCGCGCACTTCGTGGCCCGGCACTATCGTTTGCCAAACGCTCGGTCGATTCCGCTGCAATGTTAGGGGTGTTCGGCGTGTTTAGCGTCTTTTTCGCACCTCCTGCGTTTCCATTCTTTGTAATGGTTGCTGGTTTGCTCGGCTTCGTGTTCGGCTTTACAATCGGGGTGTTCTTCGGCTCCTTATTTTTAGTCTCGCGTCACTCAAGGTCACTCAAGGTCAACTCGACGTTAGTTCACTCAAGGTCAAGTTCACAAAAGGTCAAGGTCATACTCACATCTTTCGTTAATATTGTTAAATAACCCAGTGATCATCTTAAGTACAGTGATAGTAATAAGTGGATATAGGCACGCTGAAGTTCTGCACTTTTAAAATCGTTTACACGTTGTGTTTACATCTTATACACACACATGCAAAACAATGCACGCTCCTCGATACTCACTCTTAATACAACCGCTTTAAATTCAAAACCACAGAACAATTGCTACAATAACCGGTGAAGTTAATGCTATATGTCGCAGCGATGTTAATCAAACCAGGTTTTTGACCAAAAACCAAAGACCAGTAGATAACAAAGGTAAAATTCAATTTTATCATAAAAATTAATTTGTTTTAGGATTTTGATCGAAAATCTATAACAATATAGGTTTCCGATCATGAACCTGAAGTAGTTTAAGATTAAATGTGGTAAAGTTATTGCCAAAAACATTAATATAATGTAGTCTTTGATTAAGAACTTGATTTGGTTTAGGATTATGATAAAAAATTTGGCAAAACTTACGTTAAAATTTTGTTATCTCAAGCGCCTAGCTTTTTGGACAAAAACCTAGTTTTATCAAAAACTACGACATAGAATGACGCTAAACGCTGCACAATGCTGTCCATTCCCTGGATTCGGCCCTTGGATACCCTCGGGTAGAAATAGAGTGATGCTATTAGTTCGAGAGCCCAGGGGGTAAGTGGCTATCTCATAAGGTACCACGATAGGCTAGGTTTGGATCGTTAACCAAGACTTAAACAAGTCGTATAACCCAGGTCTGCCAGAACCAATCCTGCCGAAACATAAAAATAATCGATATTTTTCAGAGTCATTTTTTCGTAAAAAATATGTCATAAGGTACCACAATGAAAGTGCTGGCATCAGTTAACCATTGAAAAATTATGTAAAAAAAACTTGGTCTGCCACTGCGCACCCTGCCGGAAGTGCTTGCCAGACCTCTCCAAAGATGCCCTTCCGACACCCCTAAACTATCTCATCGGGTACCACGACGCGACCACCACAACATAATAGCCAAGATCACTCTGACAATAGATCACAAGGTCTGCCAGGCCTAAACTTGCCGCATCCTAGTGTTTCAGACATTTGAAGTTGTAGGTCCAGTGTATGAAAAATGACCTATATCTTTTTCCCCCCGTGTTTGATTTTGATGGTGCCTTAATACGAAATGCTCTCCATAATGAGGAGCTTCGAGTCATATAGGACAGTTGGGTAGAGGTTTCAGTATTGAACGCAATCCTGTCAAAAAGTTTGAAATGGAGGTTTGGTCTATGAAAACTGGCCTATATCTTATTCCCCCCGGGTTTGATTTTGATGGCGCCTTAATATGAAATGCTCTCCATAACTAGGAGATTTGAGTCATATAGGTCAGTGAGGAGGAGGGTCTCTGTATTGTACACAATCCTGTCAAAAAGTGTGAAATTGTAGGTAAAGTGTATGAAAACTGGCCTATATCTTTTCCCCCACTGGTTTGATTTTGATGGTGCCGTGGTATGAAATGCTTGTAATGATTAGGAGATTCGATTTGTATAGGTCAATTGGATAGAAGGTCTCTGTTCTGTGCACAATCCTCCTAAATATGACAATATTCGATAACTTCTGCAGATTTTATCAGTTAAAATTGTCATATCATAAGGAACTCGAATAAAAGTGCTTGCATCACCTTACCTTTGACAAATTATGTTTAAAAAACTTGGTCTGCCACTGCCCACTCTGCTGGAAGTCCTTAGATGAGATAGGTTAGGGGTGTCGGAAGGGTATATTTGGAGGGGTCTCCCAAGGACTTCTGGCAGAGTGCGCAATGGCAGACCAAGTTTTCTTAACTCAATTTATCAATGGTAAGCTGATGCTGGCACTGTCATTCGGGTACCTTATGAAATTACAATGTTAACGGAAAAAATCTCAATCCTGCTAAACATGAAAATATTGGATATGTTCTGCAGATTTTTGCCGTTAATATTGTCATATCATAAGGTACCCGAATAAAAGTGCCGGCATCAGCTTACCATTGATAAATTGAGTTAAGAAAACTTGGTCTGCCATTGCGCACTCTGCCGGAAGTCCTTGTCAGACCCCTCCGAATATGCACTTCCGACACCCTAACCTATCTCACCCCTAACCACTGGTTTGATTTTGATGGTGCCTTGGTATGAAATGCTCGTAATGATTAGGAGATTCGATTTGTATAGGTCAATTGGATAGAAGGTCTCTGTTCTGTGCACAATCCTCCTAAATATGACAATATTCGATAACTTCTGCAGATTTTATCAGTTAAAATTGTCATATCATAAGGAACTCGAATAAAAGTGCTTGCATCACCTTAACTTTGACAAATTATGTTTAAAAAACTTGGTCTGCCACTGCCCACTCTGCTGGAAGTCCTTAGATGAGATAGGTTAGGGGTGTCGGAAGTGCATATTCGGAGGGGTCTGACAAGGACTTCCGGCAGAGTGCGCAATGGCAGACCAAGTTTTCTTAACTCAATTTATCAATGGTAAGCTGATGCTGGCACTGTCATTCGGGTACCTTATGAAATTACAATGTTAACGGAAAAAATCTCAATCCTGCTAAACATGAAAATATTGGATATGTTCTGCAGATTTTTGCCGTTAATATTGTCATATCATAAGGTACCCGAATAAAAGTGCCGGCATCAGCTTACCATTGATAAATTGAGTTAAGAAAACTTGGTCTGCCATTGCGCACTCTGCCAGAAGTCCTTGGGAGACCCCTCCAAATATACCCTTCCGACACCCCTAACCTATCTCATCTAAGGACTTCCAGCAGAGTGGGCAGTGGCAGACTAGGTTTTTTAAACATAATTTGTCAAAGGTAAGGTGATGCAAGCACTTTTATTCGAGTTCCTTATGATATGACAATTTTAACTGATAAAATCTGCAGAAGTTATCGAATATTGTCATATTTAGGAGGATTGTGCACAGAACAGAGACCTTCTATCCAATTGACCTATACAAATCGAATCTCCTAATCATTACAAGCATTTCATACCACGGCACCATCAAAATCAAACCAGTGGGGGAAAAGATATAGGCCAGTTTTCATACACTTTACCTACAATTTCACACTTTTTGACAGGATTGTGTACAATACAGAGACCCTCCTCCTCACTGACCTATATGACTCAAAGCTCCTAGTTATGGAGAGCATTTCATATTAAGGCGCCATCAAAATCAAACCCGGGGGGAATAAGATATAGGCCAGTTATCATAGACCAAACCTCCATTTCAAACTTTTGACAGGATTGCGTTCAATACTGAAACCTCCACCCAACTGTCCTATATGACTCGAAGCTCCTCATTATGGAGAGCATTTCGTATTAAGGCACCATCAAAATCAAACACGGGGGGAAAAAGATATAGGTCATTTTTCATACACTGGACCTACAACTTCAAATGTCTGAAACACTAGGATGCGGCAAGTTTAGGCCTGGCAGACCTTGTGATCTATTGTCAGAGTGATCTTGGCTATTGTGTTGTGGTGGTCGCGTCGTGGTACCCGATGAGATAGTTTAGGGGTGTCGGAAGGGCATCTTTGGAGAGGTCTGGCAAGCACTTCCGGCAGGGTGCGGAGTGGCAGACCAAGTTTTTTTTACATAATTTTTCAATGGTTAACTGATGCCAGCACTTTCATTGTGGTACCTTATGACATATTTTTTACGAAAAAATGACTCTGAAAAATATCGATTATTTTTATGTTTCGGCAGGATTGGCTCTGGCAGACCTGGGTCATACGACTTGTTTAAGTCTTGGTTAACGATCCAAACCTAGCCTATCGTGGTACCTTATGAGATAGCCACTTACCCCCTGGGCTCTCGAACTATATTTTAAGCCGTGAAAGTAACATTATTTTGAAAATTAAAAATAAAAATACTTAAAATGTTTAAAGAAAGCTTAAAAATCCTCAGAGGTTAATCATTATTTTATATAGTGAAAGGTCAAGGTGGAAAATTTCACATAACACGTGTCTTTAGTTTAATTACGATAAAAATACTTAAAGAAAAAAAGTTCAAGTAAAAAAAAATCGACCCATGAGGATACGAACCATGACATCCCTGATTGGTAGGCCACTGTCTTTACCAATGCGCCATCCGAACATTTAACACGGGGTGCGAAATTTTGTTACCCATTTCAGTATTAGTCATTTTTGGAACGTGCTTGATTAGTCATCTTATTCTTTTGCTACAATCGGTTTACTACGCGCTTCTTTGTATGTGTGAGTGGAGTTTGGCTTCAAACGACTTTAGAATTAAAGCTCATGTGCATGTCTCTGTAAAGTCTATATGGAATTTTGTTAATGTCTGTACTATGTAAGGGGCGGCGGCGATTACTCCAAAGAAGAGTAGGACGGGCCAGTAAGTGCCCTTGGCCTTCTGTTCTAAAGGTCAAAGTCAAGGTCACATGAGGTCAAGGTTATACTCACATCTCTCGTTAATATTACTAGATAGACCAGTGATCATCTTGAGTACATACTATGTAAGAAGCGGCGGCGATTACTCCAAAGAAGAGTAGGACAGGCCAATAAGTGCCCTTCGCCTTCTGTTTTAGTATTTAAAAGGGTCAACCTTTAATGGTTCTTTATAACAACTGCATGACGCGCCAGTTCAAGATGAACCCTTATGTTTAAATACTCACGTCTCTCGTTAATATTGCTGGACAATTCAGCGATCATCGTAAGTACTATGTAAGGGGCGGCGGCGATCACTCCAAAGAACAATAACACAGGCTATTGTCTTTTCATTTTCGTGTCTTATAAAAGGTCAAATCATACTGGCTGTTTAGTTTTCGTATAAAATGGGCGCGCGGTGCTGGCAACACTGCTCTGTCATAGTGTCACGTCCTCTGCCGTCGCTCGCTAGCGTTGTTGAAGCGAATTTTAGTTTTAAGTGGTGTAAAATTAAGGTGTTTTGGCGGTTTTCTCGTGTGCTATTTGCCACAAGCCATGGCTTCCCTGTGCGGTGGGGAAGTGAACCAAGTGAATTTTGGTTTCGGCTTTTTGATTGAGGCCAACGTGGTCGCCGTCTTTTAGTTATTTTGTGTTAAAAAACATTATGTGATGTCGAACTGTGAACTATAGTGCAAATTGGAGGAAAGGAGTTCTAGAACGAGCGGATGTTCCAGTGCTGTGAGTTTAGGTTATTCCCTATTCCTGCGCTCCTAAAATATCCTGAATACCTGATTCCTGTCATACTTAAACTCACAAAGAAACGGCGTCATCGTTTGCTCGGTAAGCAATTCGTTGCTGGGCCCTGTTTAAGTAGATTTTGGAAACAAGAATTTCTCGGCCGGAAACTTTCCGGAACAAAATTCTCTCATTAAATTTATTTTATTTAGCTATAGTAAAGAGCACTACGAATCGTAGTCAAATGTTGTTCCGAGGCTGATCGACCATTTAGTTTTAGATTTTAAGATAACTTTAATTTGCTTCCACTGCGCTAAGATCAGCTTCGGAATCAAACATTTTTTGGTAGCAGAGCGTGGTTGCTTTATTGCAACATAGTTAGCCGTAATTTAGTATTAAGCGTGTTTTTATATTACCCACATATTTTATTAATTTTGGAAAATATTGTTTCGGTTTTTTTGTGACTGTATTGTTTGCCTAGTGAACGGTATCTTATCGGTAAGGTCTAGGCCAGTCAACTAACATTTATTTTGTGGTATTTGTTTATTGGTTTTCGTTCTATTAAGTCGAGTGTGTAAAAGTTGGTACCATGGCTCCTCGATCGCCAGGTATAAGGCTGCTATAAAGACAGAATTAAGGTGGTTTACTACCACAGCGGCAATGATCGGCCGCGAGGACCGGGAGGACGCGCTCTTGAAAAGTGCACTACAGGCAGATGAACGGGTTCGGGTTGTGTCGGAACACCTCACAGAGTGCCTCATGCTCCTTGAGGAAGCTCCTAACCCTGAAGATAAGGAGCTGGTTGAGGGCGATGTAAGCCAGTGCTTGGAGCTGGCACAGGACATTGCGCAGGCAGCTGCGGACATATCTAGGCGACGTGACGGAAAGGAAAAGCCATTCCGTGGTAAAGTGGGACAAGGATTACAGGTGCCTCTTCCGCCTGTTACGGTTCCAGTCTTTGCAGGCGATTACGCCGACTGGCCGGCGTTTGAGGACCTGTATAGCAGTGTGGTCCACACACGGACGGACATAACGCCGGCGTACAAGATGGCTCAGCTGATGTCCAGGCTACATGGAGAGCCTCATGAATTGCTGACGCATTTGGCTGTCTCGGATAGCAATTATGAGGTGGCGTGGAAGATCCTTACCGACCGGTATCGAAACAAGCGCCTGATTGTAGACAGGCTGTTAGACCAGTGGCTGTCAATACCAACCATAACGCGAGGTACGGACCTCCGCGAGAAAATCTTCCACCCAGTCAGTGTCGCGGTCAGCGCACTAGAGCGACAGGGTTTGCCAGTGGCGGGCTACGGTTATATCTTGGTCCACACAGTGCTTCGCCGCCTGCCGAGCGAAATGGTCGCTCGATTCGAGCAGCTACATGGGGTCAAGTCCTCGGACCACCTCCCGACCTACGAGGATCTGAAGTCGTTCCTCGAGGCCGAAAGCAGGCGAGTGGACGTCCAGGCTGGTGAAGCCCTCGCAAGGAGACCTCTGCCCCTCGCCACCCGGAACGGCCGGGTGCACCGGCGCGAGGAGGCAACAGTGGGCAACCCAGGCGGTACAACACCGCATTGGAATCAGGGTGTGCCTACTGCAGGGAGACAGGCCACGGGGTGGCAGCGTGTCAGGAGTTTGCTGCGCAGCGGGTTCAGAGGAGACGGGGTGTGGCACAGCAGAGGCGTTGGTGTTTTCGGTGCCTGGGGCCGCATCAGGTGCGAGTGCCCTTCAAGCACCAACTGTAGATACTGCCAGGGTGCACACCATCCGCTGCTCTGCATGAATCGCTCCGGAGGCGCCGGGGCAGCGCTGGATCGGATCAGCGAAGGAGCCTGCCCACCAAGGGAGGGAGCAACGCTCCCCACCCTCCAAGGAGGAGCCCACCTCCGCATCGGTCACAGGGACAGGCAGGGGGACGTCAACAGACGGAGCCCACTTACCCAAGGACGTGGGGACGATCCCCACCACGGCAGCAGGTGCCGGATTGGGGAAGAGCGGCACAGGAACGTGGCCAAGGACACCCATCCCAGGTACGGGATTCAACGGGCGGGTGTCAGGGGAGCACTAGGCAGCCACCAGGGTACATGCAGTATTCTGCGGGCTTGAGCCACCTGGTTGGGTCTCAAGACCCACGCATGCCCCCGCCTATGCCTGAGTACCCGCGGCTACAGGCGCAACCTCGGTACGGACGTTTGCCGTCGGGGTACTATAGAACTCCAGCCATGGCCTTTATGGGCAGACCTCCCTACCAGCAGGAGTGGGACCCATACACAGGTTTGGGTAGTGAGGATACCCCGCGGGACGCGGCCTCACCGCGTTTAGATTCCCGCTAGGTAATCGCCGCCTACTCATCAGCTTCGGCTCCCCGTCCAATCACGGTACTTTTGCCAACGGCTAAGATTTGGGTATGGGGATACGGTGGCCGGACCATTCAAGTAAGAGCCCTACTGGATACAGGGGCTCAGGGATGTATTGTATCGAGTAAGCTGGTGAGTAGGCTAGGCCTAAATGTACGGCCAAGTGAGGATGAAGCTGTAGGCATCGGGGCCTAAATGTGCCTGACATTCGGGGTCAGACGAACTTTGAGTTCGCATTAGGTAGCACATGTACAGGGTCAGCTATCAAGTCTCAGCCGTGGTGCTGGATGAAGTGGTTGGGAAACTCCTCAGGTTAGGTTACCACCAACGGTACGAGGGTTAACCACAGGGTTGGAGTTAGCTGATCCTGATTTTGATACTCCTGGTACGGTGGACGTACTTCTCGGGTCAGACGTCCTCGGGAGATTATGGTGCGGTAGGAAGAAGGTACTCCAGGAAACTGGTTTGGTGGCCGTAGATACCACAGGGGTATGTTGTTTTCGGCCCAGTTTGGAGACCTCAGGACCTACCAGAAGGGATCCGGTCCTCTATGGTAGTGTGCTGTCAGAGTTGCTGCAGAGGTTTTGGGAGTCTGAAGAGCCGCCCACGGCGGACAGACGGAAGCCAGAGGATGACGAGTGCGAGTTGTTCTATCAATACAACACTGCGAGATGCCCGTCAGGCAGATTCGTGACCAGGCTACCTTTTCTCCCAAACCGCCCCGCTTTAGGTAGTTCGCGACAGCTCGCGGAACGGAGACTACTCGGAATGGAGCGGAAGATGAGGCGAGACCCAGCACTTCGGCAGAAGTATATAGAATTCATGCGGGAATATATTCAATTGGGCCACATGTCGGTGTCCAGCCTGGATTGGAGGTGTGTCGAGCATTATTACATTCCACACCTGGCTGTCTTGAAGTCACCTGAGGCGAAAATACGGGTGGTGTTTGACGGTTCTGCTCCTACCTCGAATGGTGTGTCTGTGAACCAATGTTTGCACGCGGGTCCTAAATTGAACCGGGACATTGTGGACATTCTCACAGACTTTCGGTTACACCAGGTAGCGTTCGTCGCAGACGTCAAAATGATGTTTCGCCAAACCATGATACATCCGGATGACCGTCGGTATCAGCTGATTTTGTGGCGTGAGAGCCCAGATGAGCCGATGGTTACATACGAACTTAACACGGTGACGTATGGACTTAAGCCAAGTCCGTATTTGGCAGTACGTACGCTGCGAGAGTTGGCCGCACAGGAAAGGGTAAGATACCCTCGAGCCGCAGCAGTACTGGATCGCGACGTCTACGTGGACGATATCTGCACGGGTGCTGATAGCGTGGAGCAGGCGCTAATTCTACGAGACGAGCTGATCGCGATCATGGGTTCAGGAGGTTACGAGTTGCGGAAATGGTTGTCCAGTTGCCCAGAGCTCCTGGCTGGTTTGCCAGGCGAGTTCCATCAGGACCCGCACCTCTTTGAGAACCCGGACAATCCAAATACGTTGGGCATCCTCGGGGTGCAATATAGGCCAACGCATGACGTATTCACGTACAAGATCGAGCCCGACCTTTTGGAGAAAACTTGGACTAAGCGGTCGGTACTGTCGACAATCGCTAGAACGTTCGATCCTAACGGATGGATCGCCCCGGTTACGTTCATGGCGAAGTGCTTTTACAAAGGTTGTGGCTAGCCAACTTAGGATGGGACGACCAACTCTCCGGAGAGTTGTTGAAGGATTGGCTCAAGTTTGTGACCACCTTACCAGGGATTGTGCACATCGCGATACCCCGCAAGTTAGTCCCATCGGTGGGATGTAAGGCTACCCTACATGGGTTTTGTGACGCCTCGGAGCGAGGGTACGCGGCAGCTGTATACCTTCGGACAGCAAGTTCAACGGGAACTGTGCACGTGCGTCTGGTTATGGCCAAAAGTAAGGTGGCACCAGTCAGAACTAGATGGACCATCCCCAAATTGGAATTGGCAGGGGCAGCTCTTCTAGCGCGCTTGCTAAATCATGTAACCTGCAATCTGCGTGGTACCATCAACTTGGATGAAACGGTGTACGCGTGGACTGACAGTCGGATAGTTCTGTGCTGGTTGCAGACGTCGGTACATACACTTGAGGTTTTCGTGGCAAATCGGGTGTCACAGATTACGGGGTCGGAAACTCCGTTAGTGTGGAGGCACGTACCGGGAGAATGGAACCCAGCGGACTGCGCTTCGCGCGGGTGCAGGGCACCTGATTTGGTGAGTCACCCACTGTGGTGGGGACCTCAATGGCTGACTGAGTCGCCGCAGGAATGGCCATTCAACGAGTGCAGGGCGCCGCTTGGGCCACCTGATCGAGGTTTGCGAGTGAACGTGGGGCAACTCGTACCGAAGCCTAACCCAGCTTTCTTGCTGGAACGGTATAGCTCCTCGACAAACTTCTTGGGGTGACAGGTTGGATCAAGCGGTTCGTGAACAACTGCAGGAAGCCTCAAGCAGAACGGAACTTTACACCTGTCCTCTCGCCTGCGGAGCGGAATGCGGCTCTATGCTCATTGGTTAGAGTCGTCCAGGCGGAACATTTTGAAGAGGAGGTCAGGCTGCTCAGGGATGGACGTGGAAAGCTGAAGGGAGGAATTGTGCGCCTCAACCCATTCCTGGATGAGCAAGGTATGCTCAGGGTTGGAGGCAGACTTCGGAACGCTAGCCTGCCCTTTTCGGCTCGGCATCCACTGTTACTTCCAAAAGGGGACCCTTAGTTGAGCTCTTAGTCAGGGATCGTCATGAGAAAAACTCGCACGCGGGCTGTAATGCGCTATTGGCCATTCTACAGCGCGAGTTTTGGATCTTATCGGGACGACGAACGGTACGTAGCGTTGTGTTTAGGTGCTTGCCTTGTTACCGCTTGAAGGCAGCCACAATGCAGCCACAGATGGGAGATCTTCCACCGGACCGGGTGACGGAGGCCTGGACGTTTGCAGGTGTGGGAACGGATTTTGCAGGCCCTTTCATGGTAAAGGCATCACGCCTACGGAACGCAAAGTCTATCAAGGCGTACTTGTGCGTGTTCGTGTGCCTAGCCACCAAGGCCGTCCACTTGGAGCTCGTGGCCGACCTATCTACGGAGGCCTTTTGGCAGCGCTGGAGAGATTTACGTCGCGACGAGGGCGACCAGCGCTGATCAGGTCGGATTGTGGTACCAACTTTAAGGGTGCTGATCGGTGTATGAAGGAAATTGTAACGTTCTTAAGGGAGAACGAAGAAGCCATCAGCACGGGCCTCTCCCGTCAGGGCATTGCCTGGGTGTTCGATCCACCAGCGTGCCCTCACTGGGGTGGTATTTTTGAAGCGGTTGTAAAGTCCGCTAAGACGCATTTGTTGCGCGTTGTAGGGTTAACAATTTTGACTTTCGAGGAGCTGGCGACCGTGTTTTGTAAAATTGAGGCTGTACTCAATTCGCGTCCTTTGTGTCCGCTCAGCTCAGACCCAAATGATTTAGAGGTCCTGACGCCAGGGCATTTCTTAATTGGCCGCCCACTTAACGCCTTGCCGGAATATCCCTATACGGAGGTGAATAGCAATCGTTTGTCGCGTTATCAGTTGTTGCAGCAAATGACTCAAAACTTTTGGAAGCGTTGGTCGCTTGAGTACTTGCACATTCTGCAGCAACGCCTTAAGTGGACGGACAGGACTGAACCCCCCTGCATTGGGGATCTCGTTCTGGTTAAGGATGCCAACCTACCGCCACTGCGTTGGCGCCGGGGGCGCATTCTCAACCTGTTTCCGGGTAGTGATGGCACTCCTCGAGTTGCAGAAGTTCAGGTGGGGGATTCAGTCCTTAAGCGAGCAGTAGCTACATTATCACGCCTGCCATGCATAGAGCGGACCGATGGGTCGGTCCGGGGCGGGTGAATGTTTAGTTTTCGTATAAAATGGGCGCGCGGTGCTGGCAACACTGCTCTGTCATAGTGTCACGTCCTCTGCCGTCGCTCGCTAGCGTTGTTGAAGCGAATTTTAGTTTTAAGTGGTGTAAAATTAAGGTGTTTTGGCGGTTTTCTCGTGTGCTATTTGCCACAAGCCATGGCTTCCCTGTGCGGTGGGGAAGTGAACCAAGTGAATTTTGGTTTCGGCTTTTTGATTGAGGCCAACGTGGTCGCCGTCTTTTAGTTATTTTGTGTTAAAAAACATTATGTGATGTCGAACTGTGAACTATAGTGCAAATTGGAGGAAAGGAGTTCTAGAACGAGCGGATGTTCCAGTGCTGTGAGTTTAGGTTATTCCCTATTCCTGCGCTCCTAAAATATCCTGAATACCTGATTCCTGTCATACTTAAACTCACAAAGAAACGGCGTCATCGTTTGCTCGGTAAGCAATTCGTTGCTGGGCCCTGTTTAAGTAGATTTTGGAAACAAGAATTTCTCGGCCGGAAACTTTCCGGAACAAAATTCTCTCATTAAATTTATTTTATTTAGCTATAGTAAAGAGCACTACGAATCGTAGTCAAATGTTGTTCCGAGGCTGATCGACCATTTAGTTTTAGATTTTAAGATAACTTTAATTTGCTTCCACTGCGCTAAGATCAGCTTCGGAATCAAACACTGGCTTTTCCTAATATTTGTATGGAGAACCAATTTATGTTGATCCTTCAATTTATAAAGTAGTTATAATTTATGAGGTGAACTTACATTGGCTTTTCTCAGCTGCTGTATGGAAAACCAGTATGTTTTGTTCCCTCGTACTAAATGTTTGTATACTTACATCTTTCGTTAATATTGCTGGACAATCCAGTGATCATTTTAAGTACTATGTATGGGGCTGCGGCGATTACTCCAAAGAAGAGTAGGACAGGCCAATAAGTGCCCTTTGCCTTCTGTTTTAAAGGTCAAATTCAAGGTCACACAAGGTCAAGGTCAAACTTACATCTCTCGTTAATATTACTGGATAGACCAGTAATCATCTTGAGTACTATGTAAGGGGCGGCGGCGATTACTCCAAAGAAGAGTAGGACAGGCCAATAAGTGCCCTTTGCCTTCTGTTCTAAAGGTCAAATTCAAGGTCACACAAGGTCAAGGTTATACTTACATCTCTCGTTAATATTACTGGATAATCCAGTGATCATTTTAAGTACTATGTAAGAGAAGAAGAGTAGGTCAGGCCAATAAGTGCCCTTTACCTTCTGTTTTAAAGGTCATATTCAAGGTCACACAAGGTCAAGGTCATACTCACATCTCTCGTTAATATTGCTGGAGAGACCAGTGATCATCTTAAGTACTATGTAAGGGGCGGCGGCGATTACTCCAAAGAAGAGTAGGACAGGCCAGTAAGTGCCCTTCGCCTGCTGTTCCGGAGTCGCAACGCCGTTGTTCGTGGCTTGGACTGCTTCGGCCCATGCCTGGAAAGTAGGAAAAAATTAGGTTAGTAAGGTACCTATGTATGAAACTAAAGACATATTTTGGCGCATTTGTGTGGGAACATCTCGGCAACATGTATTTTCTTGTACAAAATCGATTCGTAACAACTTCACGAGTGTAAATGTGGTGACAAGATATGATATAAATGAATACGCGTCCAATATCTATCAGACGAAACACATACAAATTATTGTAAAATGTAAAATGGAACTACCAAAACTGTGATAAAAAAAAACAATTGCGTTAGGGAAATGAGCGTTTTTATAAATATTTGCAATTCATATACTATTACTACCACAGCCACACTAATCCATTGCAAGAAATGGGCCTCCCCAAATTGGGGGGGTATTGCTATAATCCCTACGCCTGGCAAGCCGATGCGATTGGCGAGCGCAGTGCAAGAAGTTGTGCTCACAGGGAACGCTGCTAACCATTCCCTGGATCCATTCCTTTAGTCGCCTTGTAGAACACCCACGGGTAGAGATGGGGTGATGCTATTCTAAACCGTCATCACAGGCACTTTTTAGCAAACCGCAAATAAAAAGAACATTTCAAATGAAACTTGGAATAACAATAACTCTGATTGAGTTTAAGTTTATTGATAATGAAATATATGAATGAGTGTAGTGTAGGCACATTACATTATATCGGTGTTGAGCCCAATTAATAGAAATGAAATAATTCATCATATTTTCTGCTATAAGTAAAATATCCCATAGCACATAGCTCAAGGAAAATCTAGAACTTTAGTACCTTACCTACTTACTTTTATTCTTGTCGTGTGCTAGGTACTAAACCTACATTTAATAATAGTCTATTATTATCTTTTTATAGCTCAGCAGTCTCAGTAATTAAAATGCGCTTCTAGTTATCAACAAATCATTTTCTACGTAGATAGCAAACACGTTTTGATAAAAAACATCGCAAAAATGTTTCAAGATAGGGACTTATCAAAGTTCAAAAAGCATTAAAATTACGTCTCGTAAAATATACTATCTTTTTGGTTATTACGTAGTTTGTGGACTTTGCTGTTGATATGCAATCGTCGACCTATACTTCAATGAACGTATGAAATAGAAAATAAATTGACCGTGTGGTGCCGGCTTAGAACAGTACCTATTGATTTTTACCGCGGGAATCGTACGTAAGAGGCGATTAATGGACTCAAGGGTTTTTTATGTGTATCAAATTTTAGGTCATTTCTGTCCCCGTAAAAAAAACGGCGATGGGCTGACAACCTGACACTTTACTGAGACACGGTTTATCTGAAATGGCCTTTAAATATTTGTCACATGTGACGATAGCGACTATATTTTTACGCCCATTTACGCTCTGCCTACCCCGATAAAGCGTGATATGTGTATGTATTGTGTGTAATCAGAGCATGCGATTGATATGCTAAGCTAGTTAGTAGGTAAAGTAGCGATTGAACGTAAATAAAGTCACGTACAATTTCATGTAAATAGATGGTAAACAATGCTGAGGTTGACGACACCACTATCATTGAGAAAATGCATAAACACAATACCAAAACAAAAGTATGCATTGATTATTTTCTTTTATTGCAAGTAATTTCATATCTTTATATTCAAATGAAATCTGTTTTTTGTTCAACATAATAATAATTAATAAAAAAAAGTTCTAAGTTCATCGGGTCGTTGAACAACACGGTGTCCCACACGAAAAGAAGAAGATTAGCAATCAGATAAGATACCAATTTGGTTTAAAAGAAAGGATGACATACCTAATATTTTAGTTTGTTTTTCAATTCAGGTAGGTGCCGTTATTCACTGCTATACATCACGCCTTTTTCCCATGCGGGGTAGGCACAGCTGTAGCGTACGTAAAAATACAGTCGTGATCGCAACATATGGTGATAAATACCTATTAGAGGACCCTTTCAAAAAATCGATCAAAATCAAAATTCACAGCTCCTAATGGAAATTTCAACAACTGTAGCATTAAGTCATACACTCTTATTGTAATTTAACCAAATTAGAACATCCAAAAATTCTTTAACTATTAACTGAACAGGAAATTAATGAATGCGCGATAGTTACCAAACCAGTTATTGTTTGTGAAGAAACTTTAAACTTACTGAGCTTCTAATGAATATTTATTAAACTTAGTTAACTCTATTTCTAACATTTTTGTCTTTAGGTATAGTGAGTGAATGGATTATAGTTTACTAGCGGCCCATTAGCGATTTCACATGCTGCAACTCATTGTCCCGCGGAAAAAGGGCATTTTCTCGGCATGTTTTATACATATAAATATAGATCGGAACGGAACGTGCAAGCGACGATACTAACATGGATATGCCCGCGAAAACGGAAGTTGAGGTTTTGAAAATGTATTTAAGTTTACTAATTTAGATTTTACTAATTTAGGATATACATCTGATCTTTACTGATATTATGTAATAAGGCTTGGATTATGCTGGTTGCGTGGCTGCTGCTGCGTGGCAGTATTTTTTGAGCGGCGAAATTATCTATATGGTACCGTGTAATACGGTTCTGTGGCACCGGATCGAAATAATTTAGAGTGACACCAGTTCGCAAGGTTCATGGCACTGATCGTAATAGCACTGGCCAAGTCAGAAGGTTCTAGAGTTACACTATGTCAGAAAGTTCCAGAAAGGAACCGGATTAAAAGGTCTCCCAAACAAATCCCACCAAAACCTTAAAACCGTTTGCAACCAAGGATTTGTTAAGGTTCTGGTAAACCAAGGTTAATGGTAACACAGAAATATACCATGCATTGTATAGAGCAATGGATCCCCTTTCTGAGTATACATACTTCAATATCAAAAATCACAAGGTGTCGCAGATGAAAACAGATTTAAAAATCTTTGTCGAAAATACAGGCCTTAAAAAGTCCCCTTGATTTTCAAATTCTTTCATTCTGGTATAAAGTATCACCGAAATATAAGTGATTTTTAATCCTGTAGGCGTGGGGGGAAAATGGGGGTAGCGTATGGGGGTAGGGTATGGGTGCGGGGAGCGTTGATAATGTGGACGGGCGAAGGGACAACCTTGAGCAACGTTGGATCAATGATAGAGAAAAAAATATAAAAATTTGTATAATTTTGAGGTCAAGGTCAACCAAAGGTCAAAATATAGTAAGTAAAAATAAAATAGGGGTTTATAAAAGGGTTTCGGAAATCTTGTTACTTTTTCGCTACGACGCACCGTTTTCGAGATAAGTGCACTTTTACCTCATTTTATCTCGTTGCTTTTTTTCCATGACAATAATTGTCAGTCCCACCCACTATTACCTACGCGTATGCAGTTCCAAACATTCAGAAAGTTTTGTCACATACACTGCAAGACGTCCCCGCCGCTCCAAATAATTTGCTGCATATGTTACAGTCAAAACGCATATGTTAAAATCAGTTCATATAAACCGATCGGTGGCGAAGTCCAACGAAGTGTCACCATGTTGAGAGAGGCCTAGTGAGAGCCTATCAGCCAAGTGGCATGATGTTACTTCCGAGTATGCTCGGATATAGGTACTTAGAGTAACTACCCGGGAGTTGCCCGGGAGTAATTCGAACCCGGATGGTTACGGACGACGTGAATCGTGGTTTATGTTAGAGGATCGTCATGGTCAGGGCAGGGTAAGGCCAATGGCTAGTGCGCGTTTTTCCAACTGGCGGGAAAAGGTTGGTCTGGTAAGTATGTATTTGGCGAGCTGCTTCACAAAAGCGTGCTCCCGAGGATGTGGTTTCCAATCAAGTGGGCGCGCGTGATACGGGGTCAGATGCCAAAGGTGCTCAGAATCTGACTGGTCAGCGCGCGCGAACATTTCGGAATAGACTTTCAGAACCCACCTTCAGAGACCAACGAGTACCACGTTGAAGCGGCATCTGCCAGGAAGTGGCTAGTCCTACACCCTACCCATCCCCTTCAATAAAATCAGAACCCGGATACGTCATCAAACCCAGACCCAACACAATGCCCGCTGGGCATCAATCACCAACTGTAGACAGTCAAAAGAAGCGGTTCCTGCACTATCACCACGACTGACCAAAAGACTCCGCAGCCTACAACGATCAGATCATCAGACTTGCGCATAATGGTTGGCATGCTCACAGGGCACTGCCAACTGAATAAGCATCTTTTCACCATCACCGCAATAGACAGCCTATTGTGCAGAAGCTGTCTGGACGCGGAAGAAACGGCCTCTCATGAGCATGCAGTAGCTAACACCGGGCACATATTCTCAATAATCCGGGGTCGCTCCAAGAAGCCTGTGAACGTCCCAAGAGACTTCTGCGCTTCTGGAAGGAGCTGGGTTGTCTAACGTAGTCAACCGTTCCACCTAACGCATAAAGGACCGCCTTTGAGTCTTAATGCGGAAAGGAAGCCCACAATACAATACAATACTGCCAGGCGAGTCCTGATGCCTGATTTATAAATGCCAAGTCTCTTTATGCTTAAGTGGGACATTCACATATAGATGCCAAGTCTCATGCGCAACGGGAGCTTTAAGGACAGAGTGGGGCAAAGCAAGTAGCAGCTCCTGTTTGCCCAATCACATTCTTCACGTGTTTGGCCATGGACTGGTTACGGTCTATGGTTACGCCCAAGTATTAATTCTGGGTCTTGGTGGACCATCTGATCTATGGTACGAGATTTTGCGGCGTGTAGGGGTCGAAACTGGTCAGTAAAATCTGCAAATTCAGTTTTGGAGAAATAATCAGTTTTTGGGATCAAGGTACACATTGCTCTTTTTAGGGTTCCGTATCTCAAAAGGTAAAAAACGGAACCCTTATAGGATCACTTTGTTGTCCGTCCGTCCGTCTGTCTGACTGTCTGTCATTCTATCAAGACCCTTTATCTCAGGAACGCGTAAAGATATCGAGTTGAAATTAAAAGCGTATACGGAAGTCTATGGTCGCTAGTAGTTTTGAAAAAATCAAGCACCTAACATCAAGTTAAAAAAAGATATAGCCGTTTATGCAGTAAAACGCATGTTTTTACCCTCTCAAGGGAATCAAAATTCAGAGGGGACTTCCCTTTTTTTGGGGATTGCGATCCGCATAACATGTAAATATTGACCTAGGGAGGGATTATGTTGTCGCTATGCGATTCACTGGTGTCTACTGAGCTGCCATTATCTGTACCCGGGATAACTGCAACAACATCAACTAAATCTTCCCATTTGGAAAATCTGTTTTTAAACTGCAGCATATTCCCAAAAGTGCAAAGGGTTTGGCAGCCGAAAAGTTAAGTTTCATGGTAAATTAAATTACTGCAAATTATCTCTGTTGAAGACTGGTGTGGCCTTCTATTCTTCGCTAACTCTGCCTTCAGAGTCCCGGAGACTGCTAATACCAAGAAATTCTTGACCAGCAGGGCGAAGAAAAATATAGACGATCCTATGGGTGAAGTACCTGATAGATACTATAGTTCACGTGGAGATCTGCGAGGGGCTGACTCCTGTCTTCAGAATGTAGTTTAGCGTCGGGTGATACAGTGAACTTTGAGGTTTTCCAGAAGAAATATCCGACTCCTTTGAGACCTTCGCTAATCCTGCTGCGTTAGGAACCACAGGTGTCAGCTCGGTTTGCAGCTGGTCTCTAAAGAATTTGATCTTGGTGGTCTGGATCTCCCGATAACTTTTTCTTCTTAAATGAAACTAGTGCCAACAGACCGATGTCCGAAGCGGCTGGTGGAGTTCTTTCGAGGCTAAGACTCTTGGGCATTGATCTCTTAGGCGTTGGATTAGACGCGGCCTGTATATCACGAGATTTTGCGTTGCTCAAAAGTAATATGTGGGTAGACGAAGATACGAATGTGCATCGCACACAATTATTTTTTTCTTGAAGTATTGTGGTCGAGGAAAGAAAAAAATATGTGGCATAAACGGGAATTTACTTGTATAGTAGTATGCTACTTTAAAATGCATGTATATTTGAAGTTTACATACCACAAAGTGAATACAATCAAACAGCACCAAAGTCTATACCTACATCCAAGCTAAATTAGTAAAGTGTATTGTAGCCTGTAGATTCGTTGCATAGGCCACTGGAAGCTAGTTTTTATGTGTCCCGTACTTTATTCCACTAAAATTTACCTTAACAATCACAAATTTATTAGATTCATTTAATGTATAAAAATAAAGTCACACAACAATAGAAACGAATGGTAACGGGATGTATATGTACCTGCTTGTATACTTCAGAAATGAGAATTATGGAATATCTTCTGGTAATTCATAATAATAAGAATGTGTTTATACATCAATTTTGAACAATAGACTTAAAAAAAATATGTTTTTACATTTATAATAAACGGAAGTGGAAGCGGCATATCCATGTTAAGTATAACGTGCCTACTTCCGCGCATTTGCCCCAAAATTCCGATCTATACATATAAACCTTCCTCTTCAATGGCTCTATCTACAAAAACCGCGTCAATATCCATTGCGTAGTTTAGGAGGAGTTAGAGAATTTATTTTATATTATGTAATGTGTATTGCAAAAAGTTTTAGCTTCAATTCAAATGAGACACTTAGTTAACTCTAAAATATTTCAATTATTTCTTTCAATTTCTAAAATAAACTGAAGAAAAATGAAAAAAGCATGTGTATTTTTTTGAGTCTCTATTCTTATGATAATTTGAAGTCATGAAAGGAATAGCAAACAATAATACTAAAGGAGGATTTAAGGTCTGATAACTACACATTTAGGTCTTTGAGATACGAGATAAACTTGACAAAGACATGCAAATGATAAGAAGTAATAATGATGGTCTGCTACTAAAGTATGGCCGCTCGAATCCCTAGTAAAAAACATGTCAATGACGAAAAATAGACCTTATGTCAGCTGTCTAATAGGACTTATTCGAGCGGCCGTACTTTACTAGTCGTCGGTTGTAAAATCTAGACACTGCATTCATCCTACACGAAAAGAAAAGAAAGATCGTTAAAAACACCATACCTTAAACTCAGCCTCCGTACGTATGCCCAGCATCACCATCAGCTTTCTGATGAGCCAGTTTATGCTCCTGATGACTGCGAAGGTCGACCAGAATTGTGCAAACAATGACCTTAAGCGGCCAAAGTTCTCTGCCACACCTACAAATATATTGATTGTGTCAATACAATAGAATCATGTCAATTGATTGTTTATGTTCAAAAATGGATGTTTTCTTATTTACATTACAAGTTAGAACTGGATAATGTAATATGAACTGTTCAAATAACATAAAGATCTGTTAATATTAGTGTTTGATTCATAAGTTTTAGGGACAAAACATAAACACTTGGTAGGTATTTGTGCATCTTAGCTAGGTTCTAGTAGACAGGGAACTATCTCTGCTAGTAGGCATGAACACTTAAACAGCAATTAATAAAATTATTACAATTATATAATAATTATTGTGTAGGTTCAAAGAGTGTTAATAGAACACTTAGGATCGTAGTCATATTTGGATGTTGTTGAGTGTTTATTTTTCTTGTTAAGAAATGTAATAGGAAGTATTAAGATTGTAGGTAAATGAACTTCAGGTTTCATAAATAACAAAATGTATTTTATTTCCAATAGCTAGAACAATAATATTTACTGGATTCTGATATTACTTAAGGAGAATGCAGCAAAATGCCTTCAACATCAACTTCAGCAGCCACAACAGTCCACTGCTGGACGTAGGCCTCCCAGATTAGAGGTATTTGCCATTCAAAGATCCTTTCTTCAAATTAGCTGCTTATACGATTTTACCTCTCGCAACCCGGCTTTTGTTATGTTTTTTTATAGGTTTTGAACTCTAAGTGTGGGTAGTAGGGTTCAAAATCGATGGCTCTCTTGGGAGCCACTGGGTTGCCATGGGTTAAATTTTTATTATCACTTAAAGCTTACCTAAAATAGCTCTAAACGAGCTTGTGAGCGCAAAGAATGTGTTTTCTAACATCATGGCAATGCTGCCAACCGCATTCACCAAACTCTGGATGGAGTCGAATGCTGGCCTAGAGTTCTCCTCAGCTATTTGGATAAATCTGGGGAAAACATAATAAAGAATCATTAGAGGTAGGTTAGGTTATATTAAATCAACTATTATATCCTCCGACTGATTTTGGTCAAGAAGTTTTGCGGTAGTTGTATGTCTATAACAAAACATTTTATAAGTTTACATAGCCCATGTTAAGCTACTATTGTTCCAAATCTAGTTAAAGAAGGAAGTAAGTTAAGTTGTTCATAAAAAAATATTATTCTCAGTTTGGATCAATCTGAAGAGAAAGGCCTAAGACAACATACATAAGAGGTTTTTTCCATATCATAAACATCTTAATGAAACATAAATAAATAGTACTTCTACTCTACTACATAGTTAAGATATTCAACTTTCAAAGTAAACATCATTAGGTCAGTTGGCCAAGTGTTAGTAAATTCATCAAAACATTTTATATACTGATATTATATTTATTAAATTAAAAACTAATCTTATCAAGGCCTCTATCTTACAAGATTTATTCTTATCTCCTTTTGTTCTATGATCTGCTGTAAAAACGCAAAAAAATACTGATAAAAGTTTGCTAAATATTGCGAATATGTTCCAATCTTACCTGCTTTCTATATCTCCGCCATAAGGTCCTGCCCCAAATCTGTTGTAACCCCCATAACCCATCCCACCCATTCCGTACCCTCCCATGCCCATTCCGTAGCTGCCCATGCCCCCATAGCCTCCCATACCGTAACTACCCATGCCATAACTGCCCATTCCTCCGTAGCCTCCCATTCCGTAGGAGTTACCCATTCCATACGAAGAATAACCCTGATTCATTCCATAATTTTGCATGCTCAAATCTGGTCTTGGAGGCAGGGCGGGGGCCATGGCAGTCACTCCAGTAGAAGTAGACGGTATAGGGTTCCGAAACGAAGGCCCGTCTATGCCAGGGGTCATCCCAACATTCGATAAACTGGGGTCAGATATTGCGTCAAACTGTTTCGCTGGTTCACTCATCTTTTACACTAATTTACACACTGTACAAGATTACCACAATGTAATCAATGGTGTAACACAGTACTGGGTTCACTTATAACAAATAAAAACCATCCGAACATAATATTTTACAGATTTTTATCACAATTTCCTCGTCGCAGTTTATTTATTTATTTATTTATAATATGGACTTCTACCCAATTAGGGTAATTCTGCCAGTGTCAGTAGTATAAGATTCCAGCGCTGCTGCGCCGGACGGTTGATGGCTCCAGCAGGAAGATGATAGTGTCTTCTACAGGCGCCAGGGACATCCTCTTGATCCAACCGGAAATGTCTTGTAAACCTCGTCGCAGTTCACAAATCACATTCCGTTTGACGTACACTCACACACACACAACTTGACAGTCATTTGACAGTTCTAGATGTTCTAGGGCTGCCAGACTATAAGAAAATATTACCTTATTGATCACTGCTATTTTGCCGCTGTTATCATGATGTTACCTACCGCTTGGTATTAAAAAGCACTAACAGCACCGGTTATGACGAAATACAAACTAAAGTTATTAAGTTTGTCTCAATTACAATTGCTCCAATTATATGCTACATTTTAAATTCATGCATTGCTGAAGGTGTATTTCCAGACAAACTTAAAATTACAATAATAAAGCCACTTTTTAAAAAAGAAGATAGGGAAAGCATGAAATTCTATCGGCCCATTGCCCTAATACCCATATTCTCGAAAATATTTGAGAAGATAATTTATAACTGTTTAAACCAATATTTTGAACATAATAGTATTTTAGTAAAGGAACAAAAAGGTTTTCGAAAAGGCAAAACCATTAACATGGCCATATATGACATGTTATACAAAGTCCATAACCGGATGGATAAAAGGCTACCCATGTATGCTTTATTTATGGACCTTACGAAAGCATTCGATTTCGTCAATCATAAAATGCTCCTTAAAAAATTAGAATTATATGGTGTAAGAGGTAATGTTAATGACCTTATCAAGTCATACCTTAGTGGCCGATCGCAAATGACGCAAATAACTAAAATCTGCCCAAAAACTAAAACATACACTACATATTCATCAGATCTAAAACCTGTTGAGCAAGGAGTTCCACAAGGAAGTGAATTGGGCCCACTATTATTTATAATATATATTAATGACATTGTCAATTCTACTAAACATGACATGATATTATTTGCCGATGACTGCACTGTGCTTTATGATAACAAAAGTGACATTAACAATAGTATTCGCAATATAATTGACTGGTTGACACATAATAACTTGCAAATAAATCTTGACAAAACCAAAATTATTAATTTTAAACAGAGAATAAGGAAAGGAGAGATAACATGTGACGTAAAGTATAATGGAGAAATAGTCGAGGAAACACATGTTACCAAATTCCTAGGATTACATATAGACTGTAACATGAGTTGGTATACTCAGACTGACAACATATGTAACAGATTGAGCCAATCTTCCTATGCGTTATACAAGCTTAGTAAAATTGTGAATCGTGAAACAGTATTAATTGCGTATCACAGCCTAGTAGGTTCCATTCTGAGGTACGGAATTATTTTTTGGGGAAATGCACCTGGCGCAAAAACAGTATTTACATCCCAAAAACGATGCATACGGTCTATCTGCAACCTGAGACGCACAGACAGCTGCAAGCAACATTTTATTAATTTAAAAATCTTGACTGTACCATCTTTATATATATATGAAGTCGCTGTATATGTATATACAAACCCCAATTTATTTCGACGCTTTGAAAGAGCTAGGCGATGCGATGTGTACCGCGCCCATCCTTGCAAAACAGCATTATTTCACAAAAGCGTGTTTGCAATGGCACCTCAAATTTATAACTGTTTACCTAAAGCCTTGCGAGACATTGATAATCTGGCAGGTTTCAAGCGCCAATTGCACCGGTTTTTGACGGAGAAAGCATTTTATTCCGTAAAGGAACTACTTAATAAATAATACCCAATATTAATTAATTAGTAATTACTCATATTGACATTTATTTTATTTTTTTGACAATGATGATGACCTAACTGTGAAATTATTGTGTTTTAATAATATGACGATTTTATTTACCCTCCTATAACTTTATAATCTTTGTTTTTATTGTACTTTCGACATTTCATCTGTATCAATGATTAAGTTTTTTTTTTTTTTATTTAATGTAATGGCTATTGTCTGTAGTTTATAATTATAATTATGTTGCATGAGTATTCATATGCCTTGTATGGTACATCACAGCGTTCTACCTTTGTATATTTTAACACCTTGTTCTTTTACCTGTGTTGATGAATTAATAAATGATTTATGATTTATGGTAACATCATGATGGAAAAGAACAACAAACAATGACGGCAACGATATGCCAATACATAACAGTATAATTTTAAGCTTCAAAGGGTCTTTTGTTTTTCTTTTTTGATCTTATTATGCTTTTTACTGTGTAACATTTTATTCCATAGATTTGCTATTTTCTTATCTATATAATTAGTTTAAACATTAATCGCCTAGCATTTCTATTCAATTTGTCTGGAACTATCCTAATAAAGATGTCCCTTAATTTGAGGAAACTTATTAAATCTGGCAACTTTATAATCCATAGACAATAAATATAACTTTTATTTTGACGAGCAAAGGGTAAGTGTTCATAAAGCTTACATCATTAATGATAAGGAGAAAAGCGAATCTTAAATTAAAAACGAATTATTAATTGATAAAGTATTGACCTCTTATTTAAAAAGACTCAAGATTTTAAAGTATATCACTCGAAATTTCGTTAAAAAAGTATTTGTTCAAAAGAAGGTTTGTCCAAACGATAGACCTAAAAAATAAAAATAAATTGTCTATGCTAGAAGGGTGTCAATATTCCTGAAAAATATTTTTGTTGTTGTTTTACGTATTTCTCGAGTGTTTTCTATCTTATCAGAAAGTGAAACTGAAGGCTGCTGTGTTCTTTGTTTAAAGGTAAGTCATTTCCCTTATCAGCTATAAAGAATTTAAAGAAAATCGTCGTTGAAAGTTGGTGCAAGTGTCACCGCAATTTGTTGTTGTATTTCGCTGTTTTTGCTAATAAAATCACATAACAAGTTGTCGAGTGAGTTCATCGACCGTTGTCCTCGTTGATACGGTGCTGCATAAGCACCAAAATGTTCAGAAAATAGGTGAAATCGTCAAGTTTGTTGGGTCGGCAAATGTGTCGTGCTGGGACCGGTTTTGCACCGCAATCAGCCTCAATTGCAGCGTTGCCAGAACGTAACTTTTGTTACGTTTTACGTAACTTTTCACCCTTAAGCGTAACCTTGGCGTAACCTAGCCGCGTTCGTAACTTTTACGTAACATTTCGTAATAAAAACAACATAGTTTATAATATTACAGAGCAGACTGAAATACTCTAGTAAGTAACTTGCATTCATTTTTCGCTTTAGATTTACGGTTCACAGTGTCATGAACCGAATCATGGTATAGTGAAAGATTCACATAAACAACAATGAAAAAAAAAATTATAGCCATTGTATCTATACTTAACACGCGAAAATACACCTAAACGATAATGAAAAAAAAAAACATTGTATGTTTACTAAACACGAGAAAAAAATATTTTAATGTAAAAAAAATTGTGGCGTAACTTTTTGTCTCAAAACGTAACTTTTTCAAAGAGTGTAAGTAACTTTTGAACATACGGTGCTGGCAACACTGCTCAATTGGTTCTATCGTGGCGGTAAAGTGACACTCGTAATGAGCTCTCATTGCTGAGGCGGCGAATTGCGAGCCGAAGTCTAATTTCGCTTACTCTTACCACTCCATACGTTCTTACTTTGGTATGCGTGTTACATGCGTGGTGCCTCGCAAATTTTTATATCTGCGGTTAAAACTAATTCTGTCGATAAGATTTATTTTGTGATCTCACCTAAGTGTGTCAGTGGTGTAAACATGGAAGTGTTTAGTGTTAAACTTTTCTGAATGTTGAAAGTGTTTTTCTAAGAGTTTCCATTTGTTTTTGCTTACTTGACTAGCTAGTAAATACAGCTTCTATACAAAAGTTCCTAAGTCATAGAAGCAACAAGGAATCATGGTGTGCTCATGCCTGTGTAAGTATTTATTAATTGGTAATCAAGAGGTATAAATAATAAGTGGTCAAATTAGATCTAACTTCTAACACATAAGAGAATACCATAAAACTATCAAAACCTACAATTGTGAATTATTTATCACATTTGTAGTTAAATCTTATGTATTGTTCAATGAAACTGATTCTTTCATACCTACCTACTCATTTGTTAACTCAATGCCCCACACTATATGAATAAGTATAACTGGTAAAGAGAGGCAAACAATAATGTTACCAATTCGGAATATGTTCTTTATCTGAACCAGTTATAAACAACTTTAACTTTATTGAAAAACAGAATCTCAAACTTATAATTTACTAGCTGCCCGTCAACTGTTTCAATCAGCCGTTTTAACGTGATGTCGTAACAAACACACACACAAACATCCGCCTTTATAATATTAGTAGGATAAAATTTTCATATACCTAGGCAGTGTTGCTCTGCTAAAATGAGACACCTCATAATGTCAAGATGTGCCCAGCCGTTTGGGCTGTAGCCAGTGAAATAGAATTTCTTGTCCACGTACATACCTACCTACACACTCTTAAAAAATATAACAATCCTTCTGAGGCAGTCTGGTAAAAATAAGTGATCATATTAAACATATTCATTTTCTTCTAGTACATAAAAATATATAACTTCTAATATAGGAGAATACCACAAGACTATCAAAACCTACATTGTTTAATTATACAAACAGTAATATAGCAATAGAGAAAAAAATGCTTATACTGCTCATTTACTACACACATTTAATTGAGATTGCATGAGCTGGCATGGCATACATGTACTATATTGCCAGCAAATGTACTTACCCATTTAATTGACTTTACTTGTCTTTAATACAAATACTAAGAAAAACCAGTAGAAGTTGATCCCTGAAATAGGTTGGTAGATATGCTGGTATAGTACATGTTTGTACATTAATTGTATCCAAGGATGTTTTGATTAGAGTCCACATTGCAATTGTGCTGTGAATCACTGGTGACCAAGTCCAAACTATCTTTGATTTGTAATACATACCTACTGCAACTACTTGTATAATGTTTCATGATGATAAATCATTTATAAATACAGAGGAAAATGAACACGAAATATGAAATCTAGGTATTTTCCCACTGCTAGAGAAGGTACCTAGGTATTTATGAGTATTACATAATAGCTCCAACCACTAATGGCCAGGATTTCAGGTAGATACTAAATTATTAAAAGCTATACCTTCCTGAAAAACTGAATTCTTTTTAAAACCTAATGAACTGTATAATTTATTTATGAATTTAGTTACCTAACTAACATCTCTGATCTGTCTGATCTAAATTTTCATAACTAAAATGATCATTTCCACATTTTTTGATAGCATCCCACCCACACAGTACAAGAAGAACAATATGTATGTACACATATTCCCATTGAACCTCATTTTATAAACCCACTTAAATAAAAAAATCAAAATACTCAATATTGCATATTTTTTAAAATACCAATATCTTATCTCCAAGCTCCACCAACGTGAGTTGTTGCAACAGGAAGTGACGAGGTGGCGCCACTCTCACAGGAAGTTGGCAACGCTTCAGACACACTACAGTGTTGGTTGCAACGTTGGTTGTGTTGTATGTATGTGAAAAATAACGCGTAAAATTCACGAACAATATGAAATGTCCAATCCTTAGAAATTGTGTAATGCCAAGCAATACTGCTTTGTAGAGTCTTAAGAAAAGTTCAAGTAAATTTTATTGTCTGAGTTCCTCCTATTTTTGTCTTGTTACGGAATTCCCTAGTCCCTAGTTAGATAGGGCCCAATAAAGTAGGGACACAGAGTGACATAATAAGCTTGAAACCTGACCAGTTCGACCTTCAGAAGAAGCATCTTACTTATCATATGTAATGATATTTTCTTGAATAGGTACTTGTGGGTTACTATTACATTATGGAGAAAAAGGATATAATTGTGTATTAGCTGGAAATAAGAAATCCTCAGGATACTATTACATTTTGGAAGCGAAATAATTCTGAATTTCTCCGTCAAAAAGCGGCGGGTTGTGTCGGAAGCCGCGTCGTCGTGCCGCCGCATCCGGCGCTTCCGTGCCGGCGGGCGGCAAACACCCGCCCCGCTGAAGTGGGCCACCAGGACTATTGTGGAGAAAACTGACGAATGAGGAATAGAATTGTCATAGAATAGTACGGGAATTTAGTCTAGACTGGAAATAAGAAATCTTCAGTATACTATTACATTTTGGCAGCGAAATAATTCTGAATTTCTCCGTCAAAAAGCGGCGGGCTGTGTCGGAAGCCGCGTCGTCGTGCCGCCGCATCCGGCGCTTCCGTGCCGGCGGGCGGCAAACACCCGCCCCGCTGAAGTGGGCCACCGAGACTATTGTGGAGAAAACAGACGAATAGAACTGTTGGAATAAGCATTCTTTAAAATTAGTGCCACTTCGGGAAAAAGCGGGGGGTCTTTGCTTCTATCTAAAAGTATTCAGTCTTGATTTGGTGTCGATCTGGCCGGAGTTATTGCGGAGAAAGCTGAAGAAAATTTTGTTTAAAAGCAAGAGATATTTCCGGAACATTCTTTTGAATTTGTGCCTCTTCGTTAAAAAGCGGCGGGATGTGTCGGAAGCCGCGTCGTCGTGCCGCCGCATCCGGCGCTTCCGTGCCGGCGGGGCGGCAAACACCCGCCCCGCTGAAGTGGGCCACCGGGACTATTGTGGAGACAACAGACGCATAGAACTGTGTTTAAATAAGCAATACATATTCCTAGAGTATTCTTTTATTTTCGTGCCTCTAAGTCAAAAAGCGACGGGCTGTGTCGGAAGCCGCGTCGTCGTGCCGCCGCATCCGGCGCTTCCGTGCCGGCGGGCGGCAACACCCGCCCCGCTGAAGTGGGCCACCGACACTATTGTGGAGAAAACTGTCGAATAATTGTGTCTATGTTGGAAAAAAGCACTCTTCAGTATTGTAAACTATTTTGTTGAAGAGAGCCACTGCGACTATTACGGAATAAACTGACGAATAAAAGTGTGTTTCAATAAGCAACAGATATGTCTAGAGCATTCTTTTATATTCGTGGCTCTTCGTCAAAAAGCGGCGGGTTGTGTCGGAAGCCGCGTCGTCGTGCCGCCGCATCCGGCGCTTCCGTGCCGGCGGGCGGCACACACCCGCCCCGCTGAAGTGGGCCACCAGGACTATTGTGGAGAAAACTGAGGAAGAATTGTGTTGATGCTGGCTATCTAAAATTATTTCGTCTTTTGATGGCTCTACATATAGACTAGTGAATTAGGGTCCTCGACTACTGTGCTACAAACTGATAAAAAATTATGTCTATGCTGGAACGATTTTGGCAGCTAAAACGAAGTAAAATTATGTTCAATTTTCGCCGTCAACAGCTAACTTCGAAGGATGAAGAACTGTTTAAATAAGATATCTCTAGAGCTTTATTTTACATTTGTGCCCCTTCGTCAAAAAGCGGCTGGTTGTGTCGGAAGCCGCGTCGTCGTGCCGCCGCATCCGGCGCTTCCGTGCCGGCGGGCGGCAAACACCCGCCCCACTGAAGTGGGCCACCGGGACTATTGTGGAGAAAACAGACGAATAGAACTGTTGGAATAAGCATTCTTTAAAATTAGTGCCACTTCGGGAAAAAGCGACGGGTCTTTGCTTCTATCCAAAAGTATACAGTCTTGATTTGGTGTCGCTCTGGCCGGAGCTATTGCGGAGAAAGCTGAAGAAAATTTTGTTTAAAAGCAAGAGATATTTCTGGAGGATTCTTTTATATTCGTGCCTCTTCGTCAAAAAGCGGCGGGATGTGTCGGAAGCCGCGTCGTCGTGCCGCCGCATCCGGCGCTTCCGTGCCGGCGGGGCGGCAAACACCCGCCCCGCTGAAGTGGGCCACCGAGGCTATTGTGGAGACAACAGACGCATAGAACTGTGTTTAAATAAGCAATACATATTCCTAGAGTATTCTTTTATTTTCGTGCCTCTAAGTCAAAAAGCGACGGGCTGTGTGCCGCCGCATCCGGCGCTTCCGTGCCGGCGGGCGGCAACACCCGCCCCGCTGAAGTGGGCCACCAAGACTACTGTGGAGAAAACTGAGGAAGAATTGTGTCATTGCTGGAAAAAAGTACTCTTCAGTATTGTAAACTATTCTATTCTATTTTGTTGAAGAGAGCCATCGCCACTATTACGGAGAAAACTGACGAATAAAACTGTTTTTAAATAAGCAACAGATATAACTAGGACATTCTTTTGAATTTGTGCCTCTTCGTCAAAAAGCGGCGGGCTGTGTCGGAAGCCGCGTCGCCGTGCCGCCGCATCCGGCGCTTCCGTGCCGGCGGGTGACACGCTGAAGTGGGCCACCAGGACTATTGTGGAGAGACTGAGAAAATAAGGGACAGAACTGTGTCTAAGCCGATAATGTAATTCTAAAGTATTTATTTTTGATCCAGTTATCTCTACGTGCCCTTATTTTGGCACCTATGTACCGAAGATATTCAATTTGGGGTTGAAGCTGCATTTTGCAGTAATGAAAATCATGTTGCAATCTGAATTAATTTTTCAACCAGCCGTCGTCGGTCGGTCTGACCGGTCTGATGTCAACCCTCATTGTCAACGTTACCGTAGGTAGATGCACCCCCGGATAGCTGCCACCATGCTATTGACCATGGTCGGCATTAACCCAAAAACAAAAACTGTACATCAACTAAACAACCACAGAATAGTAGGTTGTTGACGAGGACGGGAAATAAGACTTTGACTGACGAGTAGAGTTTGAAGTCCGAGCCGCAGGCGAGGACTTTAAAAATACGAGTCTGGCAAAGTCATTTTCCCCGAGGCTTACATAGTGCTTTTCTCAAAAAAATGCTAGGAAATTATAAAGATTTTAATTTATTTTATAGCAATTTGATATAAAAAGTTGTTTTACTGATTACTAAGTCAAGATGTGGATTAGGAGTTATTCTTTTTTTATTTTGTAATTTCTGAACGATTTCGATATCGCGCCAGAAAAGTTGTATTGGAATCCATTGCTGGTGTGTAAAAAAGAAATCGTTCAGAAATTACAAAATCACAGACAATGTCAAACTTTCTGGATTGTTTTCTTGAAAGAAATTGTCATATTTCCTAGCATGTTTGAGAAAACATATTTACTAAGCATCTGAAGCCAAGCCACAACAGTAGTGTCATGCCTGCTGTGCTTGTCTTGTGTAGACAAGTGGGGCGCGAGCTCTATTCTGTAGAAACGGGAATATGTCACTGGGAAGACCTCGTTCTCACTGTTATAGTTTAAAAACATCGTCTATTTAAGTAGACATATTTACTAAGCATCTGAAGCCAAGCCACAACAGTAGTGTCATGCCTGCTGTGCTTGTCTTGTGTAGACAAGTGGGGCGCGAGCTCTATTCTGTAGAAACGGGGACATGCCACTGGGAAGACCTCGTTCTCACTGTTATAGTTTAAAAACATCGTCTATTTAAGTAAACATATTTACTAAGCATCTGAAGCCAAGCCACAACAGTAGTGTCATGCCTGCTGTGCTCGTCTTGTGTAGACAAGTGGGGCGCGAGCTCTATTCTGTAGAAACGGGGACATGCCACTGGGAAGACCTCGTTCTCACTGTTATAGTTTAAAAACATCGTCTATTTAAGTAAACATATTTACTAAGCATCTGAAGCCAAGCCACAACAGTAGTGTCATGCCTGCTGTGCTTGTCTTGTGTAGACAAGTGGGGCGCGAGCTCTATTTTGTAGAAACGGGAACGTGTCACTATTGAGGCCTGGTTACTTGTTTATTTACTAAGCATCTGAAGCCAAGCCACAACAGTAGTGTCATGCCTACTGTGCTTGTCTTGTGTAGACAAGTGGGCCGCGAGCTCTATTTTGTAGAAACGGGAACGTGTCACTATTGAGGCCTGGTTACTTGTTTATTTACTAAGCATCTGAAGCCAAGCCACAACAGTAGTGTCATGCCTGCTGTGCTTGTCTTGTGTAGACAAGTGGGCCGCGAGCTCTATTTTGTAGAAACGGGAACGTGTCACTATTGAGGCCTGGTTACTTGTTTATTTACTAAGCATCTGAAGCCAAGCCACAACAGTAGTGTCATGCCTACTGTGCTTGTCTTGTGTTGACAAGTGGGGCGCGAGCTCTATTCTGTAGAAGCGGGAACATGGCACTGGGAAGGCCTTGTTCTCACTGTTATTCACAATTTTATTACTTAAAAACATAGTCTCTTTAAGTAAACGTATTTACTAAGCATCTGAAGCCAAGCCACAGCAGTAGTGTCATGCCTGCTGTGCTTGTCTTGTGTAGACAAGTGGGGCGCGAGCTCTATTCTGTGGAAACGGGAACGTGTCACTGGGGATACCTTGTTCTCACTGTTATTCACAATTTCAGTCCTTAAATCATCGTCTATTTAAGTAAACATATTTACTAAACATCTGAAGCCAAGTAACAAAAGTAGTGTCATGCCTATTCTGTACAAACAGGAACATGTCACTTGGAAGACCTCGTTCTCACTGCAAATAAATGATATGACTATTACACTGTTATTCACAATTTTCTTCCTTAAAAACATCGTCTATTTAAGTAAACATATTTACTAAGCATCTGAAGGCAAGCCACAACAGTAGTGTTATGCCTGCCGTGCTTGTCTTGTGTAGACAAGTGGGCCGCGAGCTCTATTCTGTAGAAACAGGTACATGCCACTGGGAAGACCTTGTTCTCACTGTTATTCACAATGTTATTTACTTATAAACATCGTGTTTTACTAAACACCCTGAGTATACTTAGCTTTGTTCGTTTTATCACTGTTATTCACAATTTTATATCTTAAAAACATTGTCTATTTAAGTATACATATTTACTAAGCATCTGAAGCCAAGCCACAACAGTAGTGTCATGCCTGCTGTGCTTGTCTTGTGTAGACAAGTGGGGCGCGAGCTCTATTCTGTGGAAACGGGAACGTGCCACTGGGGAGACCTCGTTCTCACTGTTATTCACAATTTTATTCCTTAAAAACATCGTCTATTTAATAGCTTGTCTGTGGCAAAGTCCTATATAGGACTCCACAGAGTAGGCTTCCTACCTATAAAAAATGGCGTCACAGACGAGAGGCTAAGTTGTTAGTTCTATCACCGTTAATCACAATTTTATTCCCTAAAAACATAGTTTATTTAAGTTGTTCGTTCTATCACTGTTATTCACAATTTTATTTCTTAAAAACTTCGTCTATTTAAGTAAACATACTTACTAAGCATCTGAAGCCAAGCCACAACAGTAGTGTCATGCCTGCTGTGCTTGTCTTGTGTAGACAAGTGGGGCGCGAGCTCTATTCTGTAGAAACGGGAACGTGTACTGGGGAGACCTCGTTCTCACTGTTATTCACAATTTTATTCCTTAAAAACATCGTCTATTTAAGTAAACATATTTACTAAGCATCTGAAGCCTAGCCACAACAGTAGTGTCATGCCTGCTGTGCTTGTCTCGTGTAGACAAGTGGGGCGCGAGCTCTATTCTGTAGAAACGGGTACGTGTCACTGGGAAGACCTCGTTCTCACTGTTATTCACAATTTTATTCCTTAAAATCATCGTCTATTTAAGTTGTTCGTTCTATCACTGTTATTCACAATTATATACCTTAAAAACATCGTCTATTTAAGTAAAAATATTTACTAAGCATCTGAAGCCAAGCCACAGCAGTAGTGTTATGCCTGCTGTGCTTGTGTTGTGTAGACAAGTGGGGCGCGAGCTCTATTCTGTAGAAACGGGAACGTGTCACTGGGAGGGAAGGCCTCGTTCTCGCTGTTATTCACAATTTTATTATTTGCAGTAATGCAGATTTTTGTTTATTTTTGCAATATTTACAAAAATATTGAACCCCTACGATGGCGCTGCCGTGCTTTGTAGATTCATTGATCTATCATGAATCTATCAGTAGGTAGGAACGAAAATCATAAACCAGAAATTTTCTTGTACAGCATATAAGGTAAAGATGCTACAGAGTTAAATCAGAATATTATTCTTCCCCAGAAGAGCACACACAAGAAAGGGACTTAAAATTCTATTAATTTCATATAATATTTAACCTACCTAGATACTTAATTTAGTTACCTATGTATAAGTTGTGTGTTGATTTAAGTTATTGCTGATGTGATGATTTGTAATTTAATGTAACACATTGTCCGCTTGTTAACAGGTGACGATTTTGGCCCTTCGAACCGTTCAAGTTGGTAAGTAATAGTTTAGTTATTTCTGAGTTAGAAACCTATGTGTTGTGTTCTACCTCCTTTTCATAAATTCCTTTCTGTCCACAGCTTTTCCTGACACCAAGTTCCTATTTTCCTTCCTGTCCTGCTTGTCACATTCTTGGCAGTCGAATTCTCCTACTTTTGAAATCTTTTACATAATATTTTAGGTACCAACTGCGTGAATATAATAAATTTCTGAATGTCGATATTAATCTTAATGTTTTATTTATTAATCATAATCTACTGTAGTCTGTAGCTTCAGTTTAATGTACTACCTTTTGAATATATTTCTTCTTTTCTAATTGTCTCGACACAGTTTAGCCCTTGTTCAGCCGAAAGTACCTTATAGTTTATCATTTGGTTTATCATCCCAACCGAAAACGCCGAAAACTGACGGAACGGAATTCAGCCGCCGAATTTCGGTCGCGTAATTTTGGTCGTAAAGTGTCTACACACTAAAATAATTAAGTTTATCTGCAGCCAGCTTGTCCAATAATAAAACAAGATCAGCTCTATCAATTTCATACTCATTTTAACCTAAAACAAGAGTCTTCAGCTCACACGTGCTCAAAAGCCCGGACGGCATGTAGGTTACACGGTTTCGTACTCAAGTATTTTATGTTGGCTTTGAGACTACTTCACGACTAGTCTACAGTCTAGGCTTACTCATAGAGCACTTTTGCTGGTAAAATTTTATTGTGACGAGTAGCTTTATAAAGGGATATTATAAATTGCATATCAAATAAATAATCGCCTATCAATACATATTCATCATTTATATTATTTTTTACATCAAATATCTTACTTCACTACAAATAAACTAAATGTTTAACAATACATAAACTGCAGACAATTCGAAACTTTACATCAATATGACATAACTTTTTTCCTCATAATACAATACAGATAAATTTATTTTTGTACAAAAATACTACATACATAGCATGAATACTGACTGCACAGCAAATTTTCCATATTTCATAGCAAAATACCTATACCAGTCGCATATTAACCAGTAAACATACGTAAGTAAACATAAGTTTATAGGTCCGTTAGGTATAGCCTAACCGAACCTGGCGCGGAAAGCGCCAGGTTAGGTTGTTAGGTTAGGTTAGAACTTTGACCACAACGCACGAGCCGAGCGAGCGGAGCGAGCCGAGCGAGCGAAGCGAGCCGAGCGAGCGGAGCGAGCGTGCCGCGGCAGCGGCCGGCTATGTGCCAGAAACGACACGCTATGCGCGTCATCAATTTAAAATATGATTATCGATGTGCATGATTAACGATGATGGTTCATCTCTAATAAAAACTGCTGTAAATAATATAAAAATAGAAGCTATATTTGAAAGAAAAAGAGTTAACAGGTATAATGTGCATTAAGATTATTAGCTGTGCATTGATGAAAAAGCTTTTGCTTTAGGAAAAATCGCTGTACGGTGCGAAAATAAATTGTAGTGTATGTAGTGATATTTTGAGTTGAATATTATGCTGTGCAATCAGTACTTTTGATGGGAATTTGGAATCTTATTGCATAGAAAAAGGATATTTTTTGATTTGCGTTTAAATACTACCCCTTTATAAATAATCTAAGCTTCAGTCTTGAAGACCGTGCTTTAGAGCCCCGACGGCATGTAGGTTACACGGTTTGAGACTCAAGTGCTTTATGTCGGCTTTGAGTCCACTTTACATCTAGCCTAGAGTCTAGGCTTACTTACGGAGCACTTTTGCTGGTAAAATTGTGACGAGTAGCTTTATAAATAATCCAAGCTTCAGTCTTGAAGACCGTGCTTAAGAGCCCGGACGGCATGTAGGTTACACGGTTAAGAACTCAAGTGCTCTGTTGGCTTTGAGTCCATTTCACTTCTAGTCTAGAGTCTAGGCTTACTTATAAAGCACTTTTGCTGGTAAAACTGTGACGAGTAGCTTTATAAATAATCTAAGCTTCAGTCTTGAAGACCGTGCTTAAGAGTCCGGACGGCATGTAGGTTACACGGTTTCGTACTCAAGTCTCAAGTGCTCTGTTGGCTTTGAGACTACTTTAGAGTCTAGGCTTACTTATAAAGCACTTTTGCTCGTAAAATTGTGACGAGTAACGTTATAATAATCTAAGCTTCAGTCTTGAAGACCGTGCTTAAGAGCCCGGACGGCATGTAGGTTACACGGTTTTGTACTCAAGTGCTTTATGTTGGCTTTGAGACTACTTCACGTCTAGTCTAAAGTATATGCTTGCTTATAGAGCACTTTTGCTGGTGAAATTGTGACGAGTAGCTTTATAAATAATCTAAGCTTCAGTCTTGAAGACCGTGCTTAAGAGGCCGGACGGCATGTAGGTTACACGGTTTGAGACTCAAGTGCTCTGTTGGCTTTGAGTCTACTTCACATCTAGCGTAGAGTCTAGGCTTACTTTTCTGGTAAAATTGTGACGAGTAGCTTTATAAATAATCTAAAACTTCTTGAAGACCGTGCTTAAGAGCCCGGACGGCATGTAGGTTACACGGTTTCGTATTCAAGTGCTTTATGTTGGCTTTGAGACTACTTCACGTCTAGGCTTACTTATAGAGCAGTTTTGTTGGTAAAATTGTGACGAGTAGATTTATAAATAATCTAAGTTTCGGTCTTGAAGACCGTGCTCAAAAGCCCGCACGGCATGTAGGTTACACGGTTTTCGTACTCAAGCAGGCCTGGCGCACTCCGCTGCGTAGGTATAGATTTACAAGTACGTGCGGCGACACCCGCGGGGAGGTTAATCAGTGGGTTGCCGCACGCCGCTCGTTACGCACGCGCTCCCACGTTGCCGCTCTTAATTCTTTCTTTGTACTAAATTTACGTAAATTACGCGAAAATATAAATATAAATATAATAGCTTGGTAGGTAGGTTAAAGGTTTCATAGATTACCTACCTACCTAATAAATTAACTAACTTACCTACCTACCTACAAGTAGAAGGTTCGTAATTTTGGAATGTTTTTTTTTTATAATTAGTAGGTAGGTAGCCATTACCACTACCATTCGCGTTTTGATTGTCTTTCAGTTCTTTACATAACACCTAAAACGAAGATTAGTAGGTAAGTACACTGAGATAAACTTCTTCGTAGGTGGTAGGTAGCTCTCGTCTACCTACATTTTCATTTCGAGTGGAACACCGAGTCGTCCAACGACCTGATGAACCCTGATGTCAGAGATTTTGAACCTATCTGCCTTCCTCCTTTAAAATTCGAAAGTGACATCCCCACTGAGCGCGCTGACTGTGACCTTCAAGACGCGCCAGCGGCAGAAGATCTTTCGCGCGCAGCCATTCGGCTCATTTTTGCTTGCGCGCGCGATGAGTAGGCTAATATAAAAGTAGGTATCCAAAATCGGCGCGAAGGAAATTGTACTTTATTATCGCGCGTAAAGATTTATATTTGTCGAATCGCTATGGCGGAGTGCGTCTTCTGTACCTGTACTATTATGTATTCTGTGACTCAAGTGCTGTTTGTTGGCTTTGAGACTACTTCACGTCTAGTCTAGAGTCTAGGCTTGCTTATAGAGCACTTTTGCTGGTAAAATTGTGACGAGTAGCTTTATAAATAATCTAAGCTTCAGTCTTGAAGACCGTGCTTAAGAACCCGGCCGGCATGTAGGTTACACGGTTTGAGACTCAAGTGTTCTGTTAGCTTTGAGTCTACTTCACATCTAGCCTAGAGTCTAGGCTTACTTTTCTGGTAAAATTGTGACGAGTAGCTTTATAAAAAATCTAAAACGTCTTGAAGACCGTGCTTAAGAGCCCGGACGGCATGTAGGTTACACGGTTTCGTATTCAAGTGCTTTATGTTGGCTTTGAGACTACTTCACGTCTAGGCTTACTTATAGAGCAGTTTTGTTGGTAAAATTGTGACGAGTAGATTTATAAATAATCTAAGTTTCGGTCTTGAAGACCGTGCTTAAGAGCCCGGACGGCATGTAGGTGACACGGTTTGAGACTCAAGTGCTCTGTTGGCTTTGAGACTACTTCACGTTTAGTCTAGAGTCTAGGCTTACTTATAGAGCACTTTTACTGGTATAATTGTGACGAGTGGCTTTAAAATTAATCTAAAACTTCTTGAAGACACGTGCTTAAAAGCCCGGACGACCGCATGTAGGTTACATGGTTTGGAACTTAACTGCTCTAAGTCGGCTTTGAGACTACTTCACATCTACTAGTAACTTCAAGTATGATGGTGTTGTAATCAAGCTAGACTGCCTATCAAAACATTATATTTTGTTACCCAACCCATAGGTATACTCAACCAAGACAAGTAATTTTATGATGAAGCTTTGGAAACAAAGCAGTGCAAATACTCTTTTGTTCATAAAGAAACGGATCAAATACCGCCATCTTGAATTAAACTTGTCAAAATACAATTTGCGACGGTTAATTTAAGATGGCCTACTTATTTCTTTTTGCCGATGAGCCGACTTTGAAATGCTTAAGGCGTGTTTGCCTGTCGTATTCGTCGCGCTATTTAAGATGACTGCTCTTATTTCGAGCGTGACTCGCGCTTTTCGGTTCCATTCAACCTGATCAAATCTCCTCGTAATGTGCAATTTGGAACGATGACAGTTGTTGTTACGTTTATGGGGACCGTTAAGGAGAAATTGGTCGGTTTCTTCACAGTTTGCTTCTTGGCATTTTGTGGTACGGAACCGAATTAAGAAACATAAGCAAGCGCGAAATTAACTTTGTCTAATTCATGTATGAGTCTCATCTAGATCAATGCTTGTTTTAATAAGCCTTATGATAACTTCTAATCATTATTTACCTGAACCATTATGCCAATATTAAATTCTTAAATTTACTATACTTATATCTGAGTCACCTCGTCTACTATTGCTATAAAATTACAGGGTATACTTTACCTACTATAATTATAGAACATTAAACTATGGTTTTATGCCAGTTTAGCCACTTTTAGCGAACTAGTATTTTTATTTTCTAGGCCCCAAGGCTGACCGTTTGATAAGTTAAGTTATCTTAGCTTAGATTTTCTATTATGAATTTTATAACTATAACTTCTAAAATTTTTGTAAATTTTACATAGAGTGCGCCATCATCAACTCGATTTTTGTCATGTTGGCAAATCTGATAGATAACTGCATAACCTACAAAAATGCTCTACTTTCGGAAAATATGGTAGATGCAAATGCATTTCGTTTCTATCTAAACTGTTAATGTCTAACTACATTGTGGCTACATGTACTGTACAGGTATTAGATTAATTAAAAACAGTACAGTCACACGTTGATTCTCATGTTAATAAAGTGTTCATCCCACAATGGAGATTATCCCCCGATAGCAGACAAAGGAGTGATTAAACGGTGAGACACAGTTTTAATCTGCTAGCTACTACTTTGACACTCGATTTGTAATACATTGCTGGTTAACTATAACAACCACATAAATTGAAAATGAGAAAATAGAAAAATTCATTAGCGACCGCCGGGACTTGAACCCGGGACCGTGTGGGGTACCGTCCCACCGCTCTGCCAAATGAGCTATGGGCGCGGTATTTAGTTGTAAAAACTTACTACTAGATGTCGCTTGATCGTCGCTTCGAAACGAGCACCAAGAGGCTAGGAAATTCATCAGGGTCCGCTAGGCGCCCGTAGCTCATTTGGCAGAGCGGTGGGACAGTACCCCACGGTACCGGGTTCAAGTCCCGGCGGTCGCTAATGAATTTTTCAATTTTCTCTTTTTAAATTTATGAGAATAATAAGTATAGCACTGTTAGTGCATTAAAAATCTCAATACATTATAACAACCACAACAGCCCACTGCTGGACATGGGCCTCCCCCTATCGCGGGGTATTGCCATACTCACCACGCTTGGCAGGCGGATTGGCGAACGCAGTGCATGAAGTTGCATTTACAAGGAACATTGCTGCCGATACACATACATTCCCTGGATGAATATTACTTAGTCGCTTTATACGACCCCCACGGGAAGAATTGGGGTGATGCTATTCTAAGCCGGCATCACACGGCTTCATTGCTGGTTATCTTGAGTTTATTATAGTGTCGCCCATACAAAACCAACGATGTATGTCAAATCGGACCCTGAAGCGATGATAGTATAATAGCCATTTAATCGCAGTCTACCGTTCGTCCGACAATACCTCGTTTTACTGATCGCACGTTTTTAAACCCTCAATCTGGGTTGTTCAGTCTATTTGCTTACAATGAAGACGTTTGTTTTACGCTTTTTACTGCTGTTACGGGACTTTTGAGGCAAGTACGAAAAACTTTATGAAAAAAAGTTCGTCTCATGATGCAAGCAATTCGTCAGAATGCCAATGGTGATAGTTTGGCGGCTCTTAAGATTAACCAACAGATTTTTACGGCGGACAGAAGTAATTCATAAAAACTCGTAAGTTATTTTGAGTCATAAGTGTCATAACCGATATTTGATCGAAAATGATTTGAACTCTACTTTTTTAACGGCCCATCAGCAATCCAAACAAAATTTTTTTTAGTTCCAAAATATTTGTGAAGGACCTTTCGATAAGATACAATGGCAATGGCGCCTGCCTGCATATTATCTAAGCACTTATCGTAATCATAACATAATAAACTAATCGACCACAGCTGACATTATTATCTTCAACAATACATTGTCCGTTTACGGGAAAATATGTCCAATGGTTCTGCGTAATAAGAAACGTAGTTCATTGAATTTGTATGAAATGCAAAGGTAATTCAGTGGTTCAGCCTGAATTTCTCACGGGCTGGAAATGCGTACACCGGAACGGGTGTCGCCATTATTTCTGTAGGCTTGTCGTCTGGCTTTAGAGATAATCTAGAACTATGATATAAGCTGACTCGTTTATCTGGATTATGAACATTACTACGAAACGCATTCGATTTGCTGTGTTTATTTTGATGACTTCTTGCTTTTTAAAAGAAATTTTAAAAAATTGGCCTATTTCTGTGAAAATTTCAACCGTCTTACTATTATCGTTCATCAGATACAGCTTCCAAACCATAATAGCTAAAATCGTCCAAGATAACAACGGTTTTTTGTATGGAAGCCCCCTTTAGTTCCGTTTTCACCCTTTAGGTACGACAAAAGAACTTATATTATAGTAAAAAAAAATCTTAGTCTACAATTTCAAAAAGCACAGCTTAAAGAAAGAATCTGGCTAATTTAACGATCGCTTGCCTAGCACTTGTTCGTTACTACGTCTATGCCGATCACTAGTTTTCCGTATTCTGCAGAATCTATTTATCTCATCAAAAAGATCTGTGTCACTGGTTCTGAAGTTTCCTGTCACTGACTGCAGAACAACGCCAGATGAGGGCACAGCTACCGGGCTTTTGTACGCCATTCCCGGATGGCATCGTTTTAAATTCCGCCACAATCGCAATTTGCGGTTAACGTGTTCGTGGAATTTTCATCTGGCTGCAAAATGTCGCTAGGTTTTTGTGGGATCATGACAGTTATCAAAATTGGCTCTGCATTTCCGTGGCTCCTGTCTGTAACTTTTCGCAATAAATCCTTGCTCTCGCTAGTCTAAAAAGCTCTTAAGACAGGCAATTGCGCTTTTATTTTTCGTTTTAGTGGAGCTTCTGTCTTCGCTAGCTGATGCGAGGGTTCCATTTTAGCCATCTATTTTAAATGGAAGTCTGCAGCAGATATCACCCGAGGACGGAATGTAAAATGTACAAAATAGCCACAAGCTCCTGTCTCAGTAACTCAACCCGTCTCGGTCATGGCAACGGGAGCAGTTCCGATTGGCTGCGGCCCTGGAACTCGATGCGAACTTCTGCTCACTGATTTTGCAAAATTCAGAGCCAATATTTTATCACATGATTGATCATTCCGAGCGAAAATGATTTATAAAGTGAACTGGCTTAAAGCAAATTGTTTTTCCAAATGTTGTCAACGGCTAGCATGATTGAGCACGCATTTAATGAACCATACTCGGGTGCGGAATTATCGCAAGTCGCTGACTCATTAATCACTTACTCTTGACCAATTTGTATTTTTATTAGGGTCGAAGAATTCCCAGTTGTTGTTATCATCGCGCATAATCGCTGGCACTCTGCGACATTGACAGTTTTGCACCAAACTGGTTTAGAAATGTGGGCTTGCGCGCGTGTGGGCAAATCAGGTCCGCCCTTTACGCAGCTTGCGATATTACGATCTCGCTGGTTTCCCTGCAGATGTCCATTTTGCTCAACTGGTTTTAGGACGTGCCCTTGGCTATTTACATGTTAATGAAGAAAGTGGAGCAAGCATATAAACTCTACGGATTTGTTTCGTGTTTACTTCGACGACATGATCATTGGCGGCGAACGAGACGACGCAAAACTCCACAGACGTATTAGATTGCGATAAGAGAACTTTCTTGTTATTTCGCGGGGCATATTAAAGGAGAAATTACGACCTCGGGCTGTTATAAACTCTGTTTATTACGCCGGGGAACGGAACAGCAACCGACAAAGTGGAATCTTCATTTCAACAATGTTGCCGGCTAATGAAACCTGAGAGTCCAGCGCCTTTAATACGGCGATTTGTTTATAAATGATATTGCATTTGCAATCAGTCCGCGAGCGGTGGAAAAACGAAAATTTTGGTGTGACGGGATCGGAGGCGGATCTGTTGTCCTGTGCGCATCGATTGATGTGTCTCCCGTTGGAATGTGCTCCTTGTGGGTTGGCTTTAGGGTGTGTTTGTGGTTTCCTGGGGTTGTGAGTTAGGACTTGTGGGTTCTGGTGCGGTGTGCGGAACACGCGGCCGGCCGGCGTCCGCAGTGCCGCGCCGGCTGCCGGCTCGCTCGCTCGTGTGTGTCATCCTCGGGGATATCAGGAGCATTCGGCGTCGTTCGTTCCCGTCGCGTTGCGGTAGGTTGCGTGCTATGTTCCGCACGAACCCATTTCGGCATGCGTGCGAATTTTTTTACCGAAAAAGTAATAGTGACAATGGTGGATTTTGTACATAAGTTGTGTGAATTTTGAGGATGTGACTTACTGATTGTACTGGTTTGTATTTTGGGATATTTTCTATCGTTTTTGGCGTGTCCACGACAGCGTTTCTATAAGGAGCTTTGTTTATTTATGTTGATGTTTCTCCCCTAATAACATTGGGGCTCGGTGTAATGAGCCGCGAGGGATGTTATCGGTTTCGTCGACATCATTACAGAGTCTGATGCCTACTGATTTGGGTTCTCATTGAAATTTTTCGGTCAGTATGTTGTTAGCATAAACTTTTATGACTGAACGAACAACGTTCACTAATGTATGCAAATTAGAACGGCAGAACTAAGAGAGGATAAATTCTTTGATGTTGTGTTTTCTAACATTTCTTGTTTAGTTAGGTCAGATAATTTTGTCCTGGTTTTATCACTAAACAAAATATTTACGGTGGGGTACGAAAACCGTAATACCCAGTTTTATGCTGTAAAAATGTCGTACTTTATGATGCTCTACATCCGCAAATCAATAAACGAAATAAGTGCAGAAGTGAATAAAACGGAATGTTTTTATGTACGGTGGAGAAATAAAAACATGGATATTAGAATTTTTATTTTTCGTGAGTCATTGATGATCTGATATGATCATACTGATCGATCATCAATCAATGGTCAGATCAGATTAGCCAATTTTGATGAAGTACCTAGCTATCTGTCGTAGAATAACATACCTATCATATCAGTATCAGTAGAATAAAATAAAAACCTCATTTTATGGACGTAGAGCTTGTCCCTAGCAAATCTTATTACAGCCGCCCCTGACTCTTATTTCTTTAGCCTAACAGAGAAGGATGATAAAATTTTGGCGAATGTAATTCTGCCAGATTAAACATAAATGCAGTAAGTCTATGGAATACATAGGCATAAATACAGTAAGTCTCTAAAGAATACATAGAAACTTACTGCATTTATGTGCGGTAGAATTGTAGAGTCAGTGGGTATTCTTTACCTAATGTAAAGAACTTAGATCAAGATTCAAGTAGTGCTGATATTTTGAGTTGTGCTATTGTATCTGAACACAAAGGCGTAATTTCTCTGGTTCACCCCGGATTCTCGAGAGATCACATCAATCTCGATCTCTGCCAATAGCTTAGCTTCAGGTTTATCGGAAACTGAGATGCCCAATGTATCTCAAACAAGTATTCATCGCGAGATACGTCTTGGTAGACCTCTAAATAGAATTTGCTTATCAATAGTTTGGCAAATGCAACAGCACGGAAAATATTTAAAGAAATAGGTACTTTAGTTACTTATTAGACTTGACTTCAATGTCCCGAGTATGATTTCTCCAAATCTAAATCTTTGCGATATGTCTAGTCTACCAACAGCAGTTCTTTCTTGGTTTCTGAAATACAAATCATTAAAATCTGTTGCAATACAAGACACGATGAATGTTTTTAAAATACGGCGTTCTTCACTCAATAATAGACTCAAGTGTTGATCGTACTAAGCGGTGGCTAACTGTGAACTGGTATATCGCAAATTGTTCTATATTTAGATGACCTGCTATTGGGTAGATACTTGTAGCTCGTAGCCGCGATGAAAAAACTGTGATTCATCATTTGAGTATCGTTTCGACGAGGAATGGAATGATGGGAGCTGTTATTAATCAATAATCATGGCTTGATTTATTGGACAGACGATTTGTAAGTTATAGAAATCATACATATGGTGCGATGATCGATGCTGGGTAGGTAGAGCGTGAACGGTTGTAAAAACGGTACTTACTCATCGCCACATCTGACAATTTTTTGTGGGTTATAGAAAATTTAGTTTCACCACAGAATACATGTTTCACTAAGTATACCATAGTGGCAGGTTGTTAAAACATCGTCTATTTAGGTAATTTACATAAAACCCTTCAAAAAATCGGTGATGCTGTTCTAAATAGGTGTGAGGTATTGTAGGTACCTACTGAACACTGCATAGTAGTTAATTTAAACGAAAATTTGTACTTCGTAAGCTTTAGGTAGGCAGTATAAAATTTATTGCTTTGCGTATTAAATAGAGCAACAATTAGTACCCGATGATGAATTATTTTGATAACGTGAACAATGAAACAATTATTAGATCAGTGGCTATATTTACAGGCTAACCTAATTATTATTGCCTAGCCTACGTAATAGCAAAGACTACAATTAGCTATAGGTAATAGTTTTGAAGTTTAGTACCTACCTACTTACCTACGAAGTAGGAATTTGTCGAATTTAATATTCATGTATTGTAAGGGTTGTAAGGTTATGTAATTTTGTCATAAACCTTGCATAAACCTAAGGCGTGATAATATGTTATGTATGTATGTACGTGATTGGAAGGCACTACAAACACAAGAGATAGATAATTGGCTAGAGAAAGCACAATTAGGGACTTACAGTGATACGAGGCGATAAAAATAAACGAGAACAAGTGCTGACAAATTGGCGGGAATTATTTTATATCAGTTGCAGTGAGGTCGTTCACCCCGCGTGGGGGTCGTTCGTCACATCTGCTGAAAGATGCTGTAGATTCATTGCTTTAGAGAAAATGCGGGAGTAATGAGGGAAATCAAGACGTGCTTCGATATTGTTTATCTTTTAGAAATTTTTAAAATACAAAATATTGAATAATGCCGTTGAACCCGCGTGGGGGTCGTTCGTCACATCTGCTGAAAGATGCTGTAGATTCATTGTTTTTGAGAAAATCCGGGAAAATGACAGTAATCAAGACGTGCTTCAACATTATTTATCTTTTAGAACTTTTTTCAATACAGAAAATGGAGTATGTCGTTGCCCCCTCGTGGGAGACACAATCGTTTCTTTGCTATCAAGTAAAAGCGGGAAAACGAGGGATATCAAGCAAGGTATTCTTCAAAAATAATTTCTTTTTCCCGCATTCAGTTTTTTTTATTCAGGAGATTCAGGTAGGTACTTATGTCGTTGCCTCCGTGTAGGACAAACGGTGTGGGAGTCGTTTGTAACATGGAAGGATGCAGTCGTTCCATTGCTTTTATTAAATCGTGGGTAAAATGAAGACATCGTTTACCTATTCAGAAGTTTTGCCAATAAAGGAACTCGTATGTGTGGTATACTTATTTAAAATTTTATCAATAAAGAAGCTTAAAGAAGCTCAAATGTGTGGTGTGGTACACTTTAGTATAAAAGATGCCATCACAACGTCATAAATCACGGCTGTCAGTTGCAAAGTCTCTTGAAACACTCTTGTCGCTTCTTGCCACAACAAAACACATTCCAAACCCGGTGGCGGTAACTTATTTGGTCCCTTCGTAACACGCCAGTGAGAGTATAGTATTCTTTGCTTCGTAACTTCCTAAAATTGTGATTCAAGTTGTGATGGTTTTGATTTCTTTGCGTTTAGTTACGCAAAAAAAGAAACTGAATTCTTTCCATGAAACAAAATACTAAGGCGCTATCATCACACATGACACGTGCGATGTGAAACGTAAGATGACATCTGTCAGAATAAGAAGTGATTATCGTCTCACGTCACACGTCTCATGTCCTAGGTACGTCTCATGTGTGGAGATAGACCCTAAGGATACGTATGTGTTGAAATCCTTCCGTTTCCACAGTATATCACCAATATTGGACGAATGATGATGATGTTGAGACAGGGAATAATAGATTGTCCACCGGCGCGCCCGTGAGACCTAACAGACGGTATTATTAGCTAATGCTCTGTCACATGAATCATTCATGGGGGCAGGCACCAAACTAGTGCCACGTTGAGTGCCACATTATATAGATGTAACAGTAAAGAAACTCGACCAGTTTTTGTTGAATCGCAAGAATTGACAGTTTCGGTTATAATATTATAAAAAATAAATACCTAATAATAAAAATCGCCGTTTATAAACTGCACCTATCCCCGTGAGTAACAAAAGCTACTTATTACTGTGGGAAAACACCTCATTCCTTTACTCCGAGCATTCGGGAAACATTTCGCTCGGGTGAGACTAGGTCAGTTTTCTTGTAAACGGCGTCTTGCGTTTGTTTCGAGCGTTTGTATGAAGTTTCTTCACTGATGAGCGCAAGCAAAGCCAATTATTCACTGTGTTCATCGGGTCGTTGAACGACTCGGTGTCCCACACGAAAAGAAGACTGTGTTAGTGCCGTTTAGTACCGCATATTGGAGGTTAAGGACTGCTGGTGAAAGATGCATCATGTAATGAATAACTACGGACCAGAAATTGATAGTTGCTTGAATGGTTAAAATGCGGGTAAAGCTGACAGAATATGAACATTGGTTGTCGTAGTGAGCTGATATAGTTATTGAAACCACCAACTTGATTGGTGATTGAATAAAAAATATCGTCATCAATCATGCATGACGAATGACGATGATGATCTCTTCGGCTGATTTCACCCACGGCGACCACTTCTACTCCTGATCAAGTCGGCGCTGGCTGATTGTAGCCGATTAAGTAAGTGACTATTGTAGCCATTTTGGCAGTCAAGCCACTATCTCTCTCTCTCTCTCTCTTCGTATGGGACACCGAGTCGTTCGACGACCCGATGAACCCTGGTGTCAGAGTTTTCCAACTGCCTACGGCAAGTAGCAGGCCTCTGACATGGTTGTGTAACGACCGCCATCATAGACAGCAACCGGGACCGAGACGGCTTAACGTGCCACTATTATTTATCATTCATCAGTATCTATCATCACATCACAGACTTTCAAGCCTTTTAAATCGGAATTCGGTCCAAACATTTCGTTCCTAATTTTTCTAAATAGCCAATCAGTGTGTATCAGTATTCCAGAACATGCTTTGGCCGCTTCGGCACCCAGGATGTAGGGTTAGGGTACCAGTCGCAAACAAGTTAGTTTTTGTCTAAGTAATTAATGTTACGAGAAGATTTAAAAAATCCTAACATTAAAAAGAAATATAAATATGTTGGCGTAAATCTTTCATAATTTAAGTTAAAATTGCCAATGACTGGTTAGAGATGACAGATGTCCAAATAAATTCGTACAAAATCGGATAGGGTCCAGCCAAAAATGCAAAATGCGCGGCTTTCAAACTCAAATTTTAGACCAAGAAAGCTTGTTTTCTTTTTACGGTGTAGACAAAACATTGGGTTCAGATCAGGACGATCAGTTAACTCCAACTTACTAAGCCTCGTAGATCTAATATCTTTCCACATGGACAAAGGGGCACAGGTGGATGTTATATACTTCGATTTCGCTAAAGCTTTTGACCGTGTTGACAACGATGTACTGTTAAAAAAGCTATGTTTGATTGGCTTTACTCCTTCATTGTTAAAGTTATTTGCTGATTACTTGAGTGATCGTCGTCAATACGTCCGATACGGCTGCTACATATCCGAACCCTATCACACGCGTTCTGGCGTTACTCAAGGATCCATATTAGGTCCCCTTTTGTTCATTTTAATGATTAACGATTTAGATACAGTATTAAAATATTCATCTTGCCTCCTATATGCTGATGATTTAAAGCTAGTCCGCGTTGTTAACTCATTAGTCGATTGTGAAAACCTACAGTCAGATATAAATTCCATATTTCAATGGAGCATTGCCAATAAACTCCATTTTAACTATGATAAGTGCTGCACCATATCATTTACACGCGCACTAAAACCTATTCATAATCAATATTACCTAGGCACTAATACAGTCGTACGTGTTACGTCAGTTAGAGATTTAGGGGTCATATTCGATACTAAGTTGACGTTTAACGACCACATCGCGGCTCTAGCAATTGAATGCTATCGAAGACTTGGCTTTGTTGTTCGCAACACGAGGGACTTCACTGATCGAAATGCTATTCAATTACTATATTCTGCACTAGTACGTGCCAAAATAGAAACTGCTTCAGTTATATGGGCGCCACATGAAACTACATATTGCTTGCTTATTGAGAAAGTTCAGAAAGCCTTCCTACGGTCGCTTTACAAGAAATGCTTTGGATACTATCCATTCCCTTATCCAACAAAGTTCATCCAGGGAACATTGGGTTTCAATTCCCTAGAAACGAGAAGGGATTACCAGCTCATGGTAACGACTTGTCGTATCCTCCGTGGTGAATATGATAGCCCGGAGTTGGTGTCGAGTACATTGTTATTATATGTTCCGGATAGGTACTTGCGTGGTCGTGGGCACCAACTCCTAGCTGTGCAGAATTGCCGCACGGAGGCAAGACGTCAGTCGCCTTTGCAGCGAGGGCTTAATCTCATTAGACAGCTCCTTAATGAGACATCAAACATCGATTTATTCGCCGGAAGCATGTCTGTTTTAAGTAAACGGTGTCTTGAACATTGTGAAAAAGTTAATGATTTGATTTAGTATAATGGTAGAAATTAAGATGATCTCAATATTTTAAGTAAAGTCAGGCCTGGCGCACTCCGCGGCGTAGGTATAGAGTTGCAAGTACGTGCGGCGACACCCCCGGGAAGGTTAGTCAGTTGGTTGCCGCGCGCCGCATGTTACGCGCGCGCTCTGATGTCGTTCGCATTTCTTCACGAGATTTATTTTATTTTATCAATTCTGTATTAAGTAACTCAGCTTCCTAACTCATTTGTTAATTTCGTATGATAATGCAATTTTCATATTTTTTCTAATATTTGTGCTTTAATTTTCTTTCAATATCCTACGTTTAACAAAACATTTTATTTTTGTTTTACGTAGGTGTAGAAATGTACTCCAGTACACTTTTCGTAGGTACACTATTTTTATATAAATCTCGAAATTCGCATCCCTTCAAAGCGTGCCGGCTGTGACCTTCACAGGCGGTCTGTGGCAAATAAACTTTCGCGCGCAGCTATTCGGCTCATTTTTGCTTGCGCGCGCGATCAGTAGGCTAATATAAAAGTAGGTATTCAAAGCCGGCGCGAAGGAAATTGTACTTTATTATCGCGCATAAAGATTTATATTTGTTGAATTGCTATGGCGGAGTGCGTCTTCTGTACCTGTACTATTATGTATTCTGTGGTAAAGTTAAGATCTCACTAGTTTAAGTAATATCTATTGTTTTTAATTGTAAAGTTTATGTGTTTTTTGTTATGTTTTTCTTAAGGTTTTTTCTGTTCCTTGTATGGTATTTTTAGGTTTATCCTGTAAACTATACATTGTATTTAATAATAAATAAAAAAAAAAAATTGTTAAAAAGGCAAAGCGTCCGGCTTTTTACGCAAATGTTAGGTCAAACTCGTAGGTATTCCCGGCGTTTAGGTATGAGGATCTATGAACCCTATGACTGGTGCCTGGTTTGGAATCAGTACACCCACCCTATACGCCGATGGTATATGGGAACTGTATGGCAGAGCGTGGGCGCGAGGCGTGACCCGCCTGGCTACAGCTTATTACCGCTGTAAGTCTTCCGCCCTAACTCCTGCTATATTGGCTAACAATATTGGAAACTTGGAAACCTTCAGCTTTATTGCTGTGAAAACTGACAAAATAATATGACCGCGCCGCAAACGTACGGAATTTTTCATTATATTAATGAGGCTAGGGAACTGAAATTGGCCAATGACTAGTGCCTGGTTTGATATCAGTACACCCACCCCATACGCCGATGCTATATGGGAACTGTACGAAGCGTGGGCGCGAGGCGTGACCCGCCTGGATACAGCTTATTACCGCTGTAAGTCTAACGCCCTAACTCGTGCTATATTGGCTAACAATATTGGCAACTTGGAAACCATTGGAAGGAAACTTGGAAGCCTTCAGCTTTATTGCTGTGAACATTGTTCCTGTTAAACTGGAAAGTAGATGGGAAATAGAATAGAACAATAGTTAAGTGAAAGGAAAACTGACAAAGTGTTATCTATCATTATCACCGCGCCGCGCAAGTAAATTTATTTTATTATAATCAGGAGCCTGCTGTGTGGTGCCGGCTTAGAAAAGCATCACCCCATCCACATATTTCCCGTGGGTGTCGTAAGAAGCTAGCGATAAGCAACTTGATGTGTATTGCAATTTTAGGCGACAGACTGACAACCTTCAACTATGTATGACACAAAGTCTTCTGAATGACTCTCAAACTTTTGTCAGACGAGCGTTTTATACAGCCTTTTAAGCTCTACCTACCCCGCAAGGGACATAGGCGTGATATATGTAAATAAAAGGAGCCTGCGATCAAAAATAATTGTTTTTGACGCATTTGATTCTGAGGTGGTTCTGTTGTTTAGCCCCCATGAAACGAACGGCCACCTAATGAATTATGTCGTTCCAATTCACGCAGAACATTGTTTTTATGATCGCTACGGAGAAAGCAGCAAAGCAGTAATTGAATGCTCAAATAAAAAATACAAGAGTAATTAATGTTATACTTAGTTCAAAGCTTTGAACCGACCTCGTTATGTCAACTTTTGCGTTTTTTGCTGAACTTGTTACCGTTTTATGGTTCATAAAATATTTACAACGTTTTGGAGTGGCTTTTGATTGATTTAAAATCCTTTGGAGGTTTCACTCTACATGGTGTCCCGGTTATCGTGGTCCAAAGAAAAAATCTAGACTCTGGACATCCTAAGCTACTATAAAATCCTACCACACACACACATACACGTGCACACACACACACACACACACACACACACACACACACACACACACACACACACACTCAACACTATTTTTATTTTTTACGTTTTTAATCATAATAGGTGCTTAATATAAATTATTTCGATGTACCTATTTGTCAATTGCCTTCAGCTCGGATACAAATCTCTCGCACATTAACTCAGAGAGCAGGGATAGGCTGAAAATCAGCGTTGCAAAAAAAAATGTTCAGTATTTGAATACCTGCATTCCAGTACGTTCAAAACAATAGCTAGTTTGATATATTCTCTAGATTATACAGGTACAGCTATATCTAGGTATTCTACAATACATAACCTAACATAACATATATTTGCATACGACAATAAAGTCCCATATCTATCTACGTGTATTTCAGTGTCCCCTGCCTCGCATAATTTGCATGACAGGGATTCGCAGACCGTGCGTGTGTGAATGTCATCGAGGTAGATATTTCAGCCTAGCCCGCTAGTTATTTCTATCCAGTAAAAAAACATGCTATCAAGAGTCAACGGTTAGGTTAGGTTAGGTCGGCTACTTCTGGGACCGCCTTCGTAATAATAATACTAAAGATAGGTACATTATGTGTTTCGTTTTGCCTTTTTAACCGATTTTTATCTACTTTACTGACTTAGACGTCGCGTCTCGAGATCAGAAATCTAATTTACCTTCACAACACAATTATTAAGTTACCTACTGCTTACTAACATAACGATCTAAGTTCGTCATTTGCCCCTAAACTTTGCCAAACTTAGCTATTAGCTCAAGCTGGTTCTCACAGACTAACCGTTCCGTTTTACCGAAAATCACTGCCTAACCGTAGTTCAGATTGTTCTCTTTTTAAATTAGCATAAGAAGTGACCGTTGCCGTCACGCCTGCGCAGTTGAAGCGTGACTGCCGAGCCCAATGCGCTATTCAATAACCACTCCGACGCATTACAGTTCGAATTTCGAACTTGCAAGGCGGCAAAACGGTGCCGTGAAATTCGTTATGTTGGCACCAGTTGGCACGATGTATGTGGGAAGCTAGTGGGTCACCGTGTAGGTATGGGTAGAGCTTTTCAATGTTATCCATGCTTTTAGTAAAGCTACTTCTTTGGAATACATCCAAAGAACATGAAACGAAACGATTTTGAATTTAGATCGTACGCTACAAGTGGGCTCATAAACCCCAATCCTTGTCGATGCTGTAGTAACATCCATGACACGTCCACCGCTGGACATAGGCAAGAATCCCTTAGGTTTTCCATAGCGTTTTTTGGGCTTCCTTATCCAAAACGTTTGCTCGCTACTTTGTTAATTGTAGAACAAATTGAACTTACCATAACTACAACGAAGCTTGGCGTTTTAAGTGGCGGACGCGGCCGTCAAACACAAATTCCCAACTTGCATTTAGCGGGTAATTAAAAACAATGAACAAATTGTCGCTGCATTCGTAAAGCAATGGCGGAAATGCAGCCCTTTGTGGCGTAATGAGCTTTAATACCCACCTGCTTTGAGATCTTTCATTCCACGAGCATTTACAGGACATCCTGTAGGACAAAGGGACTGCAGAATGTCAGGATTGGGGTTTACTGTGCAATAGACAAACACAAGGGGCTTAATTCAGAAGCTGTTGATTCGATTTGCGTTTATTTTAATGACTTCTTTTATGCTTCTTTTACTATTTTAAAACATTTTCTAAACGTGCACGCGTCATACGCATATCCGCTGCGATCGGCCGCACCTGACAAACTTGCAACATTTTATTTCATTCGCTGTAGATTCAAATTTCATTTTATTGAAATGAAAAGGTGTCTACTTACTACTATTTTTTAGCATTTTTGAAACAGCCTGTTAGCAAAAACACTTAGAACTGGTTCTCTAGATGGTTTTTAAAACTTCAAACCCGCTATTCAAGTAAAATCAATCAATCACGCAAAAAGCAAAAATCGGTAGAAAAATTTTGAAACAGTGATAAAGTAATCGTGTTTACCTACTACCTCAAACTACTGTTTTATTCTTTGTACCTTCTCTCCTTACCCTTTATCCTATGCATTTGAATAAAATTTGAATATCCGCTGTCTGGCTGGCAACACTCAAATTCATCGCAAGCAGTCGTGCAAAAAAAGGAACGCTATTTGAGAAATTACCGTGCTGCTCCCGGGAGCGGAGAATGCTTAGAAATTGTGGAGATTTTCGAGATTTTTATCTTGTTGAAAGTATGTGTGCCCGCCTCTTGAAGCAGCGAGGTCGACTGAGTCAACTAACTAACTAACTACCTACCTAAGTAAGATAGTACGAAGAGTTTTGAAAAGTTCTTGAACATACGGGAAAGAGGATACATGCATTTTATCCTGTAGGTAAAGTTGCTCCTACAAAAAAGTTTGGAAAATGTGTCGTTCTAAACTTCCGAGTGAGTGATTTAGCTACATTTTGCGAATAGTACGTTTTGCGCACGTGGTACGTTTTGATAATGATACATTATGCGCCTAAAGGAATTCGTTTTCATATGTCCTAGGCTGACCGCTGGAATGAAGCACAAAAATATTACAGAAATGTATTAATTTACAGTCTTAGTACGGCTTCTTAGCCTAGAGCTTGTATGAAGGTACGGTCCCATCCGGAAGATGGCGTGAAACTTGGCATGCACGTAGCTTTGACACGTATAATTAATAATTTCGGGGGGGACAGGCTGTCAAATGAATGTTTCCCCTCATCCCCCCCCCCTTTTGTGTCCCTAATTTCAGTTATTTTGCTTTAATTCGAAAACGGTTAAAGTTACATGAAAACTTCCAATGAGTAAAATATTCTTCATTAAATTCTGCACAACAATTGTCTTTAAAGTACGTTAATAGGACTTATAGTTTACAAGTTATGCTTCTGTGAAATTCATCATTTTTTTGAAGTTGACCTCCAGCTCTGAATTAGCCATAAATACCTTGTGACAGAATATTCTATAAAACTTGGTATTGGCGTTTGTAAGTTAAGTAGTTTTTAAAGAAAATCCATAGACACTACACTTCATTCGCGCCTGTGGGGGTGGGGGGAGGGGGGCAAAGTTTATTTTTTTGGAACTGAACTTGAGGACTTCTGACTACTAAGGTACATATGAGAGGATAACTTTGGTATCATTTTCGGGTAAACCAAGGACGCAGTATTTATTTCTGGGAAGGATTTTGGTACCTCCCATACAAAAATATGTGTATATTAGGCGAAACAGAAAAAAAATTACATAATTTTTCATTTAAACGCTGTTTTCTCCTTGACCTTGGGACATATTCATAAGAAAATAGCACATACTGGAAGCCTCACTCACCCAAATTGCAAAACCATATTTGATTTTTGAAATAGTAAAAAAATGCTTATCCTACAGGAGCCTAAACATTTTTACAAAGTTATGTTTGTAGCTGCTAAACTCTCAAGCTCATTGATTTTATATGCAAAAATAAGATTACCAACCGCAAAATCATATTTCTCAATTGTCGCTAAACCATACCAGATAGGGAAATGCCTTCATAGCAAAAGTTGTTCATAGTGATAGGTTGTCTTTGCTGGCATATAGAAATTGAGGATCTGGAGTACCTGATGTGGAACATCAACAGTCCAGTTAAACTTTGTAACAGGTGGGCTATTGATGTTCCACATCAGGTACTCCAGATCCTCAATTCCTATATGCCAACAAAGACAACTCATCATTATAAACAACTTTTGCTATGAAGGCATTTCCCTATCTGGTATGGTTTGGCGACAATTGAGAAATATGTTTTTGCGGTTGGTAATCTTATTTTTGCATATAAATCAATGAGCTTGAGAGTTTAGCAGCTACAAACATAACTTTGTAAAATGTTTAGGCTCCTGTAGGCTAAGCATTTTCTTACTATTTCGAAAATCAAATATGGTTTTGTAATTCGGGTGAGTGTGGCTTCCAGCATGTGCTATTTTTTTATGAATATGTCCCAAGGTCAAGGAGAAAACAGCGTTTAAATGAAAAATAATGTACTTTTTTTTCTGTTTTGCCTAATAGATACATATTTTTGTATGGGAGGTACCAAAATCCTTCCCAAAAATAAATACCTCGTCCTTGGTTTACCCGAAAATGATACCAAAGTTATCTCCCCCCACCCTCACAGGCACGAATGAAGTGTAGTGTCTATGGATTTCCTTTGAAGACTACTTAACTAACAAACGCTAATACCAAGTTTTATAGAATATTCTGTCACAAAGTACTTATGGCTAATTCAGAGCTGGAGGTCAACTTCAAAAAAATGATGAATTTCACAGAAGCATTACTTGTAAACTATAAGTCCTATTAACGTACTTTAAAGACAATTGTGGTGCAAAATTTAATGAAGAATATTTTACTCTTTGGAAGTTTTCATGTAATTTTAACCGTTTTCGAATTAAAGCAAAATAACTGAAATTAGGGACACAAAAGGGGGGGGAAGGGGGGGAAACATTCATTTGACAGCCTGTCCCCCCCGAAATTATTAATTATACGTGTCAAAGCTACGTGCATGCCAAGTTTCACGCCATCTTCCGGATGGGACTGTACTCACGACTAACAAGCCGTACTATCTGAATCAGCAAACTGTACCTACCTAAAATTGTTCCCAGCTAAACCACAAACAGTGAATTTCCAACGCAGCATCCATCCGATCAATACATACCGAAGCACATACTTCAATTTGATTAACAACATAGCCAATAAGTGTAAAGTGGATGCCTGAATATCGGTTGAATGGGTACGCAGTGTAGTGGAAGCAATAGGGTGGTAGACTAACTTTGCAGTACCTACCACCCTCGTCAGTGCTTACATAAATATACACCGCGTGTGATCTGACGGCACTTGAAAGCGAAGGCTATAAACATAGCTGGAATAGTAGTAGTAGGATATATAAAAATTGAGCTTAGACTCTACAACCGCGCACAGACACTCCTATGTAAGGCATTCAAAATCGGGCCAGTAGTGTTTGAAATACGAGAACAAACCTTTATTAAAAATTCCTAAACTCGGGATGGCAGGTTTTTATTGCAAAATACAACTGTAAACTTACCGTAGTAGTAGGCTTTTTGTTTTTTAAAACATCTGCTTGTTTTTCAGAACACTTTATAGTCTTACTTAAAGATTCTCTCCAGACCCGACTACTCTAGAATTCCAATAAACTTGGTGAGACTTAAACTTGATTAGGGTTTGGTATTGGAACCACAACACAATAGGTTATACAGGGTGTTAGAATGAGTACTGTATTTCTCTTCAGGGAAGAAAATCCTCATAATGAAAAAGCTTTTCGTCTGAAACATAGCTCGTTCGTACGATGAAAAGAAATTGGACTTGTCTGTTGTCTTGTCTGGTGTGTGTAAGTAGGTATGCATTAAGGCCTATTTTGGCTAAGCGCACGCTTAGCAAGCTGTCAAAATGACGATCTTAGTTCTTACTTATTGTTAGAATCATTACATATTTTACGAAAGGAAGGAAAGGTAAGGAAAGGTAAAGACGTGAGAGCAATGGCCGGTGCACTGGAGTCTGAAGGTAGAAAAGTAGGTCTCAGGGTTAACCAGGATAGCTAGATACATATAACAGAGTGGACAAGTTTAAATACCTTGGTTGCACAGTCACGGACACGAGTCAGAGGGAAGATGAAATTAACATCCGCATTCAAAATGCCCTAAGGTGCTCAGCAGCCCTTCACAAAGTGTTGACGTCGAAGCTTATAAGCAGGAGAACGAAGATTCGCATCTACAAGACTGTTATAAGACCAATACTGATGTACGGATGTGAAACCTGGACGCTGACCCTGAAGGAGGAAGAAAAACTGTTAGTGGCAGAACGTAAAATACTGCGGAAGATTCTGGGACCTGTGAAGAATGAGGATGGCATCTGGAGAATCAGAAAGAACAGGGAGATAGAGGAAATAGTCCGTGAGCCCAATATCATCGGGGAAAGTAAAGCTGCGAGACTGCGCTGGCTTGGTCATGTGGAGCGGATGGAAGAGGATCGAGCGGTCAAGAAGGCATACCTGGGCCGGCCAACGGGCAAGCGCCCGGTAGGTCGACCAAGATATCGCTGGACTGATGAAGTTATAAAAGACCTGCACGCACTCCAAAAGCCTGATTGGAAGCAAACTGCGCAGAACAGGGAAGAGTGGCGTACAGTTGTATCGGAGGCCAAGATCCACTTCGGGTCGCTGAGCCAGCGTAGTAAGTAAGTAAGTAAGGAAAGGTAAGGTATTCCACCTTGTGTTTCTTAGGAAAATTATTGTTTCTTGGGCGGGTTCACCCCTTTTCTTAACACCCTGTATAACCCGCAATGAAACCGTCTGGAGCAATCACTTAATGGGAACGATCACGAGAACCTTTAAATCGATATGTTAATTATATGGGGTAAAGTTGAAGCAGTAAAAGCAAGCACTCACTTACTATTAACACTTAGGTACGAGAGCTAAAGTATTTAGCTAGCGTATTTTTCTTGCTTTTTTGAATTTTTAGAAAATAGGTAGAAGCCTACTCGAAGGCGCTCAGAAATTCGCAATTAAAAATGACTCGACTAACTGATTTTTTGTCTGTCCGACTAATAAAAACTACAAAATATGTCCATAACCCATAACCCATCCACCCACTTAAAATTGTAAGATTCGAAAATATCGTAACAACGCAAAAATCCCAGTTTTAGTTTGCGACTCTACAGTTTTAGTCCCAGGGCTATCAAACCTACACCCGGACCAATAGAATGTATAGTACATTCGCAATCATAGTGTCATGAAATGACCAGCCTAAGCGGGATGGCCAAGTTACGCTGGTCGTTATACTTAGATACTACGCTTCCAGCGTAACTTGGCCTCCCGCTGAGGCTGGTCGTGTGGTCATGCCACTATGATTCTGAATGGACTATACACAGGTATTAGTCTAGTTCTAACCAATCGAAGCTTCTACGTGCGCAAAAGCTTTTCTCTGTAGGACCTATAATTTCGAATACCTATTCTTCTTTACAACCGTTTCAGAATCATTCCCTTCCACCATCGATTACCTCCCCTTTACAAAAGTGCACATATTCTGCAGACCGTACACGATTAGACGCACGTGCCCGCAGCGGTCACGTTGCGATGGAAGTTGGCACGTTAAACGCGGCTGTCTGTGCTGACCATACCAGACTTGGATTGGTACTTGCTACGTACGTAATGGTACGTAGGCAGTTTTCTAGGCTTAAGGTTTAATCACGCTGAGTTTGGATGTCGAGCGTTTGTTGTGCTACGATTTTAATGCAACATGACATCAGTCTGACAAGCAATCGTCCGCCATTATCGATGCGACGCGCATCTCACGTGTGTAGCTTTGACTCGTCTGTTTTATACATTTTATATGGAAACGGTTTCAAGCGTCGCGATGTCACACGTCTCACGTCTCCGACGATCACTTGTTTGACAGATGCTATCCCAAGCGTCACGACTTGCGCCTTAGGTAGTGTACGACGTACGTACACATCGCCATCACGTCAAACGTCTAATGAACTATATCCCATGTGAACTTAACTGACGCTAAGTGAGGCGGTATCTTTAAAAACAGTTTTTACTATTTTGTCTTTCATTAATAAATACTGTTACCCATTTCAATAACTTTTTAATTCGCGGGGCGGAAAACCATGGCATGGCATATGCTTCTCGAAGACTTCAAGTCAAATAACTTGACTTGAAAAGTCACTTGCGAAGCTTGACATGGGTGGAGCTTGCCCTTAAGTTTCTTTGTTTAAGAGTCTAACTAAGCCTTAGGACGGACGTCGAAATTGTTGGATGTAAGGTAGGTACGTTTTACCATTCTGTTGGACGTGCAGATTGGGAGTGGGTAATTGCAGCGCAGTGTTGCAATTTGGTACCTGAATACAGAATGGGATTTTCTTGTCTTTGTTTGGTTATTTTATACATTGTGCCCTTTTATACATTGACGACATTTCTAATCGTACTTTTTAACCGAATTTATGTATTATAATTTGAATACCAAATATATTTTTTGGAAACCTAGCGCTAGTAGCCAAGATACACCTTGCACTATTTCACAGGCTAAGATTAAGCCGCGGTAGCCCATTTGGGAAAGACGTCGGCAGTACAGACTGCCGAATGTCGCAGTTTCAAATACTGCCTTCGGAAGAATTTTACAAGATTTAAAAATTATGTTCTGAATATTTGCTTCTACGTTGGGTTATATGTAAAGCTATCTATACCGCTACGACAGGTGGCTACGACTTTTAGGAAAATAAGACAAACTCCAAGACCGACTTCAGGCAGTCTAGTAAGAAATAGATTAATGTTCCTACTCGTTGCCAGCACCTTCAAGACTTTGAAAGCTATTTTCTAATGTAAAGTTATTGTCTTCAACAGCTGTGGTATAAGGCTACTAAGAGATTAGACTTTGTGCCCTCAACTTGTTGACTCGATATCACCAACCTACCAAACTGGGAACAATCTTCCACAGTTGAGAAATATTAACCTGTCTGACAGCAATCGAATCTGAGACCTTCGGATCCTGACGCCAAACTGGACGTCAGGATCCTGCTAAAATAAATAGGTTCGCTGTTGCCTAATAAACTAAGAATGGAGACGAGCATCAAGAGATTGTAGAATTTGGCAGGCATCTACCGGTGCATCGATAGCTCAGTGGCAGAGCAATAGTGGGGCATTGACTCATTAAGGTTCGAGCCCCGGTCGATCCATGTTTTTTTTTTCAATTTCTTATTTTCATTTTGTTTATGTATGACAATCGCACAAAGTTGTCAAATAAATACCCATCCGAAAATTGAACTAGGGATGCTTGGATCCCCATACCAAACTAAAGATCACCTAAGCAGCTTGAAATAAAAGAAAGACTTAAAGCTATCTTGTGAAGTAACTTTATTATCTCTAGGAGCGGTGGTAAGAGGCCACTCCGAGATCAGCTGTGTGACCTTGTTGACTCGACATCGCCAACCTAACCAAACTGGGAACAATCTTCCACAGTTGAGAAATATTAATCTGTCTTACAATTTATGAACCTATGTATGAGAATCGCACAAAGGCGCCAAATAAGTACCCATCCGAAATTTGAACTCGCAATGTTTGGACCCCAATACCAAACAGTATCACCTAAGAAGCTTGAAAGAAAGACTTTTAAAGCTATCTTGTGAAGTAACTTTATTCTCTCTAGGAGCAGTGGTAAGAGGCCACTCCGAGATTAAGAATAATTACACCACCCATTCGAAAATGGAACTTCTGATACTTGGATCCCAATAAAAAACTAAAGATCACCTAAGCAGCTTGAAATAAAAGAAAGACTTTTAAAGCTATCTTGTTAAGTAACTTTATTCTCTCTAGGAGCAGTGGTAAGAGGCCACTCCGAGATTAGCTGTGTGCCCTTGTTGACTACAGCTGTTTACGCTCTGCCTACCCCGCAAGGGATAAAGGCGTGATATATGTAAGTAACTTTATTCTCTCTAGGAGCAGTGGAAAGAGGCCACTCCGAGGTTAGCTGTGTGCTTTGGTTGACTCGACATCGCCGGGAAATGAATTTAAGATCCTCTTTGCGGCATCGGCCTTCGCCTTTGGCAGAAATAGAAAAGAAATTATATTTCTCAGTTGCTTCACCTACCTATTATAGGCAGAGCGCCAACGGCCGTGAAAAACAGCCATTTACACAAGGTCTGACAAAATTTCGAGATTCATTTAGAAGACTGTGTATTACCTCAGTGACAGGTTGTCAGCCTGTCGCCTGAAATTTCTCGAAAGAAAGACTTGAAGCTATCTTCTGAAGTAACTTTATTCTCTCTAGGAGCAGTGGTAAGAGGCCACTCCGAGATCAGCTGTGTGACCTTGTTGACTCGACATCGCCAACCTAACCAAACTGGGAACAATTTCATAAAATTGAGAAATATTAATCTGTCTTACATTAATGAACCTATGTATGACAATCGCACAAAGTCGCCAAATAAATACCCATTCGAAAATCGAACTAGGGATGTTTGGACCCCAATACCAAACTAAAGATCACCTAAGCAGCTTGAAATAAAAGAAAGACTTTAAAGCTATCTTGCGAAGTAACTTTATTCTCTCTATAGGAGCAGTGGTAAGAGGCCACTCCGAGGTACCTACTGTGCCGTGTGCTGCCGGCTTAGAATAGCATCACCCTAAAACTTAGAATCACCTAAGCAGCTTGAAAGATAGTCTTTTAAAGCAAACTTTAATTTTATTCTCTCTATGAGCAGTGGTAAGAGGCCACTCCGAGATTAGCTGTGTCCTTGTTGACTCGACATCGCCGGGAAATGAATTTAAGATCCTCTTTGCGGCATCGGCCTTCGCCTTTGGCAGAAATAGAAAAGAAATTATATTTTTCAGTTGCTGTACCTACCTATTATAGGCACTACAACCATTTTTATCCATTTACGGTATAAACATACCGCAAATTAGGGAATCAGCGCGCGGGGCGCCTATACAGATGGCTCACTCAGTACTAGCGTCGATTTTTACCCTTACTGATTTTAACTGGAAATAACCGAAATCTCAGAACTAGGGATGCTAGGATCACCTAATCAGCTTGAAAGAAAAGAAAGATTTTTAAAGCTATCTTGTAACATTATTCTCTCTAGGAGCAGTGGTAAGAGACCACTCCGAGATCAGCTGTGTGCCCTTGTTGACTCGACATTGCCGGGAAATGAATTTAAGATCCACTTTGCGGTAGAAATAGAAATTAAATTACATTTTTCAGTTGCTGTACCTACCTATTATAGGCACTACAACCATTTTTATCCATTTACGGTATTAACATACCACAAATTAGGGAAACAGCGCGCGGGGCGCCTATACAGAGGCTCACTCAGTACTAGCGTCGATTATGACGCTTACTGACTTTAACTGGAAATAACCGGAATCTCAGAACTATGGATGCTAGGATCACCTAAGCAGCAAAGCTATCTTGTGAAGTAACTTTATTATCTTTAGTGGTAAGAGGCCACTCCGAGATCAGCTGTGTGGCCTTGTTGACTCGACATCGCCGGGAAATGAATTTAAGATCCTCTTTGCGGCATCGGCCTCCGCCTTTGGCAGAAATAGAAAAGAAATTATATTTTTCACACATTTTAAGTATTGAACCGGGTCTATCGCGATAATTATTTAGGTAAACCTTTATAATTTACCTGTGTCCCGACGTTTCAACACAGTTTCATGTGTTGTGGTCGCGGGTTGACTAAGGTCCCAGCGAGATGTCATCTAGGCGGTGGGCGACGAGTTCTTCTGCTACCCACATATGTCTTTAGAATTTTGATATTTTATTAATTGTTTGTAAACACTGCACTAGGCCGGCACACAACACTCACAGTATCCGACGATTGCACCGATGATAAATCGCGCGGTTTCAACTTGTCAATCACTGGACTCCATGCGGATGACAATTTAAACCCGTCCTCTCGGTTGAAATTATTTGGGTTTTTCTTAATTTCAATAGCCTCGCGGACGATCCTTGGGTAATAATGACGTTCCACAGAGAGGATTTTTGGGGCATGAAGTTCAATCCAATGATTCGGACCGGATGTTAGAAGGTGTTCTGCTATTGCTGATTTATGCATCTGTCGGTTTTTTACAGCTGCGATGTGTTCTTTGACCCGTTCGCTGACAGTCCGCTTCGTTTGGCCAATATATGATTTACCGCAGCTGCATTGTACTTTATAGACTCCTGCGTTCTGACACGGAATGACATCCTTCGGCGTCCGTAAACAGTCGTCGCCCACCGCCTAGATGACATCTCGCTGGGACCTTAGTCAACCCGCGACCACAACACATGAAACTGTGTTGAAACGTCGGGACACAGGTAAATTATAAAGGTTTACCTAAATAATTATCGCGATAGACCCGGTTCAATACTTAAAATGTGTGAAAACAATCGCGAGTGCTTCAAAAGTTATATTTTTCAGTTGCTGTACCTACCTTACATAGGCACTATTGCGAGCACATTAACCTAACCATTTCGGGATCAATATAAACTGTTTTTTCTTAGGATTAGTATCAAAAACCCAGTATAAGTTTAAGTTTATTTATATAGATTGGTTTATGTCGTTTACACGTGGATAGGTGTATTTCTCAGACCATAATTAGTACTTCCTTACCTAATTCATATATAACATACATAATATCTGACAAAGTTTTGAAACATTTTAATAATATTTAGATGGACCCGGTTCAATACTTAAACAATCGCGAGTGCTTCAAAAATTATAAAGTTATGAAAGTCATTCACAAGACTGTACCTATATTACCATAGAGACAGGTTGTTAGCCTAAAATTGTAATACATATCAACTCTCAAATCCCTTAGTCGCTTCTTACGATACCCACGAGAAAGATATAGGTTGATGCTATACCAAGCCGGCACCACACGGCAATAGCCTGATACCAAAGACAAAAGCTTACATACTTCGCTGATGAAAACAAGGTGAATTAAGCCGTCAGATTGGCCTGGCATTCCTCCTGGCTCGGGCAACTTTTGAATAGGGTTGCCAACAGTATATTAACTTATTACCAGAGACAATACCTGTGCTGGCGCGGTAAATTTGGCCAGTAAATTAGTCAGGCACGCTATTCAGCTCAGTGGGTGCGGGCAACTTCTGAAAACAGGGCTGCCAACGCCCAGACAGGGGGCATGAACTATAGGTAACTAACGACAATACAGACGGTGGTAACAATGTGAACCTGGCCAGGTATGCCACTTGACTTTACACTGATATCGGCTCAATCTACGGTCTAAATCAAAGGGCAGCCTGCTCACAGAGTTAACTTATTATTACCAAAGTCAATACCTGCCTATTCTGCCGTATTAACTTTGAGTAGTACCTAACTTTGAAAGTCTTTATTATCAAACGTGCTTGAAGCTTTGAGTCTGAGTTCTACCTACGCCAATTCGCCAATCTTGATGGCATTTACCTACCAAAACAGTACTTTTTCTTCGAACCTTAAAATACTTAGAGGTATTTTTTTAAACGCCTGGCAACCCTAACTTCAGCCAGGATTTTACAATGAGCGTAATTTACTCGGATTTCATGATGAAATGTCCAAATAGAATTTCTAGACAGAACAGACAGCAGTTATTAAAGTTTCTAGATTCTGTGAAACTTTCGGAAAATTAGGGTATGAAGTACCCACTTACCTATCTCCAAAATTTCTTAGCAAAATACCTCTTTATACCTACCTTCTAAACTTTACCCACAACTTCTAGATAACTTACTTCCCAATAGAGAAACATTAATTGAAAACTACTTACTTATTGAACTTTGTGAATCCAAAGTTACACAAAATTCTACATTATACCAATAAAAGTAATCATCAAAATAAGTCCATTAGTATTAATTCAGGCAAACATACGTAGCTAAGAAGCCTTCAGGGACCAACATAAAGAAAGTTTTTAAGAAAGTTCTCTACATGCATAGGGGTTTAAATTTATTTTTCAATCAACTTTAGTGTCTCGACTGACGACGGAAAATACGCCGCCGTATTTTGGTAGAAGTAATTCGGCGTGATTTGGATGTCATTTCGTCGCTTATAGTGTGTCATCTCAACCGAAAACGCCGAAAACTGACGAAACGGAATTTAGCAACCGAATTTCGGTCGCGTAATCTCTACACACTTAAGTTTCCTCGAATTACGAACCTGCTCTGTATTTTAAAATCGATTGTAACCCAAGAGTTCCACGGGCGCTTAGTTCGAGAATGGTGCCAAGTTTTTCAGCCACTGACGTAACCGACAATGAAGGCAATTTGTTCGGAATTATCGGGATTGTTAGACGATTTAGGGACCAATATATCGAAATATTTTACAATTTTGAGAAAGTTCGCTACATGCATAGGGGTCCAATTTATTTATCAAATTACCTAACAGATCTAATAAGCTCATTAACTTTTAAGTTTCGTCGAATTGAGTACCTCCTCTGTATTTTAAAATCGATTGTAACCCAAGCGAGTTCCCCGGGCGCTTAGTTCGAGAATGGCGCCAAGTTTTTCAGCCACTGACGGAACCAACACAATGAAGGCAATTTGTTGTTTGAAATTATCAGGATTGTTGTACGATTTCTGCCTCGGAATCGTAATTTACGAAGTAATTGAAATAAGCTGGGGTTTCCTGATAGTTTTTTTTTTTTTAATCTTTATTTGGAAAAAAAAGGGTTTTGTCACACAGTGACCACGCCACCCTTATCGTTCTAACTTATATTACAATCGCCTTTTAAGATATTTATCTACAATTTTGTAAAGCATTCTTGCCTCATCAGAGTAAGGTGAAGCAAGAATGGTATTAAAAACGGTATCCCTTTCGTAGGCATAATTTTTTTTCCACTAATATGTTTTAGCATAACATGTTTCGCATAATTTTTTTTCGCCTAGCATTGCTCTGACATAATAGTTTCTTGCCATAATATTTATCTTGGCATAATCATATTTTAGACTATTGTATTTTATACTAACAATATTTTGGCATAATTGCTTTTGTAATAATTTTTTTGGACTAATATAATATATTTTTTATTAAGTTCAAATGGCAGGAAATGTAAGTCAGTTTAGTATTTTTTAAGATATATTAGGTTAAATTAGGTCAGTTTAGGTTAGGTTAGGTTAGGTTAGGTTATTTTTATACAATTTAGGGGTTCCTCTAATGCATCAGATTTTTATGCCTATTTTGATTATGGATATGACAATTTATGGTTTTGTATTTTAGGCCTATGTACTATTATGGCAATATTTTTTGTGCGTAAAGAAATTATGCGTAAACTGTTATGCGTACATGAATTATGCTTAAGTATTATTAGTTTAAATTACAGTGTGCCAAAATATATTATGCCAATTATTTTTATGCAAATGGATAGAGAACCATTAAAAACACCAACATTATAAAGATTCAAATGAGGGAACTTTAAAAATAATTCACTCCTCTCTGCTTCGATACGCCCACATTCCACCAAAACATGGTAAACATCTTCTACAAGGTCACATTCTGTACATTTTGGCGAGTTAACTTTCTTCATTAGAAATCCAAAGCTGTTGAGTGGAATATGCCCGGATCGAAGTCTATGTGCCAAAACAATGACATCCCTAGGTAAGGTTGTACCCGCAAACCAGGGGCCACGCGACAGACCAGGTTGGATAGTTCTGTACCATATCCCTTTACTCACAGATCTTTCATCGAAGTGAACCTTCCAATTATCTGCACACGTATCTTTAACATAGCTCAGAACTTCAGTATAATATGGCAAGCAGAACATATCCTCTCCTTCCGTAATAGCATTTCTTGCTATTGCATCTACTTTTTCATTGCCTGGGATACCAGTATGGGATGGAATCCACTGTAGAACCACCTTTTTGTTTTGAGTAGCCAGATCATACATAGACTTCATTATACTATATGCTATCGGGAGGCCTCGAACTGTCGAGGCACACCGAGCAACATGTTGCAGAGCACTCCTGGAATCTGACAGAATCACAACTTCCTCACATGAAATATCACCAACATATGACAAAGCTTCCGCGATGGCTATTAGTTCTGCCCGCATTATGGAAATGTTAGATGTTATTCTAATACCGACAGAGTTGTGATTCTGGTCATCATAAAATGCTGCACCTGTACCCAGATTATCTTTCGAACCGTCAGTAAAAATTTTGTATGAGTTTTTATATTTGTCTTTTATGAACTGGCTACACAAAGCACCCAAACTTTTTAGTTTATATTTGTGTTTTGGATCTACCATCGGCTTAATTTGTGACTGAACCGCTTCCCCAAGATCCATCTTACTAACCCAAGTCTCTAAAGCAAACATTTCTAACTTTTTACTAGTATAAATAGGCTTATCTATTAACAGCTCATGAGTGCGCACTAAAAGTGGTTTTTTCTTGTTTCGCCAGTAACTAGTTTGGATCAGCTTATGTAATTGTTCTATAAGGCCACAGATCTCGTTATCGGTTAACGACCGACAACGCAACCAATACTTCCCCGCCAGATATTGCCTACGAACAGATAAAGGGGGTAGACTAAGTTCGCATTCCATGACGTGAACGGCTGTAGTTTTAATAAATCCACCAATAGTTCGCAAACACTGATTTTGTACAATATCCAACTTAGCTAAATGTGTTTTGTAACTAGAATCATATAAGAAGCTAGCATAATCTAACCTACTTCTTACACTTGCTATATACAAACGTCGTAAATGACTCGGGTGAACCCCCCACCCCGGGCCAGTTAAGACTTTCAGAACATTTACAAATTTTAATGCCTTCTCCCTAATTTCATTGATGTGTTTATTCCAACGAAGAGAACCATCCAACCACATACCTAGGTACTTAATATTGGAAACCGTCTGCAATACCCTGTTGTTTATTCTTATCTCGATATTGTTATCTCTCTTGAAGCCCCTTTTAAATACACAAACTTTACTTTTCTCGGCAGATAATTGTAAACCCAAATTAGATAAAATATTAACTAACATATCAAGCGCTAATTGTAACACCCTTCTACCTTCTTCAGCCTTAGAGCACACAGAGTACAAAACGAAATCATCTGCGTACTGTGTAATAAAAACATTTCTGATACTCCTAGCTACGTATAATGTGGCTAAATTAAAAAGTTGGGGCGAGCTCGGGTCCCCTCCCCCTGCGCTAAACCACGACACGTATATCGACATAAGGATTTATTATCTAACTGGATTGTTAGGTGACGTTCTCTTAGGAAGTTCCATAAATACGTACATATTTTATGTCCTACTCCTAGGCAGTCCAATAATTTTAATAATGCCGATATGTCCACATTATTGTACGCATTATCGATATCTATAAAACAGCCTACTGTACACTTTCCATTAGAAAATCCTAACTGAATCCTTGTAACTAAACTTACCAAATTGTCATAGGTAGAATGCGCTTTTCTGAAACCTGTAGTACAAGTAGACAGATAACTGTTATGCTCGCATAACCATTCAATACGTTTATTAATTATGTTATGAAAAATCTTACACAGACACGACATCATTGATATTGATTGGCCGTAAAGATGTAATGGAATGTGGATCACGGTCTGGTTTTGGAATAGGTACAATATTAATTTTCCTCCATTGAATAGGGACAAAACCGGTATTAAAGAATGAGTTATATAAATAAAGAAGTATGTATTTTCCATTATTAGGTAAGTTTCTTATCATACAGTACGGTATATCGTCGCAGCCTGGCGAGGTGTCCCTACTTTATTTAAGGCACTGTTCTAACTCGGAACTTGTTATAGGTATATCTAACTGTGACTCATTCAGCGAAAACAACGGATTTTGTGGCACGGCGTAGTCTGGAGTAAGACTATGCAGTAGCTCATTAGCTAATTGTCTAGCTAGGTATTTCGTTTCTAGGGGCTCTTAAACCTTTCATCCACCTCATTCTACGCCACATGTCACCGGAAGTTACCGTATGATCCAATGACGACCAATAACTTTGTCTGTTTGCATTGCTGGCCTTGCGCATAAGATTTTGAGCCGTACCTATTTTCTCCTTAAGGCTCAACGTTAGCGACACTAGCGCCACTCAGTGAAAAAATTCACTGACTGAATACGGAAGTGATTGAGAAACCACATTTTTTTTTTTTTTTTTTTTTATCTATGATGGGCTTACTCTTGACCCCAATCTTACCCTAGAGCAGAGATGGGATCTACGGTGGAGCGAGCTTGCCCAGAAGATGCCTATTCACTCTAGACTTAAAGAGATTCAGGTTATATGCACTCGGAAATACAGACGCAGGCAGGGAATTCCATTCTTTAGCCGTGCGCATAATGAAAGATGATTTGAAGCGCTTAGTGCGTAATGTGGGTATATCAACTAAGAACGGATGGTAGCCGGCCGTGCGTCTGGATGTCCGATGGAAGAAAGGAGACGGTGGTATGAGCTCATGCAGCTCACGCGCACACTCTCCGAAGTACAATCTGTAGAAGACCGATAGGCAAGCAACCTTGCGGCGGTGAGCCAGGCTGTGAAGCTTGGTCGCCACCAGTTTTTTATCGCCTATTAATCTCTTGGCTCTGCGTTCCACGGAATCCAGTGCAGCAAGTTGGTATTTAGCCGAGCCATCCCAAAGGTGACAGCAGTACTCCATGCAAGATCGGACTTGAGCTTTATAAAGAGTTAGAAGCTGTTCAGGCGTGAAGTACCGCTTGACTTTATTCAGGACGCCCAACTTTCTAGCTGCAATTTGAGCCTTGGACTCGATGGTGGTGCCGAAGTTGAGGTCAGAGGACAGCTCCATGCCAAGGAGTTGAAGAGTGTTGGTCACTGGAACAGATGTACCCCGAAAAGTAGGAGAAAAGGTGAAAGGACTCCTTTTTGCGGAGAAAAGACACGCCTGCGTTTTTGAAGCATTGAAGCTGACGAGATTGTCATCGCCCCACTGGGAGACGTTACTTAACGTCAGGCTCGTACGCTCAATCATAGCCTTTCTCAATCTTTGGATTTCATAAATAAAATAACTCATAAAGGCACATTATGAATATACCGACAATAACTAACAACAAAGAATTTTTAGAATCAGTAAAACCTTGGAAAAACTGTGCACTTTAGTTATGTAAGCCGAAATTGCTAAAAGTGGCCACTTTTAGCAATTTCGGCTTACATAACTCATGGATACCAATTTTTATACATTTTATTAGATTTATTTATTCTTCGTGGTTAGTTACTTTCGGCAATTCATAAATTGGGCTCCAGATGACCAGCGTGTTCAGCCAGGGATTTTTTCCTGTTTGGGGGCGCCACTAGTCTGACGTTTAGCCTTAAGTACATCGAGGTTACTATAGTAAAAACGCGTTAGCTTGGCAATAGCGGGCGTTGGCCTTTTCTACCACTGTACTCAATACTTGCGATAGCGATATATCGTTTTTCTTAGTAAATATATGCGATATGAATATCGCTAGAGTACAGTAGTACAATAGCAAGATCACTCTGGATTATTGCAGGGGTAATAGATATTTTCAGTTATAACCCTATTTTTAACGTAATTCTGATTGATGTTTTTTATTTGAATTCTATGAGATAATTATGTTTTAAGGTACACTGTACAGCTCCGGGTCCGGGTTTAATTCCCGGCCGGGGCAGCTATTTGAATGATGAGTTTGAATATCTGTTTTCAGATCTGGGTATTAATAGTGTATGTTTCAGTGAGGTCTATAAAGTGAAATAAAAGGAATTAAATATTTTGACCATAGCACAAAGTAAGTATTGGCTAGCGCAATCCAGAGAGTCGGCTTCGAGCAAACGCGGCTAAACTCACTCAGACATCCACACGCGTCGTTTACGCGCTCTGTGGAACCGTGTCGAACCGGTAATGGTTGAGTGTGAACGGCGCGTTCGGTGCGGGCGGACGGAATGGCGAGTAAAGAAAAATATTTTTGTGCTGTGTTTGGGTGTAATAACACCACAGAAAATTGTGCATTGTCAGATTTCAGTTTCCCACGCAATAATGAAAAGTCAGGAAGTAGAACCCTTTTATTTGATAAATAAATAGATACCTACTTCAAAACACTAGAAATGGAGGGATTTCTTTTTAATAATATTATTTTTCATTCGTAATATTATGTGCTTCAGCGTTTTAGGTACGTACCTACGTAGAAGTAGGTAGGTTGCGCTTTAGTTTGATTTGGTAGGTTAAATGGGTTTAGATAGGTACCTACCCACAATAGATAGATACCTACCTAGTTAGCATTTGAGGTGAAGCGATGAGTACCGAAATACCGATAGCAAAAGGTCCAGGTTATGTCACCTTCATTTCCGACAATCAGTTAGGTACCTAACTATGGTAGTCCAAATAGACTTTTACGATCCTGGATATTTTTTCTTTTTTTCGTCACCGCAGCCGGTGACTTTCGAAACTATAGTAGGTATACTTCGAAACTAAGGTAAGCACCTGCCTACCTACCTACCAACTTACAGCTACAGATACAGCTTCCATGCCCGAATTTTTTGCGTCCCCGCGTTTGTCATGTGATCATGTCGTCATGTTCATGTCATGATAGGTAGGTACTTACCAACCTACCTACCTACCTACCGTTCCCAGCGCGTATCGCCCGCCCGCCAATACATTGGTAGGTAGGTAATCTGTGTGCGACTGACTAGTGACGGTATCTACGTTTGACTTTCATGATGGCTTGACTCCCTGTTCAAAAATACCTACCTTCCAACCATAGGTACCTAACCTATTAAAGTTGGTGACGGCAAGATAGGTATTTTTAGATCTTTCTTTTAGATAGATACACTTCTTTTCCGTCGGAAACACCGACGTACGACGTGAGGAACCCTTTGTCGTGTCGGTCATCGCCGCCGGCCGGTCCTCTACCTACCTACTACCTACTTACCTACCTGCCTACCTATGGGTCGCTTCACTTACCACCTAGTCTCGTGACCCAAACCCATTACCTATCTACCGATTTAGGTGGGGACCTACTTATTTCCTATTAGAAATATGACTTTCTATTTAGTCTAGTTGACCCAGGTATGCTCTCTTGGCCGCACGATCCTCCCCATTCTCTCGACATGTCCAAACCAGCGAAGTCGGGCAGATTTAATTTCCCCGATGACTAACAAGTAATGTAACAAAAATAAACTTATCAAACAATCAATAACCAAAACACCGAAAAACAGCAAGAAAGACTTCCAAACGTGAACGAACGCAAACGCACTTCAGAACGGAATGAGACGACGATCGATCAAAATGAAAACAAATGCGAGCCTACGGGACCGCACCTCTGGCATCCGCTGGCCAGCTAGGGGCTCATTACAAAACAATGTAACTCAAAATTTTTTGTTTTAGTGTCATAAATTTTGCTTTATGTTTATTTATGGTAAAAATGTATTTTGTAAAGCTTTTTGGCTTCCTATTTGCTAAAATTATAATTGCAACCCAGAATATTTTTTATTTTACGGTATTATACCTTCATTAGAGAATAAATTTGGGCAATATTTTAAAACGTATGTTATAGAATTGAACTCATTTCAAAAGTTTGCAAAAATTATCGACATATAAAAGTAGGAATAGTTAAAATAACAACTTTTCAAATTGGCTACAAGTACACTAATTTTTGAAAATTTTGGATATACATGGTTGTGGAATGACGCCGGGTTGTGCCGGGGGAATACCCGGAATTGGCCGGTATTATGATACTTTAGCGATGTGAATTCTAGCGATAGTTTGTATGGAGAGCGATAATTATCGCCCAAAAATGTTGTTTTTGGTACCGGTCGTGTCAATGTACGCTATTGCCAAGCTAACGCGTTTTTACTATAGGTATCGAGTTCCTTCGTACGTTAGCTAAAGCCAGACGACGCTGAGCTACCGCTTCTGACAACCTTGGGGTCCAATATGGTTTTGGAACAAACTTATTTGTAGGGTTTGGATTTATCCTATAGACTGGTATGTGCAAATCAGCCGCAATATTTAAATACTCTTCAAATGTGTCATAAGCTAACTGTAAATTGTAAATTTTTGGAAAACTACTAAATAAAGAATTCAATAAATCGGAGTAAGATTTCCAGTCCGCCAGCTTAAAATTTCTTTTTGATTTATAAGGCTTAGGCTTTTCTAAAAAGGTGGACAAAAGTATGATTCTATGGTCACTACCTAACGTTTCATTAGTCACATTCCAATAAAATTTTAAAGCAATGTCCGATGATGCTAATGACAAATCCGGCGCAGATTGTTGCAACACGCCGTTTACTAGCTTAACGCGGGTAGGTTTACCATCATTTAACGACACAAACGAATTATCTAGAAGTGCATTAAATATTTGAAAACCTCTACTATCATTTTTGCAGGACCAATTTGTATGGTGTCCATTCAAATCTCCCAAAATCAAAGATTTTCTACTTGCGATTGAAAATATATTATTCCAATCTTGCAAAGAGGTACTTGCAGACGGTGGACAATAAACGGAAAAAATATTTTCAATAAAATCACAATTTAAAATTTTAACATGCAATATCTCAATTCCGGAATAGTTATTAACGACTGGGCCAATATGTGATTGGATGGTTTTATGCACTATTAACGCGACACCACCGTAACCATCATTACGGTCACACCGGTAAATATTATAATTACTTATTTTAAAGATACTATCTGGTTCAAGCCACGTTTCATTTAGTACAGCAATATGAATCTTATTTTGAATCAGAAAATTATCAAAAGCTATTATCTTGGGTCTCACACTCTGAGCATTCCACTGTGCTATATTAACCCTATTAACGTTTTTACGAGAACTATCCATACATAAATTCTATAAATTATAAGTAAAAAACATTTTTAAAACAAGCTTTTATTTGGATGCGCTAAAAAGCATAAAATAATCTATTTACTAAAACTTTTACTTGTTACTTATAATGGCATTAAATCTACGTCTTCATAATTTATACGATATAAAAGCTTGTCGCGAGATTTAAGTAGGTACTCGTGTGGTGTTAGGTTAAAAGTTTGTTCAAGATCATTTACACTGGTTACCTAATTTATTTATTAATATATATACACAGGTTAAATCTCGCGACAAGCTTTTATATAGTATAAATTATGAAGACGTAGATTTAATGCCATTATAAGTAACAAGTAAAAGTTTTAGTAAATAGATTATTTTATGCTTTTTAGCGCATCCAAATAAAAGCTTGTTTTAAAAATGTTTTTTACTTATAATTTATTTTTTACTTTTTAGTAATATCTGGAAAACAAATCTGTTATGCCATAGTTGATTATGTACGTTGTGCGATAGAACCTACCTACTTATTGCATTCACGAACCTAATAGGTATAAATTGACAAAATTCTTCATTGACAGTGCCATGAACGGAAGACTAAAAACCCCAACACAATAACCACTCAAATCTAAAAATCTTGCAAAGCGACACACTAGTATTTACCTTTAATTTTTCTGTATTTGTCACCAACTTAGTAAGAAAACATAATAAACTTAATACGCCATCTAATCTTTAGTTCGCCATATCAGGTTTTGTTATGATTATGTACGAGTGACGTAAACGTCACTTTATTTTTCGAGTTATTCTGAAAAATTCCTTTCATTTGACATCCATATTGTAAAAAAAGCATAATAATGATATTCTGCCATCTTAAGAAGTCAACAATAGTTAATTTAGAATGACGTCAACTTATAATTCGAATAGGTAATTCTCAGCAATACCTTTCATCTGACACTCATATTGTAAATTATCTTAAAAGGCCATCTTTAGATGTCCGCCATATTATTTTCTGAATTGTACTCAGCAAGACCTTTCATTTGACACCCATATTGTAGGAGTGCGTCAAAAATTACTTGTCGGCCATCTTGGATATTCCGCCATGATAGATTTAGAATGACGTCATATAACTAGCCATGCATTGTCATCCGAACTAAACGTGTATACAAAATTTCAGCTCAATCGGTTGAAGATATCTGCTTCTAAATTGAGTTGCAAGATTTGCCCCGAACAAACATTTTTACTTACATACATACATACACTGCAAGTTAAATAAAAGCTTTTAAAAAGTGCCCCCAACAGCGGCCACTCTGACACGTTATCTACAACGACTAATACTACCCATTCTACACATAACTTAATAAGCTCACCTATTTTGTCCTGGAAACTCATTTTTCTCACAAAGATTACATCGTACAACCTTGCTAACAACTCCCGAAACGTAATCTTTCGCTCCTGCTACGTATCCTCCCTACGTCTGTCTGGCTTTTCCCACTGAAGATCCGAATCTACTGTCTCCGACGCAGCACCCATCGACCACCAGTCCTCTTCCTTCTTGTCCCTATCCACCTTCGTTCTCAGTTTACTCCCCTGTACGCCTCTCGGGTTTTTTGGTTTTTCCTCTCCACTTCCTTTTCCGCTTTTCTTCGTGGCACTCTTGGCCGCCCAAGTGAATATAGGGCTAGCTTGCACTGGGCTTTCGGGGTTCTTTTGTTGGGTCGGGTTAGTGCACGTGGGTTCAGAAGGCTTATTCTGGATCAACGGGCTTTCCGGTTTTACGTACATAAGAAGAGCCATTCTGTACGAGCATCTGAACTCTGACATAAGTTCTCTTATCGTTTTCTCCTTTAAAAATACAGGGCATTTACGTCTTTCCAGAGCCATGTGGTTTTGAGAACAATTCACACATTTGAACACTTTGACTGTGCAGTTCTCGTGCTCTCCGCTACACTTTGGGCATACAATATTTTTTGAGGTACACCTTCCGGCTGTGTGTCCCAGTTTCCAACACCTTGAGCATTGGGTGACTGGGAATACATAAGGTTCTACCGCAATTCTTAGCTGGTCCACATAAATATGTGTTGGCACGATGGTTCCTTTAAATGCCAACCTCACAGCCTCGCAGTTTACCCATGCGCCATTTATGTCTCGCTTCCGCAATCGTTTGGCTGCCACCAACATAGCAGGTTCTGGGCAAGATATACTCTCGTGGATCTCGGCATCTGTGAGATCTAAATCTACACCTTTTATCACCCCGTAGGATACATCAACCTCTAGAGCGCGCTGAAATCTCCAGTTAAGATCTTCAAATTTTCTGCAGAGCATTATCTGACCTGCTAATACTTCGTCCTTTGCTTCAACTCTTATCTTGTATGGATTCAAGTACTTTATTTTATTTACTCCAACTATTCCTTGCTCCTTGAACAACTTTGCCAGTGCAAATTGCTTCGGCATCTTCTCCTTGCAGTATATGTATATTTCGATCGATTCTTGCATTTTAAATAGTTTCTTTTCCCTTTGACTAAGTACCTTTTCAAACCCCTCTTCATCCTCTTCCCGCAGTCTTTTTGAACTGGTTTTATCTATATCCATTTTAACATTCTCTGAACCATTAGGTTGATGTATATCCGCTTTCACCTCCAGTTTCCCAGACTCATTTTTAGGTGCCTGTTCGATGAGCTCTAAACTTCCATCTGGCTTAGTAACCTGGATAAACTCTAGAGACGACTGTTTACCGCCGGCCATCGTTATCGACACTGGTGATGACACACTTTCTGGTAGTTGCACGTTATTATTATCGCCTGACTCCGAATCCTTCATTTTGCCAATACCTCACTGTGGCATAAAGTCATCCAAGTAGGCAGATTTGAAGAGCCGGGCAGCCCGCACAATAGGCGTCCGCCGGCTCGCAGAAACAGGTTTCTTCGTTGCTTAAATAAGTAGATAGTACGGACAACCTTCTCGCACGGATGCCGCTACGAGACTCCCTGATAGTTTATTTGACAGCCGGTGTGGCGCAGTGGTTAGTATGACTGCCTGTCACGCAGAAGGTTCCGGGTTCAATTCCCGGTGGGGTCACTCACAAAGTTGATATTTATCTTTTTGTGAATTTGTTCCCATTCTGGTAAGGACATTGCAGGCTGAACCGCCTGATTGTCCGAAAAGCAAGATGGTTCCCTGCTTCGGATGGGGGCACGTTAAGCCGTCGGTCCCGGTTGCTGTCTATGATGGCGGTCGTTACACAACCATGTCACAGGCCCGCTACTTGCAGTAGGCGGTTGAAAAGCTCTGACACCAGGGTTCATCGGGTCGTTGAACGACTCGGTGTCCCACAAGAAGAGAGAGATTAATTTATTATGTGCCTGTTGGTGTCCCACTGCTGGGCACAGGGCGCGTCTCACGTCTCCTCTGTGGAGCTTGAGCCCTACTTACACGGTTTTTCTAATGAAATGTGCTAGCAAATGGCGCTAAGAGCAACGCGTGTGTAGTAAAGTCTGCTGGGGTACGTTCATGGCATCATCTTTCATAGCTCTTTTATACTGATGATGATGATGACGATCTCTCCGGCCGATTTCGGCCATGGCGACAACTTCTACTCCTGATCAAATCGGCGCTGATGCGCCCGCAGGTGGCTGTTGTAGCCGATTTTGGCAGTAAACTCCCGTGCACAGTGTGGGCAGGTGATTTTGCCATTGATATAATTTGTAGTTAATGGCGGCGGGAGAACGGGCCTTCAATTAATCGCGTTTAGCGTCAAGGTCTGCTTTACGCTGCTCAAGTCGCGGATTCGCCTCTTTACAAGACCGTGCCATTCTGGCCGTTTTGCTGCCAAAACCTCAAATTAATATGGCTCGACGTTATTTCGAACGACGAAAGTATTTAACTGACAGATCACTAGTCTAAAAGTTCTACGAAAGAGCCACGAAAGACGATACCATGAACGCACTCCTGTTCCACGCGCCAAGCCATTATGTGGAATCATATTGCGTTCCCTTGTCTTAACAGCGAGCTTTTATGCGAGAAAACATTACATTTCTCCTCAGACGTTAGTGCTAAACCATTTTAATACAAGGTTCTAGAGAAACAACGCAAAACATTACGTGGAGCAACTTTTGTTAAATTTACTCTGGCTGTTATGTAAGACAAAAATAAATACCTAAATAGCGTCATCCTATTTCGTAGCCGTGGGTGTCGCAAGAGGCGATTAAGGGACGCGACGGATTCGTGTCTATCAGAATTTAAGACGACAGACAACCTGTCGCTATAGTCCTGACGTGGCCCTCAAATATTTCGATAACGACTGTATGTTTACGACAATTAACGTTCTGCCTACCCCGCAATGGAAAAGGTTTGATGTGTGTACCTATGCCCCGCATTAAGCGCTATTGTACAAATGTACAATACTGTACATTACATATTTTTATCATATTGCAATCTACCAAAAACATGGCCCAAACAATAAAGTTGAAAACTGAAATTGGAAAGCCGTGTAACGTTTCCATTCGTTCACAAAAGGGCCATCGAAAAGTTGCTCGTTCATTTCATTCATTCACTCACTCGCCTCAAACAATGCCAAACTGGCTGTTAATTTTCACCAGAATGAAGCCCATTGTACTGGACTAATTGGAAATTTCGAAGTTTTCGTATAACATGGCACTTTGGGAAATTCACATTCATTTTTTACAAAAATTGGGTTATTGAGAGGGAAAAATAATTTTGGTTCGGTTCGCGTTTGCTCAGTTTCCTGGGATGAGCCAAGCATCCAATAGATCATCATCATCACCATTTGCCTGCCCTTATCCCAAATCCGTTGGGATCTGCGCAACATGTTTTGCTACAGCACAATGAATATTTTATGATATTTTCCTAACACATTCGATTCGTTTCAACATGATATGCACATACTTACCTTCTTATCAGCTTTATAAATCCTCAAGAAGTTTTCATCGTTTTACAGTCTCTCTCAGTCTCAAATGAATACGTATTGGTTGGCATCAAAATCAATCCAATTTAAAATACCGTCATGACCTCAGGAGCTAGCCTATAAAAATGTGTCACTTTTCGCCGATAGAGCACGGGCACACGTCGCATCGTCAGAGAAATATGAGCAACGTCCTGCGCCCCTCTGATAGCGGGTGACGCTTAAAATGGGAGGAAAAGCGGTATGAAGCCGACTATGACGTATGAAGCTGACTTTTATGAAAATCGCATGTTTTTTGTGGGTTTGTGGAGTCGCTCGTCGAATGGGGAGGGGAAAAAAGCGCTTTGAAATGGCAGTGCGGCTGTGCCTAAATGCACTAGAAGTAACTGAACTCTGACATTGACACACACATGGTCAATCAATGACAGAAAAAAAACACAATCAAGAGTGGCGCCATTTTAGTTTCCCAGTGTTATATCATTGACTTGGATCATTTATGAACGAATGACTTTAAATTACTCGTAAAAGTTCAACCTCTACGTTTTAGCTGGTCCAACTAATAAATATCGTGAACAACCTAAGTATCTAATTAATGTTTCGAGCCGCGTCCGCCGCCATATTGTGAAAGTAGTCCAGTGCACTGTGGGCATACATTATTGTTGATTATTGGTATAATTAGTCCAGTCAACTGAGGTCCTGAGGCGACGCCTTGCATACCGAACTACTGTTATTAAAGGAACGTACTGTTATGGCTCTCGAAGTGCATAGAATGTCGAGTTATGGTCGGGCCATACCGGCGGCCGTACCAAGGGAATGTCCGTGGCGGAACATACCTATATTATTCCACAGGAACATGATCATGATGAACATGATGTATTCACAGGGAACTTTTTAGATTTACTATAACCATAACAGCCATAACAATAACAATCCACTGATGGACATGGGCCTCACCCTATCGGAGGGTGGCATTGTCATAATAGGTACTCACCACGCTTAGCAGACGGATTGGCGAGCGCAGTGCAAGGTGTTGCATTTACAGGGTACGCTGTTGCTTGTTCCCTGGATGATCATCTTGTTTACGACACTCACTGATAGAATTGGGATGATGTTATTCTAAGCTGGCATCAAACGGCAATTCTTGATTTATCCGTTAGTAAATTCGCTTTTACGAAACCCACGCACGATATGATCCTAAGCTTCACCACATTTGAAAATTCGAGAAAATTCTTCCCATAATATTTGATAATATCGATTTACTTCTCACTCTATGAAGCAAATAAAACTTCACAAAAACGTGTTTCACAATTGAAATTCAAAAGCAACTTATTCCATTTGAGCGCAAACACATTTATTTTCGTTCGCTAGACACATCGTATCGTAGAGTGCACGCTTTCGTGCATTTCTCATGCGAATATGACACTTGTTCCAAACTACAAGGGTGCAAAAAAGTTAGCAATATCTAGCTACTAGTGATGTAACAATGTCACTTAAAACAATTCGCGAAACGAATATTCAGTATTTTTTGCCAGTTCTGAAGCCAATTGCCCATGGATTTGGCCTCCATCATCATCATCATCTGCCTGCCCTTATCCCAATTTATTTGGGGTCGGCGCAACATGTCTTTTTCTTCCATTCATCTCTATCAGCAGTCAAATCCTCACTTACGCCTTTATTTTTCATATCGTCTTTTATACAATCCATCCAAACTTTTTTAGGCCTTCGTCTTCTTCTGCGTCCATCCACATTCATGTTCATTATTTTCTTTGTTACATGCTCTTCATCCCTCCTCATTACATGCCCATACCAAGATAAACGATTCCCTCTCATTTTTTCTGTCACTGGCGCTACTTTTAAACTCCCTCTAATATACTCATTCCTTATTTTATCCATCCTTGTCACACCACACATCCATCGCAACATTCTCATTTCAGCTACATGCATTCGTTTTTCATCCGTCACCTTAGTTGCCCAACACTCTGATCCATACATGACAACAGGTCTCACCACCGTCTTATATAATTATCTTGCCCTTCAATTTGAGGGGCATTCGGCGGTCACACACTGTGCCCGTAACCTGTCGCCATTTCATCCATCCCGCATTTATCCTGTGCTTGATTGCTCGGTCTATTTCGCCATCACCTTGTACGAGCGAACCGAGGTACCGGAAGTCGAAGCAGACTGGTAAGGGTTCGTTATTGAGCGCTACCGGAACAAAACTGGAGAGACCGCCGAAATCGCAAAACATTTACTATCTGTATGTACTATTTTATTCTGAAATAAATTATCTTTATCTTATCTTATTTGTTTCGTTTTGGTTCTGCTGATTTTCAAGCCAACACTCTCCAGCCTCTCCTGCCATCTTTTCAGTCTGCTCTGCACCTCTTGTCCACTCTCACCGACGAGTACAATGTCATCGGCGAACAGCATGCACCAGGGTGCCTCTTCCTGTATGTCCGACGTCAGAGCATCCATTATCAACAGGAAGAGGTAAGGACTCAAAGCCGACCCTTGGTGCAAGCCTACAGCCACACTAAACTCATCGGTAATACCAGCGGCCGACCGGACCTGCGTACTAGATTTACAGTACATTGCACGTATCAATCAACTCTACAGGCCTCCATTAGAAAAAATTTGACCTCCTATAGTAAATCAAACACCTGATCGGCGATTTTGTATGGGAGGTGGAAATCGTACTTTATTGTGTTCACTTATCTTAAGTTATCTAACAATAACAGAGTCTCAAGTGATAAATATAAAAATCCAAAGTTCCCTATTTTTTTTTCATACATATGTTTCATAATCGCTAAACGTTCGCACAAAATTTACGAATGCGAATATGCCAAAACATGCGAATATTCGTTACATCACTAAATACTAGATATCTATGAAAGTTTCAGTGCTGTTGCCGCTCACTGCAGCCGAACTTGGCGTAAAACCGGTTTATACGACTTGGCCTGCACTTTACACGGTGCACAAATACTGCACCTTGATAAAAGTTTGCTCAACTGAAAATTTGATTTCGTATTTCGTAACTTTGATAACTTCAAAAAGAAAAGTAAAGCTTTTTAACGCTCCGTTCTTAAATAATAGAATGTAAATGCACTTTCGATTAAAATTTTAAGGTTTGAGCCTTCCATGAAACTGAACAACTTTCCCCAAACAATAAAGATCGAACTATAGAAAAAAATTTGAACGTCCATTACATCGAATCAATTTGTATGGTAGGCCCATGTATTTTTTCCATTATTCGTCAAATAATAATAAAATTCGCTCTATGTTCTTTGAGGAAAGTGGATCAGTTTCATGGACTGGTTCACACCTTAAAATATTTGCAGTTAATTCTTTCCACGTTATAGACCGCGATCATAAATAGGTATTAAACCTACTACTGGATAAAAACTCTTTATCACTTGAATCATAAAATTTTAAACTAGATCTGTAGATATAATCGTTTTTATTCGAATTACGGGCCACCAGGCGCATTAGGTCGTGAAACCTGCAATATTCCGTAAACTTAATTGTTAAAAAACCCGACTGCGATAGTTTTGAGTTTATAACATTTTATTACAGCTAGTTTTTACTCGCGCTGCTGAGGCAAATCTAACGACCTCATATTTCACCACCATCCCATCCGTTTAGGCTGTAGTCCGTGAAAAAGAATATACTTACATGTCCATATACATACATACTCTCGAAAACCAGAACCCTCCTTCTGAGGCAGTCGGCTAAAAAAACGTTTTAACTTCGGTTCACAAAACTTCCAGTCCAGTTACGCCATTTTTTACTCCCAAGCTCTAAAACTAAATGCAGACATTAAAGTCTGAATAGCCTGGCTTTTACGGCCTGGTAGTGCTCTTTAATTGTTCTTCGTAAGTGCAAGCTAGGTGGGATTGTGGGATACAGTGTCATGTACAAACCTACCCATTTGGGGGACCAGCTTGTACTGGATTTTCATACAAATACTAAGCAAAACCATATAAGTTGACCCCTTAAATATGTAGGTTGTTTTGCTGATGGTAGTTATGTCTTTTTCTTTCTAGAATTATTTTTAAACGTAAAACCTATGTGCCTTTGGCCCCTAAAGTGATAAAGGCGTTTTCGTTGCGAGTGTATGTATGTACCTATGTAAATATCTTGTTGTTTGTAGCTGATCGTATTTTCACTCGGCCTGGCAAGGCGCTTGGCATGGCACCTCACATCATAAGCATTCCACGAATGCTTTACTTTACTATACGCCTGCATTCGGGTCAATATACATAATTACTGAAATGACTGTTTTACTGCCGCTCAGGCTTTGCTTATACCGAAAGGAATAAATACATAACCCTCTTTTTGAGGGAGTTGGGTAATACTACCCTTCCTCATAGCGCGCCGTGTATTGTCACTCAACTCAGTTTGGTATGGTGCTTGGCACCTCGCATCATAGCATCGATATACACAATTTCTGACAAATCAACTTTTGCTGTAGGTCACGCTCTGCCAACCCCGAAAGGGATAAAAAAGGCATAACCCACTTTTTGAAGGAGTCGGGTAATAAAATAAATAAATTATCACACAATATGTCTCTAAAGCTCTAAAGTCAGTCAGGCGCTTGGCACCTCGCATCATAAGAATTCCATGCGCACACACCGGGCCACAGACCGCAGGCTTCACTTTACTATACTCGTATGCTAATGACACAACTGCACTTAGGTCATTATACACAATATCTGAAATTACTGTTTTTTACTGCCGCTCACGCTCTGCCAACCCCGAAAGGGATAAAGACATAACCCTCTTTTTGAGGGAGTCGGGTAATTACCCTACCTCATAGCTTTGAGGCAGTCGGGTTATAAAATAAATGAATTACTCATGATCGCAGCTCCAACAATATGTCACTAAAGTCAGTCTGGCGCTTGGCACCTCGCTTCATAAGAATTCCACGCGCGCACACCGGGCCACGGACCGCAGGCTTCACTTCACTATACTCGTATGCAAATGGACACAACTGCACTCGGGTCATTGTGCCACTGTTGTTATGGATGTTTAAATACAATTGGTAGCAGCTTGAGTTGCCACGGAAAGGAATCAACAGATTTTTCTTTGTCACTAAGAATCAGAGAATCTGTGAACAGAGGCCCACTCAGCATTTTCACCCGCTACGTTTGCTACGAGATTTCTCGCGAAAATAAAGCTTTTAATCGAGGTAAAACTATTCTATGTTGTCAAAAATTTCGTCAGTTAGTTAGTACGATTTATATAGATTCTGGATTAAGAAACATAAACTGAAAATAATAATTATTATTTGAGCTCACACATGACATGACAGAACACTTTAATAGTGTAAAGAACAATGAACTCTATTAAACTGACCACAGCTTAACACTTGGAATACCTTTAGCCTGTACTATACAGTACACACCTATGTAGACGACAGGTGCCAAGCCACCTGCTACGTGCGCGCGCGCTGGCTACGTGACAGCTGTCACATTGTCACTCTGGCGGGCGACGCGCTGCCAGTTGAATGATTTCAATTCAATTTCTTGTTTTGTGGCCAATTTGTGGCGTTTTCATTGTGATTTCGCCAGTGTCCAGTTTTTTAATAAGATTGAGTGTTTTTTTTAAGTACCCGAGCAATAGCCGACTCAGGTCAAAATGTTATTTACTGACACTGACGAAATCACAGTATAAGTTGGATGATTGCTTCAATGAGTAATAAATTTACTGCCTCCTTTTTTTCTCTTGATCATTTTTTTTGTCAATATAACTTCTTATCGATTTTGCCACAAAATAGAGAATTTACAGAAGGCCAGCTCGCCCCTTCTTTCGATCACTTATGCCTACTCTTTAGGGTTGCTACTTTTACTTTCTGTTTTTTATGAAGTTACCTATCGTTTGTAAGTATGAATTAGGTATATGCAATTGATAAACTCTGAAGTTACCTGGCCGATATGAAATATTTTTTACCTTATGGAAGTCGGGACTTACTTACCTGAGTAGAACCTAAACCCATTTAACCTACCAAATCAAACTACAACACAACCTACCTACTTCTACGTAGGTACGTACCTAAAACGCTAAAGCACATATTACGAACGAAAAATAAGATTTTTAAAAAGAAATCCCTCCATTTCTAGTGTTTTGAAGTAGGTATGTATTTATTTATCAAATAAAAGAGTTCTACTTACTTATCATTATTGCGTGGGAAACTGAAAAATGACAATGCACAATTTTCTGTGGTGTTATTACACCCAAACACATCACAAAAATATTTTTATTTACTCGCCATTCCGTCCGCCCGCACCGAACGCGCCGTTCACACTCAACCAAAGTCGGTTCGACACGGTTCCACAGAGCGCGTAAACGACGCGTGTGGCTGTCTGAGTGAGTTTAGCCGCGTTTGCTCGAAGCCGACTCTCTGGATTGCGCTAGCCAATACTTACTTTGTGATTTCTCTAAAATAATATGAAAGCCCACGCAAAAATACCGATTTCGTCCTGGCTATCGCATAATATTCACGACTGGGTTGCCATAAAATAAAACTCCGGTTTTATCGCCGCTCTTGTGACACAGTGTCGTCTTCCGGTGTAGATAGCTGCAATGTTGTCCATTACAGAGGCCACTGATGGGCTGTATATTTCTGAGGTCCTGATCCCTTACAATGTAAGCTGACCTATTTTCTTGCCTTTAATTCCAAAGACACTTAACTGTCATTTTATCGCCACTTTGTCTCAAACTTTAAGTGATACAAAACGGCCGAAAGCAGCCACCCCAACTTGTGATCGACACATAGCAAAGATCTTTTTCAAAGTACAAAATTTGAACGCAGCTATTTCCATAAATACCTATGTCAAAATGTGAAAAACTGATTAAGATGCGTCTTCCACTTCCTCTACTCTACAATTTCGGATTTCGGTTCAAAACTCTACTGAACTTTTCAATGATTCATTTGAATGCGCGATATCTAGGTTTTGTGGCAGTGTGCCATAACTGTCCTCCATAAATATGTCCTGCTTGCGACTTTGCCGTTCTTCATTTTGTTTTTGACCGGCAGCAAAACTGTGTTAAAACTGGCGAAAACTCAATTTCATTCTTTTTACCCGACTGTCCCAATTTTTTTGGCATTTTACCTATAACGGAGCCAAGGAAAGCATATTTGAATCTAACAAAATTGTTCAAAAACATCACGCTCTAAACCAATAAATTGTAGCCTCGAAGCCTTCGAACCAAGAAAAATATCGCTTTATTTTCAAGACCACGTCGTCGAGGTATGTCTTGTAGCTAGACTGTTGTGTATCGAAATATCGGAAGGAATTCGTTTAGGTGAAAAGTGGGGGAAAATTGTGAGGGGGAAAACTATTGACACCAGCCGAATGGGGCGCTATCTACACACCTGAGACGTGGGACGTAAAATGACAACCGTCAGTAATCAATCATCGACTCTCGGCGTCTCACAGGTGTAGACGGCGTCTCTTTTGTTTCATGAATTTTATGTGAAAACAGTTTCGAGTGTCGCACTGTCTCACGTCTCATGTTTTTCAGTTCACGAGTGGAGATATCGCCTAACATAAGTTGTGAGAACTGCCTCTGGTCGTGAGAAGTTACATACAATGTAGTTTACTAACTTGAAGCCGTGTTTGTATATGCTTCAAGGTAAATATTCCTTTGAAACAGCTGTCGTGGACGCGCCATTTTTGCCTCCGATAAAACAGTATCAGCAAAAATGGTTTTCTTTTCATTTTCAGGATAAATGCAGCCAAAAGGAAGTTCTAATCAGAAAGTGAACTGTGATCGCCAGATGGCGTTAAAAGTTTAGTCTTCTAAGTGCTTATACCAAATATTTATACCCGTGTAACCCTTATCAATAAAATCGCCTTAATATTAACGAAAAATCACCTTAAAGGACCAACATTTTGTAACCGTTTTACTAGTGTATTGGACGCCTTAATTTTATACATATTTAGTGTAAAGTGTATCTATAGGATAGTGTTTAGTACGAAAGTTTTGCAATAAAAATATGGAAATTTGCGTGGTAAAGTGTGTGTCGTGGTGGTCACGTGATTGCGTCGCGTGGTGAAGAGAGGAGATAGTGTTATTGTGAAAAGGAGAAAAGAAGAATTGCATCATGGAGCGATGTGATGGTTTCCTGGTCTACCGGAAGCCGGTCTATAGGGTCTTCCAGTATTTAGAAACGTAAGTAAACTAGACATTTAAATTATATTTAAGTATTTTTCAGATCGTAGTTTTAATTGCTCTATCCAGCTCTATCCGTGTTTCAAGCACCTCCTTTCAGTGTAAATTATTAACGCTTGAAAAATATCGTTATTTTTGTAATATCTGATCTGTCTGACACATTTTATTTTTAACGAATTGGCTGAATATTCATAAAGCCACGTTCGTCAACGACGAAAAAATAAAAGTTATTTTGAAAATGGAACACCAATCAATGGACCACAGACGGATGAATCTTTAATACCGTCGCTCCGGTGGCACAGGGGTTAATATTTAATTTTCTCTTGTTGTCTGCCCGATTAGTACCTATTCTATTCGCTAGAGAACGCTCAGTTAAATTAGGTTGCTGAAATCTCAGCTCAGGGAATAACCAACGTACAAAAACTTTATGATGATCATTTTTTATAGCCTGAATAGAAAAGACAACAGTTTTTATTTCTTTTCTCATTTTTTCTTAGCTAATTTAGTCCCTATCTTGACGTAATCATCTACCTAGTATAAAAATAACGTTTATCGTCTAATCTACCCCTCTTAAGTCCTATTTAAAACTAGAACATCTGTACGTCATGCTATTAGTAAAATACGTTTAAAAATACCAGTATCAACATCAACAAACTGGGCACTCAAACACTTACCCCTCTCAGAGCAAGGAATGTTTCAAAGAGAAACACTACGAGCAAAAATTTATTACCTATCATCATCTTCCTGCCCTTATCCCAATTACCTGGGGTCGGTGCAACACGTTTTGTTTGAACACAAAATCATGTTGCAAAAGGATTTCGCTATGTTTTATGACCGGCGTCAAAAACTCTACGTCGCCTTTTACGAAACATCCTGAGTGGACTGGGGGTGGCAGTATTCTTGGCCGCTACCACACTGCTTTTATACGAGCAAAAATTTATATGGTCGTGAAAACTTTTCGCAAATACACATAAATAAACATACTTACTTCTTAAATACGATAATGTTAAATATTTAGCCCCAATACCGCATGATAAGTGTACTTCTTTGATTGCAATGCGATGCGAATGCTACAATGATTTGTCAAGGGCTCTCATCCACATGATACATGTGTCAAGGGCGATCCATTACGCGCCAGTTGGGTGGTAGACTCGCCTAATGTAAGTCTAACTATCTTCTTCTGGAAGTTTCCTGGAACATTTACTAGCCCAGATTACCGAATACCGATTGAGTACGGCAGGTATCCGATGAGATTTTCATAGCTTCATCCCGGTAGTTCACTCGGTTCTCTCTGAAACATTCTTTACCCCGGTTACCCTTTTACCGTGTTATATTTAAAGCCGTGTTATGAAAACATAAGAGTTTGTTTTGGAAATCGTTGGTTACATCCTTTGTGATTCGTGCTGCACGGTAGCGCTTCTTTTCAATGCGTTTTGTTTTTGTGACTAAAAGAGTTTATGTGAGCTCATAACATGTCCTTTTAATTTTTAGTTTTGTTTAAGAGAATAGCATTTGTGCGCTCTCTTTTACAGGTTATATGAGATTCATACATATATCACGCCTGTATTCCTTGTGGGGTAAGCAGAGCGTAAACGGGCATTTGCCTACACCACGTCAGACCGAATTTTGAGAGTCATTCAGAAGACTGTGTATCACCATAGTGACAGTTTCTCAGCCTGTCGCCTAAAATTGTAATACACATCAACACAAATCTTTTAGTCGCTTCTTATGGTACCTACGGGAAAGGTAATAGGGTAATGCTATTCTTAGCCGGCACCACAAGACGCGAATATTTTCTCCTTTAAAACATGAAATTTTTAATATCCGACTTTAGTTCTCAATTTTCTCATTAAGAAACTCAATATCTACTTATTTATACCCTTCCTAACCACAGAGTAAAAATGGAAGCGCAAATAGATGAGTCCCTTCTGCAAACACTCTACAACGCCCTTTGAAAAATATACCTAGAGAGAGAACCCCTGGTAATTACCAAAGTAATTTACTAGATGGCGCTATTTCTAATTAGATGCCGTTATACTTTTCTTCTGTTTACAGAGAGCTTCATTTTTCAGTCTTCCTTCATTGCTTTGGTCTTTCTTTCCGTCTTTGGTTTGTGTAATGTAATTTATTTTTGCGTTCTATTCAATATGAGGGTAACTAACTAACGAACTCCGCTGACTCAGCGACCCAAAGAGGATCTTGGCCTCCGAACGAAAATATGAGGGTAATAAATAGAAGGTAAATTCGAAAAGTCGTATGTACCTATTATACGAATCCTTCCTACTAATATTATAAATGCGGATGTTTGTGTGTGTGTTTGTTACGACATCACGCAAAAACGGCTGATTAGATTGGCATGAAACTTTGCAGAAATATAAAAGGGCATCTGGAATAACACATAGGATACTTTTTACCACGAAAAAATGTCTCATTCCCACGGGATCACGCATTTTCCAATATTTTTGAAATAGGTGGCGTGACTGAGCCGATTCGCGTTTTAAACGTTTTCGCCGAAAACTAACAGCGACATCTCTTGGCGAATAATGCTTATTTCCCGCGGAATAATAGGTTGCAGCGGGTGACACCGCTGACGGGCAGCTAGTAGCTTTATATATAGCCGTATAGCTTTTTTTGTTGACATTGCATAAAGTTTCCTTTTCCTGGTCGGAAGGAAGAGGATAGGTAGGTATAACTAATGTTACGTCAAATTCAGTTTGCCTGAACCTAATGTCGAAGAGTTTCACCGCAAGTTCTCATTATAATATTATCCCGTTTTAGGCGACTAAACTAGTAACATTAGACTTAGACTCACTTTCCCGAAAACGCTAAGCTCAACAGGTCAAACTGAACAGCTTTTCCTAAAGAATAAAGTTCAAAGCCTAAAAAAATTGGAGATCTCATAGTTTGCTCCGACAGCAAATTCTTTCGTGGGGCGATTTCTCCATACAATGTTAGTTAATTTGAAGCTCCGTTAAATATTTTAAAGGTCAAATCGCACCAACGCACCGCGCGGAACTGCGGCGACGCCACGCGTTACAACTAATATTGTTTACATCAACCTAAAACCACACTACAATATCGCTGCAGAGGATTGGCGTGGTGTGGCGCTATATACCTATTTATTTGCGGAGTATATATTTTAGGTGAAAACAATCGGCAGAGGAGCGGCGCGGCGCAAATTTGGTTCTTGTAGAAATATGTTACGTATCACATGCAAATAAGGCCAAGCCTCTCCGCTGCCACGCCGCTATAGTAAGGCTGACGTGCCGCAGTCATAAATATACATTTCTGGGAGATAGTTGTCCCTGTACGCTTGTTTTGAGAACAAAAAACATTGGGAGAAAAACAATGTTGTGTAGGACTACGTCCATTATGGAGTGGAGAATAGGGGAGATATACTGGGAAAATTATGTATAATGCTTATGAATTCTTCGTAAAAAAAATCGGCCAAGTGCGAGTTGGGCTCGCCCACCGAGGGTTCCGTTCCAAGATTTGTAGATTATTCTGGTTGATAGACCTATATTTCATATGATACTCCACTTGGACAACTCGCCGAATTTCTTAAATTTTGTTTATTTTTCGGCCTCTATAAAAACAATAAATTTATGAAAATGATTTTTTTTGCGTTTTTCTTTAATTCGTACTTAAAAACAAAACTAGTTGCCAAATTTCATTGTTCTAGGTCTACGGGAATTTTGATTCCCTTGAGAGGGTAAAAAACACGCGTTTTTACGCGTTATTCCCAACGGCCCCGCAGATCGGCCCCCGAGGGGCCCATTGGGAATTTTTCTTCCCAACGGCCCCCGAATCTCTAAAAGTTTGATTTGGGGGCCGTTGGGACGAGATATTCCCAACGGGGAATAACGGGTTTTCACTGCATAAACGGCTATATCTTTTTTTTAACTTGAAGTTAGGTGCTTGATTTTTTCACAACTACTAGCGTTCATAAATTTGAGTATACGGTTTTAAATTCAACTCGATATCTTTACGTGTTCCTGAGATAAAGGGTCTTGACATGAGATAAAGGGTCTTGACAGAATGACAGACAGACGGACGGACAACAAAGTGATCCTATAAGGGTTCCGTTTTTTACCTTTTGAGGTACGGAACCCTAAAAACCTTGTAATTATCACTTTTTAAAAAATTTCACACATCTCTTACCTCATAACTGGTTGAATCACCTGAATGTTTGATAAAAAGATGGTGCCGTGCTTCGGAGAGCACGCTAAGCCCTCGGCCTCGATTAACTGGTAACCGGCGGCGGCCGTTACAAACATATCTGATGCATTTTAGTACCTACTAGTAAATAGTCGGTGTCAAAAAACTCTGACACCGGGTCATTTGGTCGTTTATCGGGTCTCTCACACGACATAAGAAGAACTTGAGATCAGTTTCAATCTCAAACCCGAAAGAAATAGCTACTGGAAAACCTTTCCAAAACTGTAGATTTTGCGCACATACCTACTTATGTCTTCAAATAAGTACAAAATGTACTGCTTTCTTTTCCTAAAACAGACTAACATTTTGTCTTTAAATAGGTTCGTAGCAAGGAGGTAGCAAATGCGCAGGTAATGAAATTCCTTTGTATGCTTTCAAACGACTTACCTTGTTGATTATAGTCGAAGCTTATATGCCTATCGCGTAATTGGTTAAATACCAACTGACCGAACGGAAACCTTCTTTGTTGCAGTGCCCGTACTTGTGCATTAAATTTGAAACAAATATAGACCCTGGAGACAGTTGCGTCGCGGCGTAGTCTCTTGAACCGCGGACAAGAAAGTCTCCCGGGAGTTGCGTCGCGCACCTTAATACTAGCTCATTTAACTTGATGTCTCGCGTACCGTCTGTGTTAGCCTTTATGATTTGGGACAATTGACAATTTAGACAGCTTTCAATGTGGCGTCAATTTGGCATTTCTAGCAGTCACTTATTTGACAGCTTTGTATGCGGCGCATGTCACATTTCTTTGACAACAACTAATCGGTCGTTAAAAATCTAACAGGTCCCCGGAGCTGTCATTAGCTTTAACGCCCGATTTAGGACTTTGACAACCTTTTGAATCAAAACTGTCAAAAGTGAAGCATTCGAAAACCATAAAGGCTTACATAGACTGTAGGTACTTGTTTCGTGCCGGACCAACACGGGGAGGAAAACTCAAAGCTTATTTCAGATTGCAGTACTACCTGGGAGTACGACGATGTTGATGCAACGACAACCAATGAGAAGTAACTAAACTTTGGCATTGACATACTTTCGACCCTATTGTGTCGCGCGTTTTGCAGAGTTTTATCTAATCAATAGTTCACGCTATCTTTCAAACTTATCATTCCCAACAATCCACTGCTGGACATGGACCTCCCCTTATCGGGGGGTACTGCCATACTCACCATGATTGGCAGGCGGATTGGCGAACGCAATGCAAGTTGTTTAATTAACTGGCGCTGGCAGGTAGCGATAGTAGACCCAAAACCCCTGTTCGGTCTTTGCTAAAAAGCCGAATCCAGTATTCTACGCTAAGATCCTGCCGAAGCTGACACGTAGGTATTTTGCCAGGTGGGGCCGCTTGAAGACGTCGCTGAGCTAATCCTTGAGCCTGAAATATACATCAGGGACAAGGAAAACGGTGACGTGACCCTTGTAAACGCACTTTTCAGGGGCCCTTCAGAGGGCGTCTATAGCGAGACGGGGAGAAATCTACGATGTGTCACTGCTAGGCGAGAAAAAAGACGAACATCCTCTCGCTGACGAAAGCTGCGGTTGCTCAAGCCTAGTCTGGTAGTAAAGTGTAGCCTGCTCTCGTTGCGCAAGGCTCTAGAGTAGAGACCCGCTGGTGGGGGGCCGGGGTTGCCCTGAGGCCCCAACACTAGGCTGTCCCATGCTTGTATGATTTCAACTTTTGATACCTCTTGGGAATCGATAACTTGGAAATAAAAAATGACATACAAGGACGTGATACCCCAATTTTGGGGCTTATGATGGGGGCTTAAAATGTAATTTTGAGGGCACAGTAAGCGTACAGGCACAAATATCTCCTAGAAATGTATATCTATGATTACGGCAATTTGACGTGGAGATCTTTGCAACGGCCGCATAGAGGCCGACGACGACTCACCTTCAAGACTGAGCTTTATATGGTAGGGGTTGAATTGCTGTAGTTAGCCATGCACCTGTCCAGGTGTCTTGCAGGCGAAACATCACGCCGTTGCGAGATCTTACCAGTTTAGGTGATACCCCATTAGGAGGGAGGCCCAAATTGTGCTCATCAGCTAGCGGCAACTTGGGTTTGGAGGGCGTGGCTGCGGAAGATGTCACGTACTTTCGTAAATGGGTGGGCTGCATCACGAAGACAAGGTGGCTCATCCGACTGCGGCTGCTTTAAAGGGAAAAGTCGTGACACCGTCGCCCTTAAGCGCGTATCGTTCATTTAACAGCGTGGAGATGGCGACAGTCACAGTTAAAACGTTGTATGCACGCCAGCCTTACTATAGCGGCGTGGCAGCGGAGAGGCTCGGCCTTTTTGCATGTGATACGTAACATATTTCTCCCAGGACATCAAAACATATTGTGGCGTATTTATACAAACTAGACATGAGAAAACATTAGCTTTATTTAACTTTAAAAGCGATACATGAAAATTATTCACTAATAGAAAACAAGATGACAATAGCAGAAAGTCAAGGCGATTTCCTTGGCATTGACATGGTCAATGCCAATTCAAATACATGTCATTCACCCCCTCCTAAAGACCTTCTGGAGGCAGTTCATCATCAGTACCAACGACATAATCTTCTAGGTAGGCGGGCCTACGTCTCTCTCTCATCGAGCGGCGAAGGGGTTGACCTTGCTCATCGCCAGCAGCGCCAGCAGGCAGTTCAGGGCTTTCAGCCTCACTCATGTGCTCCGCATCTTCCGGTACCTCGCCGACATCTGGCTCAGGCAACGGAGCTAAATGGCGATTGTTTATGGTGGACTCCCGTCCGTCTGGATATCTTATAAAGGAGTAGTCGGGATTCGCATGTAAGAGTTCCACTTCTTCGACTACTGGGTCGTATTTTGAGTTACGAACGTATCTTCTTGCTAAAATAGGTCCTGGAGACAAGAGCCAATTTGGGATGGACTTGCCGTTAGCTGAGCGACGAGGGTGCATGAATAATCTCTCATGCGGCGTTGTATTGGTACTCGTGCACAATAGGGACCTTATCGCATTTAGAGCAGAAGGCAGGACTTGTTCCCAGCTCCCAACGTCCAAGTTATTGTCGTAGAGACATAATTGAATAGTTTTCCACAGGGTCCCGTTAAGCCGCTCAACCTGACCATTTCCTTGAGGGTTATAAGGTGTAGTTCTACTGCAAGCGATTCCCATGGAAGCGAGGAAGTTTCTGACTTCCGCCGATAGGAATGAGGATCCTCGATCAGAATGTATGTACTGTGGCATACCAAACGTTAGAAATAGGTCCTTCAAACATTTGTTTACTGTCAACGAAGTCATATCTTTACACGGGTATGCGAAGGGAAATCTACTTACCCGTTTTACGTCGTCAATCGAATAAGGTAGGTTCTTGCTTCGTACCCAATGAATCATTCTCACTATGCCAGGATGGCATAGGGATCTGTGAAGACCATACAGTGTGTCCGTGTTTATATTCGTACATACTCTCGATAAGGCATCAGCAGCGATATTTTCCTTCCCGGGTCGATAAATAATGTCATATTTATAGCATGAGAGTTCTAGTCGCCATCGTTCGATCTTCTCATTTTTGATTTTGCTGTTGTGTTGTTGATGAAACATAAAGGCAACAGATTGTTGATCAGTAATTAGAATGAAATGTCTTCCGAGAAGATAATGGCGCCATTTACGAAGTGATTCTACAATTGCCGATGCTTCCTTTTCTATGGAGGAATGGCGGCGTTCGGGGTCAGACAACGTGCGGGAAAAGAAGGCGATTGGTCGGCCTTTTTGTGTCAATGTCGCTGCTATGGCAAAGTCCGACGCATCGGTTTCCACCACAAAGATTTCCTTTTCATCGATTGCAGATAAGGTTGCTTTTGCGATTTCGGATTTTAGAGAGTTAAAGCTTGCGATTGCTTGCGTTGTCAATGGAAAGTTGTGAGAATCGATAAGAGGTCTTATTTTTTCAGAAAAATTATGTATCCATTTGCTGTAGTGAGCGAATAACCCCATTGTTCTTTTCAAAGATGCAGAATTGCTTGGGACTGGAAGTTCTAGTAAGGGTTTTAGACGGTCTTTATCAGGTTTGACGACATTGTTTTTAATGGTATAGCCGAGTAGGTTAATAGTTTCGGTCCCGAAACTGCATTTGTCCTTGTTGAGCGTAAGCGCGTACTTTTTGACAGCGGCCATGAATAGTTCTAGGTTTTTATCGTGATCTTCTTTATCTTTGCCACAGACGGTGACGTCATCAAGATATGCGAAGGTGCCAGCGAGGTTTTCGTTATCTATAATGTATTGAAGAGTTCTTTGGAAGGCCGCGACGCCGTTAGTTACCCCAAAAGGAATTCTAGTAAATTGATAGAGTTGACCACAAGCCTCGAAAGCAGTGTAAATTTTATCCTTTTGTAAGATTGGGACTTGATGGTATGCACTTTTCAAGTCGATCTGACTGAAATAATTATATTGCGATACTTTTGCGACGATGCTTTCGATACTAGGTAAGGGGAAGGCGTCAAGTGGCGTATATTTGTTGATCGTCTGAGAGTAGTCGATGACCAGGCGTTTGCGGTGTGCACCGCCTCCAGCTACCAGCACCTGCGCTCTCCACGGTGAGATGCTGGGTTCGATAACTTTATCCTTTAATAATTCTTGAATCTCTTTTGTTATGAACTCCTTGTCGGTGTCGGAGTGCTTGCGGGACCGAATTGCAATTGGTGTTATGTCTTTTGGAAGGTTTGTGAATAAAGAGGCAGGCGGTACTGTGGCTTGCATTACATTGCATATCTTTAGTGATTCTCTTTTACCTCCGTATTCTAGTTCGACCGACTTGTGTTCTTGGAGTAAGTCTTGGCCGACAATGACGTCAGCGCATAAGTTTTCGATAATTAAGAGAGGATGGTGCTTATAAACGTGCTGGTTAATTTGAATAGTTGCAAAGCACATACTGCTTACATTGTAAGTGTGGCTTAGAGACGCCAAAGAAACTGTGTGATTGCATGGTCTTCGTTTTAGTTTCATAGAATAGGCTAAATCGCTATTAATGAAGCTTGAATCAGCTCCGCTATCTATCATTGCTTCAGCGCGTATATCGTTTACAAGGATTGATGCAGTCGCCCTCCGCAGGGACGAGGGGGCAGCGGCGGAGATAGCGGCAGATGCGTGGTTTGAAGCTACATCGGAATCGAATGCATCAAACTGATTTGTTTCACCAGGTGCGATAGCGTTTATAGTACGTTGTTGAGGTTGGGCCCGACCACGGCAGACACTTGCAAAATGCCCTTTCTTGTTGCACAACTGGCAGAGAGCGTTAAATGCGGGGCACTTTATTCTTTGGTGTATATTGCCACCACAGAAATAGCAACGTCTTGAATTTGAGAATGATGACGTCAATGGGCCAGTTGGGTAGGACCCTTGGAAGTTCGTAGTTTTAGAAGGTTGTTGGCTTTTCGTAGCGTTTAAGTGATCCATTGGTTGTGAAAAAGCCTTCGAGTCAGTTTCAGCTGTTTCTAGGGATATCGCCAGGGTTTTGGCCCCCTTCTAGAGTAAGCGTCTTTTCCAGTAAGCGTTCCCTGATTCTTTGTGATCTGATTCCAGCTATAAAGGCTCCTCTAATGGATTCGTTTTGGTACTCTATGGCAGTTACATCTTCGTACTTACAGTCTTGAGCCAGTAACTTTAGTGAGCGTAAGTAATCGGGAATAGTTTCATCCGAACGTTGCTTCCTCGTGGAAAGCAGATGCCGAGCCAAAATCTCGTTTTTAGGTTTGAGATACACACCTTCTAGTTGTTTTAGTGCTGTTGTATAGTCTTTACAGTCGTGGATGTAATTGTACACCGTCGGCGACAAATGGTTTATGAGCAGCTTCAGTTTAGCGGATTCTGTTGCGGAGATTCCATCTGTGTCGCTCAGAAAATTTTCGAACGTGCATTTCCAGTGCGTCCATTGCATGCCAGCTCCAGGAGAGTCTGGATCTACCTCGAAACGTTCGGGTCGTAAGAATTGTGACGTCGCCGATTTCGCCATTGTGATCGGGTCGAATATATTTTTGCCGTTATTGTTCGCGTTCACATTAAAGTTAAATAAATTGTGGCGTATTTATACAAACTAGACATGAGAAAACATTAGCTTTATTTAACTTTAAAAGCGATACATGAAAATTATTCACTAATAGAAAACAAGATGACAATAGCAGAAAGTCAAGGCGATTTCCTTGGCATTGACATGGTCAATGCCAATTCAAATACATGTCACATATTTTCTATTAGAACCTAATTCGCGCCGCGCAGCTCCTCTACCGATTATTATCAACTAAAATATATTCTCCGCAAGTAAATATGTTGCGCCAACCCACGCCAATCCTCTGCAGCGATATTGTAGTGTGATTTTAGATCCATGTAACAATATTAGTAAAGTTGTAACGCGCAGCTTCGCCGCAGTTCCGCGCGGTGCGTTAGTGCGGTTTGACCTTTATTTATTTAACGAGCTTCAAATTAACTAACATTGCATTGATGAAACTAGCACGTCCAATTTTGTTTAAGGTTTGAACTTTGGTCGTTAGGGAAAGTTGTTTAGTTTCACCTGATGATCTCAGCGTTTTCGGGAAAGTGGGTCTTTCAGTACTGCACCCCCCTATAGGTATACCCGGAAACCCAACCCTGAGGCACATGTTTTTGGTTATAGTTAGTCCAATTTTGGGCCTTCCTGAACCCTGTCTAGTCAGTATCAGTAAATTTGCAACCACACGCGTGATTACTATCGATTTTGTCGCCGAACGTTCACGTTGGCAGCACTTTCATCCTAGTCAAAATTTTGTTATCTATTACCGTAGTGTACCTACGTCACAAATCATATTTATTTAGTTACACAATGGTGCCACACTATATCAATTGGACCTCCCATAGTAACTCAAATCAGCTGTTCGGCTCTTTTGTATGGGAGGTCCAAATATAATATCGGTCACTATAGTTTGACAACTTCGTGCACGACCTTCCTGCGGGGTACAGACGGTCAGGGGGCGAGGAAGCACGTCATTTTAATATGACGTGCAGCGCAAATGCGCGCGTCACCCTTCCCCGCTACACCTCCCGCTACCCGCTGACATCTCGCCCCCCAACGTCTGTCACCCCTAGGGAAGGTCGCGCACGAAGTAGCCGGACTATAGTAAAACCCTATAGGGTGAAATTTTACTAGTGACCGATAGCGAAAACTCAGATCCGGCTGGTGATATGGAACAACTTTTCACAAGGAACTTAGGACATAGAAATATGAAAAAAAATGTCACTATTAAATGGTCACTAGTAAAATTTCACCCAGTATACAGTGTTACTAACACGAGAAGTGTTTTATAATTTGTAATTGAACTACTATGTTTACATTTGTTTAATATTTCCAATTTTTGCTGCTTTAATTATTAAATTGTTTTGCTAAAGCTCACCGTGTTAAACATTCACAGCAAATTACAACTTTGTAACTGCTGTAACTTTTAATCAGGCGTTGTATAATTAACGCCAGTCTAGTTGTTTCAAAATATGAAATTAGTTGCTGTTCGTTACACAATCACGTCAGAGGCCTGCTACTACCTAGTAGGTGGTTTTAAAACTTTGACAACAGATTTCATCGGGGTCAACTCGTAATCTCACCACCACCCAACCACCACCACCATAACAGCCACAACATTCCACTGCTGGTTATGGGCCTCACCCTATCGGAGGGTATTGCCATACTCAACACGCTTGGCAAGCGGATTGTCGAGCGCAGTGCAAGAAATTGTATTTACAGGGAACGCTGCTGCCCATTCCCTGGACTCGTTATTCGACACGAAATGAAAGATAACTTCCTATTTAAGTAATCCATTTTTCTTTTCACTTAGCACGCGTGAGCTAGCAAATATGTAACTACATTTACCCCAACTGCATACAACCCCATACAAAACCACCCCTGTTTGGACATAGCATAGGGCATAGTACTGTGGGGGCGCGTGATCGATATTACTAGCTATGGCCATAGGCGTGAGTGCATTTCGTTAATTCACTGTGCTATGGGGTTGATGGGGTGTGGGAAAAAGGTTGAGATCCATTTGTCGGTAGAATAATAGGGGTATAACTAAAAGAAGTTGAAAATATTGCAATGGGTGAATTCCAGTGAATACTGAATAAGACCATTAATCTTAGCGAAATTGCCAAGGAACAAGACTAATTTTGAATGGGAGGTTCGAATTACGTTTTTATTTTTTTTTACTAAGCACATGCAACTGAACAACTTTGTCTTAGACATAAGAACAAATTTGTCTTATGTCTAAGACAAAGTTGTTCAGTTGCATGTGCTATGTTGCACTTATTGGTTTGCGATATACTTTTAGCTTTATTTGGTTTAACGTTAATGGAAATACTTTTAACCGTGTGATGCCGGCTTAGAATAGCAGCATCCCAATCCCAATTCTACCCGTGAGTGTTGCAAAAAGCGACTCAGGGATAATTATCCAGGGAATGGGCAGCAGCCTTCCCTGTGAATTAAACATCTTGCATTGCGCTCGCCAATCCGCTTGCCAAGCGTAGTGAGTATGGCAATACCCCCCGATAAGGGGAGGCCTATGTCCAGCCAGCAGTGGACTGTTGTGGCTGTTATGGTTATGGTTATGGAAATACTTTTAGATTTATTTTTAATGGACTCCAATATTTTCTTCGTGTTTGTTTGCTACTTCCTATCAAATGTATCGCGACCCTTATTCTATACTCCGAACTGTATTATTGCATGGTCTGTAACAATATATCATATCCCTTTGTGACCATATTGTCATTATTATTAATTCTCCGCTCAAGTGCCATGATTGCATCACGCATGGAGGAAATCGATTTAGTAATTCAATTAAGGCAATTGAACGATATTGCGAACATATAATCACGTTGATACTCCTGCAGGGTAGATAGTGATATCAGCCGCTAAATGCTGCAAACATATTTTTTCATCTGAAATCATATTTCTTACGAACAATTAGGTATGATAGGTGGTTAAGTCTGGTATGTTGTAACCGATGCCACAAAATAATAAGTTTACCACAAGGTATTGACTTTAAAACAGTGATCCTGAGGCCAAGACCTCGCATATAATAAAACAGCAAAGTGGGGAACTAACGGCGCCACTCTCTACTTTTTTGTGATTGGGCGAAAAAATTTCAGTCCCGAAGTTAGTTAGGTTATGTTAGGTGCAACTCATTGGTGCGTTTAGGTACAATCGCACCAAACAACTACAATGAACCTTGAGTTTTACTCCCCATTACCTATTTTTCTAGATAAATCTGCTGCAGCTAAATTGCTCCTATTCAAATATAAGTAGGAACCTGTTCACTGAAAGTTGCGCTGAGTGGCGAGCGCAGTGAGCTAAAGCAGTGATTACACTCCATTGAACTAATGAAGCGCTAAAATTTATCGCGCTTAGCTGAGTTTATTTCATGCTGGCTGTGAATGAAAATGATTTTTATTTATTTTATTTTATTGCAAATAGGAACGGCAACATATTTTAAAATTAACATTTCAAAGAGATTAGGTATGTATGTGGTTAACATAAATCTCTGATTCAAAAGATTAGAATCTCTCATCTTCGCGGTAGCTTGAGAATCTCAGGGGCTGTACTGGAGGTACCTAGTTTGATAGATCAGAAATTTCTTGTAGATTTTTCTTTCAGTAAAATAAAACTTGTTTCTTAATTAGTAATCTCCACCGACACTTAGACTCGTTTGAGTCCAATGTCACTAAAACCACCAATGTCACTAAAAACATTTTTCAAGGGGCTCACTTCACGAAATTACTAAAGTACCTACTTCAATGCAGATTTGATTAGTCTGATAATCGTACTGACTGATATTATTATGGCTAACCAACAACCGTCTACCCAATCACCATCAAACTGTACTGTAGATTGTAGCTTGGTGAAACGACCCCCATTTCGTGTTTCGTTCCCTGAGGGAATGAGCTAACTTAATGAGAAGGGACTCGATATCGATATCTATTCGATTAAATTCGAATCGTGAACATTCGAGGTATCGATGTCTCTGTTATTAATAATTCTGGTGGAGTTTTATAGCTACTCACATTTGTACCTAAGCTAAGTTTGCCTACAAGATACAATAATGTTTACTTATGTCATTGTAATACCTATCCCAATCTACCGTTCCAACCGTGATTTCTGTCGCGGAATTTTGGATTATTTATGGATTATTTACCTTTACAGCCACAACAGTCCACTGGATTATTTAGTTAATGAATAATAAACATAGGTACTGAACTTTACAACTTAAATTACAAACTGGTTTAATGAAGATTTGACGTCCTGTCACGTTAAAATTTAAACTCGCGGAGAAAATCTTGAATGACAATTCGCTGTCACATCCATCAAAGATATTTTACGCAGGTTGTGAAAATTCCAGTGCTTTGACCCCAGCTGGATAGCGTTCGACTACTTTTATTTTAAATACTTCCCCTTTCCCAATGGAGTATGTAAATCGATTCCCCCACTCCCCTCCCTACCCCCTCAAGTGGGGGGTCGGATGTCGAAGTTTTCTTGTTTCCCATTCGACTATTCGCATTTTTTATACCCATTTTCTACCCTGGAATTAATGAAAAACGGCACACTTCTGTCCGAGGTTCAAAGAGTTTGCCTAAAAAAGCGGCATTCAAACTAAATAGGTAATTCAGCTGTCACCAGAAAGATACAGTTACTTGGGACGAACCTGAAATATCTATCCAACTTTGCGAATACGTCAGATTTGTGTGGCTTTCTGCCTACCCCGCAAGGAATATGTATGAAGGGTGATATGATAGGTACGCCAACCGTTAGACAATGCCGATACAAGAGCGCATATAACCAACTTAAGCCCTCTTGTTCGTTCGGAGCCAATTTCCTAGTGAAAATTACATTCGCTCAAATGCAATAAGTGTCTTGTCCCGTCTCGTCTCAAATGTCGTAGCAGCCGACTGTGGCGCGAGGGAAGGAAGAAACAACCCTGCTTTCTGAGGAAGTCGGGTAAAAAGGATAAAGTTTTCATGTGGTATATTAGTGAGTCGATGAACGACCCTGGTGCTACAACCGCCTACAAGTATTCTAACATTACGTTCGCTCAAATGCAATAAGCGTCGCGTTTCAAACGTCGTAGCAGCCGACTTTGGCGCGGGGAGGTAAGAAAGATACAATCCTCCTTTCTGAGGAAGTCGGGTTAAAAGGATTACGTTTTAGTTCGAGAAGCTTGTGAGTCCACCAACGACTCGATGAAACCCTGATGTCATAGAATAACTCTCGGTGTCCCATACGACAAAAGGTGTCCAAAATGAGATTGAATGACTCGCAGTTTTGGGCGAAAACTGATCTTTTGAAGCAGGGCGGGGGCAATGATGTAGGCAGAATGGATGTCTCACTGATTGAGATACGTTCTGGAATACGGGCCTACATGTTGCCTACATGTCTCAAAAGATCCTTATTATCTATCGAACGTAATGATGTAGGTAAAGTTAACCAAAACTAATCAAAAGCGTTTTCCATTTTTTCACAAAAGCCGTTCAGCTTTTCCGCTAGTAAGTAATTTCGGTCGGTTTTCAAACATGGTTCAAAGTTCCAGTAAGCTCTTAGGTCCATTGTTGAATCCCGCTGAGCTTACCGGAGTTTGCAGTTAGTAACTTCCGACATAGACATGGCTTTTTGCCATCGCGTTTCATCATTATCTTACATTATTATCTCTTGGTAAGATAGTGCCATGTAATGTTTGGTAGGTTTGTACATCATCATCTTCCTGCCCTTATCCCAATTACTTGGGGTCGGCGCAACACGTTTTGTTGAACACAAAATCGTGTTGCAAAGGATTTGGCTTAATTTTACGACCGGCCACCTACCAGACGTCAACCCTCCTTGGGAATGCTTTTGTGGTGGATTAGGTAAGCACAACTGTCATTAATTGCAGAAAGCTTTATTGAGCCTTCTACAATGGACGCTTTTCAAGCATGGTTCAAAGTTCCAGTAAGTTCTTAGGTCCATTGTAAGGTCCCACTAAGCTAACCGGAGTTTGCAGTTAGTAACTTCCGACATAGACATGGCTTTTTGCCATCGCTTTTCATCGGAAATATTATTAACTTATCTCTTGGTTAGATAGTGCCATGTAATGTTAGGTAGGTAAGTACATCTGTCATTGCAAAAACCTTTATTACGCCTTCTAAAATGGTTGCTTTTCAAACATGTTTCAAAGTTTGGCAAGCTCTTAGGTCCATTGTAAGGTCTTGCTAAGTTTACCGAAGTTTGCAATTAGTAACTTCCGACATAGACATGGCTTTTTGCCATCGCTTTTCATCGGAAACATTATTTACTTATTACTTATCTCTTGGTAAGATATCATCTTCCTGCCGTTATCCCAAATACTTGGGCTCGGCGCAACACGTTTTGTTGAACACAAAGTCACAAAATCGTGTTGCAAAAGATTTGGCTTAATTTTACGACCGGCCGCCTACCAGACGTCAACCCTCCTTGGTAATGCTTTTGTAGTGGATTAACCGCCACCATACAGTTGGCCCTGGCTGTTTGGGTCGGGTTTATCCCTCGGTCGCCTCTTACGACCCCCACGGGAAGAGAGGGGGTGCTGCTATTCTACTCTGCCGGCACCACACGAGTGCCATGTAATTTTTGGTAGGTAAGTACATCTTCATTGCAAAAAGCTTTATTGAGCCTTCTAAAATGGTCGCTTTTCAAACATGGTTCAAAGTTCCAGTAAGCTCTTAGGTCCATTGTAAGGTCCCACTAAGCTTACCGGAGTTTGCAGTTAGTAACTTCCGACATAGACATGACTTTTTGCCATCGCTTTTCATCGGAAACATTATTAACTTACCTCTTGTTAAGATAGTGCCATATAATGTTATGTTATGCGCATCTGTCATTGCAAAAAGTTTTATTGACTAGGGCGTTTCAAATATTTCACAAAAGCCGTTCAAAATGATTGCTTATCAAACATGGTTCAAAGTTCCAGTAAGCTCTTAGGTCCATTGTAGGGGCCCGCTGAGCTTACTGGAGTTTGCAGTTAGTAACTTCCGACATAGACATGGCTTTTTGCCATCGCTTTTCATCGAGAACTTTATTTGTTTGGATAGAAACTTAAAAAAATGTTCTTTGACGCACTACGTTTTATTTATCCCGTAGTTGAAAGTTGCTAAATGCAGTTAAATGTGTTACTACCGACATTGAAAAAGTAAAAACCGGAATGTAGCTAGTATTCTTTGTCTTAACTAACCAAGGTACTTTTATTACCTAGTACCAAAGACATTTTATTATAGACACGGTACCTCCATACTGCTTGTACAAAAAAGTTGTTCCGTGAAATTCAGTGACACATCTCATAGCCTGACCAAAGCCTGACTGTCACAAGACTGTCACATTGGTCTCACGGAGACCAATTTGAAGGAACAACTTTTTGCTCAGGTGGCGTATCTAAAACCTAGAACCTACATTATAATATCACTAGCTGCCCGTCAGCGGTTTCACCCGCTGCAACCTATTATTCCGCAGGAAAAAAGCATTAGGTATTCGCCAAGAGATGTCGCTGTTAGTTTTCGGCGAAAACGTTTAAAACGCGAATCGGCTCGGTCACGCCACCTTTGCAAAAATATTGGAATATGCGTGATCCCGTAGGAATAAGACATTTTCCCGTGGTAAAAAGTAGCCTATGTGTTATTCTAGATATTTGTGCTTCTATATTTGTGCAAAATTTCATGTCAATCTAATGAGCCGTTTTAGCGTGATGTCGTAACAAACACACACACAAACATCCGCCTTTATAATATTAGTAGGATTAGTAGGATTGCCTAGTACCTACAAATTTTCCATGCAATCACGGCTAAAAACAAACATGTGGTATAGATAGTTACCAACTGAATTCACTTGAAATTCGATACATGAAGGCGGATAATACTTAGATTATCAGGAAAATAAAAACTTGAAAGTATAGGTTTGAGGTTCGAAAATAAACCCCGCAAAACAGTTAAAACAATTTTTCCTATTTACGTTATTTCCGGGAATGCATCCAATTTTCTATACCCTATAAAAGCTCTAAATAGTTAATGTAATGTTCCTAGTGGAAAAAGTTGTTAGTTACATATAGGGGAAGGTGGTATAAGATGGGGTCTTTAAGGAAAAACGGCGAAAACACCAAGAAATTCTTATTCTATGACACTGAAATTTGAGTAAAGAAACAAACACTCTTTCTTCTTTCATAATTCAATCAACAATTATACAAAAATATAAACGTCTAGTGAAAATTCAAGATTTTTAAAAACTACATTTTGCCCCGTCTTGCCTCCACCAGTGAGGTAAGACAGGGTACAGGTACGCGTAGGGGTGCTGAGGCATGATGGGGTACAACTCGATCAATCAAAGTTCTCACAATAGGGATAAATATGTATCGCCTCATCATAATTTGTCCTTAAAACCTTCACACCTATTAATAGAGTCCATAGGTGTACGCATGTTATGAGAAAGGGGGTACCCCATTGTGCCCCAAACTCCAACTAAAAAATAAATATTATTTTCGTGATTATAGATCAAGAGCTGCCATCTAGGAAAATTGCTCACTAATTAGTAAAATATATTTGTTCTGTGAAAAAAAATCTGCACCAGTTCTATCCGTCACGAATTTAATGCAGTTACGTAGTTAAATTACCCATATATTACATAGAAAGTGTTAAAATCAGTAAATTGCTCATAAAATCACAATGACTGCACTTTCCTCCATAGCACTTGCGGCAATCAATAACTTGCCCAAAAGGCCGTAAGATGGAGTTAGTAGTATTTTCAGAGCATGTTGAGAACATGCTTTTTTTGCGGGTCCCCGTCTTACCCACCTACCCCGTCTTATACCACTTTCCCCTACATTAAACATACACAGCACTTAAATTATTGTTTAAAACGGGATTATTATCGCGATTAGGTTTTTGTTTACCTCGATATTGCGGTTGCACGCTCCATATGGTCACGAGTAGACATGACCGTGACCATGGAGCGTGCAACCGCTCCGAAATATCGAGGTAAACACAAACCTAATCGCGGTAATAATCCCGTTTTAAACAATAATTTAAACATACACAGTTCCATCTACATACTATGTTGCTGCTATATGTATATAGATAACGAGGTCCTGTAGTCGGGTTGCAGTTTAACGAGGAATCTGGCCCGAGTACTGGCTCATACATAGTAAGCTACTGTAGCTATTATGTGAAGCACTACGAGCTACCCATTGACGGGATTCACTTACAAACTTAGTCATTATAGCTGGTGCCCGCGAACTTCGTTTCGCCAAGGGAAGTTTATGAGCCGACAGAAGCGGCACATCATGCAAAACAACTTTTTCAATACAGAAATGTTCTTATCTCTTAAAGTTTTGCCGAGCTCTATGTGTTCCGTCAGATAGGCAGACAGACAGGCCCTCCAGAGCTGATAAAGGTTCTCCATACCATAAAAGCCACAACAGTCCACTGCTGGATATGGGCCTCCCCCTATCGGGGGGTATTGCCATACTCACCACGCTTGGCAGGCGGATTGGCGAGCGCAGTGCATGACGTTGCATTGACAGGGCACGCTGCTGCCCATTCCCTGGATAAGTATCCCTTAGTAGCTTTTTACGACACCCACGGGTAGAATTGGGGTGATGCTATTCTAAGCATCACACGGCAAAAGGTTTTCACTAATCATAAAATACGATCAAGACGTTTATCTTCCACCATACCACACATCAAAAAATATCGCAAACACATTTTAGGTTTACCACACAGACTTCTTCATCTTCCTTGTACCTTCTTATTTTAGGTGGTGTTTGCTCTTCTAATTTTTCGGCACCATAAGGTTGTTTCTGGGGTTGTCGGGTCAGGTAGGTCTTCTTTTTTCGTGAGGTCGATCATACACACTAACAGATTACATTTTCAAATGTAGGAAGTGTAACATTTATATTGATTGTTAGCTGGTCTCCGCGAACTTCGTGTCGTTTCGTTCCTTATACCTATATTGAAAAATACATATTTCCACACCAGCGTCTCGAAAATTGTATCCATCACGCTAATTATGTATTAACTGTTGGAACCATATTTCTAAAACCGTAGATGCATTGCCAGCAGATGCCAGCAAAAGCGTTCCGTCAAGCTGAACAACTTTTACTTTGGAGCCATTTCCATATCTCTAATAGTTTAGCTGAGCTTCTAGTGGTGTTCCTGGTGGTCTGCATCAGCTACTTCAAACTTTCGATGTCTTTTCGCCAGAAGAAGCGTCCTATCAAGCTGACAACTTTTGCTTTGGAGCCATATCTGTATCTCCTATAGTTTACTTGGGCTCCTGTTGGTGAACCTGTTTGTCTACATCAGGTACTCCAACTTTTGATGTCTATTTGCCAACAAAAGCGTCCCATCAAGCTGAACAACTTTTGCTTTGGAGTCATATCTGTATCTCCTATAGTTTACCTGGGCTCCTGTTGGTGCAACTGACGGTCAACATAAGGTACTCCAAATTTTCGATGTCTACTCGCTAGCAGAAGCGTGCCATCAAGCTGAACAACTTTTGCTTTGGAGTCATATCTCTATCTCCTATAGTTTACCTGGGCTCCTGTTGGTGTACCTGGTGGTCTACATCAGGTACTCCAAACCTTGGATGTCTATTCGCCAGCAGAAGCGACCTATCAAGCCGAACAACTTTTGCTTTGGAGTCATACATCTATATCCTATAGTTTGGCCGGGCTCCTAATGGTGCTGCTGGTGGTCTACATCTGGTACTCCAGACCCTAGAGTGGTAAAATGTATCCTAGATGTTGACCCGACTAATAAGGTATTACGACACAAAATTTGGTTAAAATCCGTCCAGTAGTTTATCCGTGAAAGATGGACAAACAAACAGACAAACAGACAGACAAACAGACAGACAAACAGACAGACAAACAGACAAAAAAAATTTTATCGGTTGTTCTGAGATCTGTATCCTGAGCACAATTGAAAGTAAAAATCCTTTTTTTAAACTATCCCATGTACAGAATTGGTTTCGTTTCTGTTTTATTATATGTATAGATTAGTAATACCAGAATCGGACCCGAGTACTGGCTCATACATAGTAAGCTACTGTAGCTATTATGTGAAGCACTACGAGCTACCCATTGACGGGATTCACTTACAAACTTGGTCATTATTAGTAATACCAGAATCTGCCCCGAGTACTGGCTCATACATAGTAAGCTACTGTAGCTATTATATGAAGCACTAGAAGCTAGCAGCCCATTGAGGAGATCCACTTACAAACTTGGCTATTCCTTAAAGAATACCAAATACACCAGACAGAACAGACGAAAGGCAGTAAGGCACTGTGTAGATGTCAACTGATGACACCTGTCAGCAGCAGACGATAACGAGTCAATGCCACATTTCGATATCTTTCATCGGCATCTGGTACTGGGTCGATGACAGCGGTCAACAAGTGTCGCTAGCTGCCATCTACTCAGTACCGTTCATTTGAAAGCAGCATATTTTGCCAGATAACAAAGCAAACTCAAGTGTTTAGGACGAATTTTATCTGTCATAAACCTGAAATAATGCAGGTTTTGATAAAAACCCTGGGTTTATGATAAAAGTAAGTTTGTATTTTATCATATACCGGTTTTTGATTAAACACCTACGACAGATACTTTCTACTGCTATAGGTAGGTAGATAACGAGGTCCTGTAGTCGGGTTGCAGTTTAACGAAGAATCTCACCCGAGCACTGGCTCATACATAGTAAGCTACAGTAGCTATTATGAGAAGCACTACGAGCTACCCATTGACGGGATTCACTTACAAACTTGGTTATTATTAGTAACTATACCGGGAGTAACGGAAATGGTATAACAAGCTGAAAGGAGGTCAAGATACTCATGAAACTGAACAACTTTCCCCATGGAACATGGGTCGAAATATGAAAAAAAACTACCTTGACCTCCTTTTGGCTTGTTATACCCTTTCTGTTACTCCCTGTATAGAATAGATGCTAGTGTAGATATATTGATCTTTAAAAAGTAATATGAAGGGCAGTAAGTTGTAAACAACTACTAAAAGATGTTGCTAAAATCGTCGCTTTGGAGACGAGCATCAAGATGTTGATAAATTTGTTAGAATCGGCCAGGAGCCGGTAACTCAGTTCGCAGAAAAGTGGGATGGAACTCCACGATCCCGGGTTCAAGTTCCAGTCTAACTAAAATTCTAACACATTTTTAAAGGTTCTTGGTCTTATTTTCATTTATGACTTATGACAATAATAGTGCACTGTGGTTTGTTATACCATTGTAAGTCAACATAACAACTTAAATTTTTTAAGTAAGTAGTTTTCAACTCTCGGGATTTTTAGGCCGACCTACATACATCACTACGACCTAAGTACAGACTTCTACATTTTATTTATGTAAATATTCGAGTTATTTCCATCAGAAAAACGCACATAGCTTTTCTGCTCCAAACAAAAAAAAGCGAATAGAAAAATCCTCGCGAAATAAAAGCTAAAAGCGATAGGTTTCGCCACGGAGCTTTACCTCCAGAAGCTCGGATAAGCAAACTGAGTGTTTCTACAAAACAAACAGGATATTAGGAGCGCGGGGTGTAGTAGAGAGAAATAGGGGGTATAATACAGGGTGTCATGAAGTTTTATTTCATCCTAAAGAACACTTCTATATCAAAATAATAAACAAATGCCTAATACAAGCTTCCACAGGGTGGATTGGCGTTTTTTTTTTTTATATTCATCTTAAGGCGATTCATTTTCTATACAAAGTAGTGCAATAGTAAATCAACATAACAACTTAAATCCTTTAAGTAGTTTTCAATTCTCGGGATTTTTAGGCCGACCTACATACATCAGACTTCTACATGTTATTTATGAAAATATTCGAGATGTTTCCATCAGAAAAACGCACATAGCTTTCCTGCTCCAAACAAAAAAGCGAATAGAAAAGTCCTCGCGAAATAAAAGCTAAAAGCGATAGGTTTCGCCACGGAGCTTTACCTCCAGAAAGCTGGGATAAGCAAACTGAGTGTTTCTACAAAACAAACAGGATATTAGGAGCGGGGCGGCGCTAGTAGAGAGAAGTAAGGGGTATAATACAGGGTGTCATGCATTTTTATTTCATCCAAAAGAAAAATAATAAACAAATGCCTAATACAAGCTTCCACAGTATAGAGGGTGTAGGGTGGATTGGCGTAATTTCAAAATAAAACCTCTTAAGGCGATCTGTTTCCCATACAAAAATTGATTTGACTAACGTCTGTAAAGGAGACAAAAGTCTGATTAAAAATTTTGATGGGAAGTCCCATGGCTATATAACATTTTCGCAAAATACTCGAAATAACTTTTTAACCATCAGATTTCCTCGCAAAAACCAATTCACAACTTCACGAATATACTTAAAGTATTTGTAAGATCCTGTATACAGCTAAGGCGGAACACTACCTTCATTAGTAAAGGAGGTTCCGGTATCTTCTGCTAGACTACGTACTCTCCATAACATCGTACTGGGAAAATATCGCGTCTAGCGTATATTTTATTGTTGAAGTAAAAAGCCCTTGTTTTGGGTTTTAAATCTACTACAAACCCTTGTCATTTCGGCAAGTCTGTCTGTCTGTCTGTATGCCCCGCCCTCATAACTTCGTCAGTTCTCGAACGATCAAAAACTCATCAGTGTGCATAACTTACAAATGATGACAAAAATTAAATCTAGGTAATGTTTGATACATGTGAAGGGGGATACAATTCTTCTGCTTCTGCTATATTGTGCATGGGTGGCTTGGCTGGCTGACCCTTAAAATACAAACAGCAATTTTTTATACTGCCTGTATATCTGACTTGCTACAGCGAAATAAATTCCAAAGCGTAATATTTAGTGTAAGAACTAAGAGCCTTTAGTTTCCACCAAGTGTGAAACATGACTCTTATTAGCCAAGGAGGTTCCGGTGGCCGCCCCTTTACTTTAGAGTTCAGACTTTACAGTAGAAATTGTGTAAAGGAAAGCTTTTGACTTGTTAGCTCGTAGATGAAAATAAATTTAGCCTCGTAAGGACCAGAATCCTTTTTAGGGTTTCGTAGCTGTCACTGTCGTTTTGCTACTGACAGACAGAGAGGTGGCGCCCAGTCTACTGCCGCCAGTTCTAACTTTTTAGGCGCACTCTATAGCTTGCTTTTATATATATGTTACAGGCAAAACCCTTAACCAGTCAATAACGTTATTGACTGGAAAAACCAGTCAATTACGATATTGCCTAAGGGCCTCAGTCATAACCCTTATTGACTGGTTTTATCTATTAAAAGCAGTCAATAACGATATTGACTGACGTGCCCAGTCAAAACCCTTAATAGGTACGTCCGCCCCGGTGGCAGCAACCTATACTTGCTGGCTGGTCTGAGATCACCTTTAGGACCGTTAGATGGTCGCAGCCAGAATGGAAGTCTACTGTCTCGATCGCCGGTTGTTATTCCTGAGGACATTCCCAAGTCGCAGACGGCTCTTCATTATCTAATGCTGACATCAGCGGATACGTAGCTTAGTGTTGCGGCGGGTAGCACTCAATTGCGATGAGTTTATGTGCTATGCGGCGGAAAGCAGTGCGTTGCGGCGAGTTTCGGAGTGTAATGCGGCGGGTAGCACTGCGTTGCGGTGAGTTTATGTGCTATGCGGCGGAAAGCATTGCGTTGCGGAGAGTTTCGGTGTGTAATGCGGCGGGTAGCACTGCGTTGCGGTGAGTTTATGTGCTATGCGGCGGAAAGCATTGCGTTGCGGAGAGTTTCGGTGTGTAATGCGGCGGGTAGCACTGCGTTGCGGTGAGTTTATGTGCAATGCGGCGGAAAGCGGTGCGTTGCGGAGAGTTTCGGTGTGCGATGCGGCGGGTAGCACTGCGTTGCGGTGAGTTTAGGTGTGATGCGGCGGAAAACAGGGCGTTGCGGTGAGTTTCGGTGTGTTATGCGGCATCAGCGGATACGTAGCTTAGTGTTGCGGTGGGTAGCACTCAATTGCGATGAGTTTATGTGCTATGCGGCGGAAAGCAGTGCGTTGCGGCGAGTTTCGGAGTGTAATGCGGCGGGTAGCACTGCGTTGCGGTGAGTTTATGTGCTATGCGGCGGAAAGCAGTGCGTTGCGGAGAGTTTCGGTGTGTGTTGCGGCGGGTAGCACTCAATTGCGATGAGTTTATGTGCTATGCGGCGGAAAGCAGTGCGTTGCGGCGAGTTTCGGAGTGTAATGCGGCGGGTAGCACTGCGTTGCGGTGAGTTTATGTGCAATGCGGCGGAAAGCAGTGCGTTGCGGAGAGTTTCGGTGTGCGATGCGGCGGGTAGCACTGCGTTGCGGTGAGTTTAGGTGTGATGCGGCGGAAAACAGGGCGTTGCGGTGAGTTTCGGTGTGTAATGCGGCGGAAAGCAGTGCGTTGCGGAGAGTTTCGGTGTGCGATGCGGCGGGTAGCACTGCATTGCGGTGAGTTTAGGTGTGATGCGGCGGAAAGCATTGCGGTGCGGAGAGTTTAGGTGTGTGTTGCGGCGGGTAGCACTCAATTGCGGTGAGTTTATGTGCTATGCGGCGGGTAGCAGTGTGGTGCGGAGAGTTTCGGTGTGAGGTGCGGTGGGTAGCACTGAATTGCGGTGAGTTTATGTGCTATGCGGCGGAGAGTTTCAGTGTGCGATGCGGCGGGTAGCAGTGCGGTGCGGTGAGCTGGCTGTGACCATCTAACGGTTCTGATAATGATCTAAGACCAGCAAGGACGTACCTATTAAGGGTTTTGACTGGGCACGTCAGTCAATATCGTTATTGACTGATTTCATTAGATAAAATCAGTCAGTAAGGGTTTTGACTGAGTACCTTAGGCAATAACGTTATTGACTGGTTTTGCCAGTCATTAACGTTATTGACTAGTTAAGGGTTTTGCCTGTAACATATATATGTCACCGTGAAATTGCAAACAACGCTAGATTATAATATATCTCGCTAAATTACAATCTGTCGAAATATTGTAAGACATACACACGGATTACAATTTAACGTACCTATCAATTTTCAAAATATTACAATATTATGAAGTAAAACAGTAAAACTGTCAACTCGCGTTCTGATTGGTCGAACCTCATGTATATCGCGCAGCCATGTTTATTTGACAGCTGATCGCCATTTCGATGGGTATCGAACGTAAACAAACAGTGCATATGAGATTATTTTCTTATTTAATTAGTTTATATGAGCAATTTTCAACACGAATCTATAATAAAATGGAACAAAAACGGTTTGTTCACGCTCGAGAACCAACAAAAGCAATCAGCTGTGAAACAAAGATGGCGTCGTTGGCGACATGATGCTCGACTTGACCAATCAGAACGCGAGCTGAGTAATCGTATCACAGTTTCACGGATTTAGTTCGTTATATTGTAATCTACTGAAAAATTAAACGTTAAATTGGAATACGAGTGAATGTGTTACAATATTTCGACAGATTATAATTTAGCAAGATAGATTATAATCCAACGTTATTTCCAATTTTACGGTGACATATATACTCTAAGGGTGGCAGTATTCTTAGCCGCTACTACACAGTTACTCTTTTTATTTGATTACAATAAAGCTATAATTACCAACCTTGTATGTATTCAAACATTTAGCAAGCTTTGCTCGTTAACTCCATCCCGTACACAAAGCGAAATTGCCAGTATACGAAACAGTTTCACCACAAAGTAAGTATTGGCTAGCGCAATCCAGAGAGTCGGCTTCGAGCAAACGCGGCTAAACTCACTCAGACATCCAAACGCGTCGTTTACGCGCTCTGTGGAACCGTGTCGAACCGGCTTTGGTTGAGTGTGAACGGCGCGTTCGGTGCGGGTGGACGGAATGGCGAGTAAATAAAAATATTTTTGTGATGTGTTTGGGTGTAATAACACCACAGAAAATTGTCTATTGTCATTTTTCATTTTCCCACGCAATAATGAAAAGTAAGTAGAACTCTTTTATTTGTTAAATACATACCTACTTCAAAACACTAGAAATGGAGGGATTTCTTTTTAAAAAAAATATTTTTCGTTCGTAATATGTGGTTTAACGTTTTAGGTACGTACCTACGTAGAAGTAGGTAGGTTGCATTTTAGTTTGATTTGGTAGGTTAAATGGGTTTAGGTAGGTACCTACCCACAGTAGATAGATACCTACCTAGTCAGCATTTGAGGTGTAGCGATGAGTACCGAAATACCGATAGCAAAAGGTCCAGGTTATGTCATCTTCATTTCCGATCATCAGGTAGGTACCTTAACCTACCTATGGTAGTCCAAATGGACTATTACGATCCTGGATATTTTTTCATTATTTCGTCACGGCAGCTGGTGACCTTCGAAACTATAGTAGGTAAGTAGGTACTTATACTTCGAAACTAAAGTAGGTACCTACCAACGCGTTCCCGCGTTTTTCATGACGTCATGTTCATGTCATGATAGGTACCTACCAACCTACCTACCTACCATTCCCAGCGCGTATCGCCCGCCTGCCAATACGTTGGTAGGTAGGTAATCTGTGTGCGACTGACTACTGACGGTACGTTTGACTTTCATGATGGCTTGACTCCCTGTTCAAAAATACCTACCTGTGAACCATAAGTACCTAACCTACTAAAGTTCGTGACGGCAAGATAGGTATTTTTTTGGGCCTTTCTTTAGATAGATACACTTGTTTTCCGTGGAAAACACCGACGAACGACGTGAGGAACCCTTTTTCGTGTCGGTCATCGCCCCCGGTCAGTCCTCTACCTACCTGCTACCTACTTACCTACCTGCCTATCTCGCTATACTCACCACTTAGTCTTGTGACCCAAACCCATTGCCTATCTACCGATGTAGGTGGGGACCTACTTGTTTCCTATTAGAAATATGACTTTCTACTCAGGTAAGTAAGTACCTACTTCCATAAGGTAAAAAATATTTCATATCGGCCACGTAATTTCCGAGTTTATCAATTGCATATATCTAATTCATACTTACAAACGATAGGTAACTTCATAAAAAACAGAAAGTGATCGAAAGAAGGGGCGAGCTGGCCTTCTGTAAATTCTCTATTTTGTGGTTTCACAGTTAACCGATGCAGATAGGGCTGCCCCAGACGCTCTTGGATAAATTAGATTTTTCTACATCAACAGCGAATAGCATCACCCCAAATCGTTCTCGTGGGTGTCGTAAAAAGTGACTGGGATTTAAGTGTTGATTTGTCTTGCGATTTTGGTCGACAGGCTGACATCCTGTCACTATGGTGATACACTGCCTTCCGAACGACTCTCAAACTTTTGTCAGACGTGGTGTAAATGGCCGTTTTTATAGCCGTGTGTTGTATACATTCAAATATAGGGTGAAATTTTACTAGTGACCGATGACGAAAACTCAGAACCAGCTGGTGATAAGGAACAACTTTCCCCAAGGAACATAGGTCGAAATACGAAAAAAAAAATTGACCTGGGTCTAGTAACCTAAATCAACTGATCGGCAATTTTGTATGGGAGGTCCAAAATTTTTTTTCGTATTTCGACCTATGTTCCTTGGGGAAAGTTGTTCCTTATCACCAGCCGGTTCTGAATTTTCGCTATCAGTCACTAGTAAAATTTCACCCTATATTTAGCAAGCATTGCCAGTATACGAAACAGTTTCACAGTTAACCGTCGCAGATAGGGCTGCCCCAGACACAAATTACACCCGTACAACGCACAAGCACAACGCTGCGTCGCGTCGATGGATGCGTCTGTCAAACCGTTTGACAAAACCCCCATTTACGAAATTTCGTGAAAATCGAGCCGTTTCAGAGATTCCTGTTAAAAATATACAATATTGATAGTTTGTGTTGCACCGACCCCAAATAAATTGGGATAAGGGCAGGCAGATGATGAAATTAGATGGATTGTGATGGATGACTCCCTAGAGGTGATGGTAACCCTATCTGCAGACGAGGAAAAGCCGCCAATCCGCGCTAATCCTTAGTTAGCGGACGAGCCTCGGCGTGGAGTTTGGAAACTCAGCGGTTTGTCCTTCATCAAGCCCTTCGTTTCCACGGAAAGGTAATTTTTTTATTCTTGACAGCCCAGAAACAGAAGTAACTTTTACTGCAAGTAGAAGGAAAACATAAATTACTTTCAAAAATTTGCTAACACAGCATTTTGTCAACAAAAAACGACCCTTAATACAAACAGCGCGCCCTACAAAGACTTCTAAAGGCACAAAGGGCTAAACTGAAGGGCATCGTTAAAGCAACGAGCTTGAACCTGAAACCACCTGTGAAAAGGGCGCGGCAAACAAACCGTGTGGGCCCTTTCAAGTCAAAAGGTGGAATACTATACTACGGAAAGAGTTTGGGGGACGAAAATTATGGGAAAATGAGACGTTCTGCCGATAAACCGTCATAAAATCAAGTCCCTTGGAGAGAGCGGCTGGTACTGATTATGGATATGGCTATGGCTGGCGGAAATTCCAGATCCTGACTTATGACGTGCCTGCATTTAAAATATAATTCACTATTCGAACTTTTTTTAGCCATTTCTGTACCCTAGTACTATATTCTACCTAGCCTACCTATTCGTGGAGCAAAATTATACCTTGTCCTAATCTTATTTTGGGATAGATATAGGTAGGTACGTAGATACATTAATTGTAACTAAAACGATGGACAAAAAGCCATTCAAATTTTGGTCAATATCCAAACGACCGTGAACGTACGTATTTCAGGCAAACTTTACACACAGCTCGCACCAAAACGATCCACAATTCAGTAACATTCCCACTATTTTCCACCAATCACGTAGGTTTCCCATCACGGCAACTGCGTCAGCGGCTGCGGATTCGTCGGTTTGAATTTCGAACCACGTTTCACACGAATTGTAACCGCTGCTGGCCGGAAAAATGTAGTGGAACTTTGAAATTCGGAACGGATAGGGTCACCACTTTAATAACAGTTTTGTACAAGGTGTTTAAGAAAAGTACATTCTGACTGCGGTCCTATTTACGTAAAAGGCTAGCCGCCCATGAACCAGATCAACTTTTCCTACCCTTTTTACCCACGACAACTTTACACCGAAGACGGTATATGCGTATGGGAGAATGTGAGTGAATGTGTGTTTGTTTGTTAGTTTGTGTGTGCAAACCTATGTTACCAAATATCTACCAAACCGCTAGTCCGGTTTTCAGTGATTGATTTGTATTTTTTTGGTTCATGTTTTTAGATAAGTATTACGCGAACAACTTACCAGGGGCGCTGCAATAAACATTTGTTTGTGCCAATCAATGTTCCCAATTATCTCTAAAACCACTAGTTCTATACTGACGCGGTTTTCAGTAATGAAATGAGTATGATTTTGATTGGTGGATGTTCTTAGATTTACGCTTCTAACTCACCAGGAAACATTACAGGAAACTGTCGTGGGTGTTTTCAAAATTTAAATTTTGTTTTCACTTGTATGTCAATTTATTCAATCGGCCAATAAAAAAACTCCCGAACTGTGAGATCTGGAGACGTTTAAAAGACGGCCCCAATTAGCCAGAAAAGAGTAAATAATCGTGGTAAATTCGCACAAGCCAATACGAGTAACAATTTTCTGTAAAAATCAGTGCTTTCTTAAAAGTTTTATTATTGTTACACCTCCGAGAGGTACCATGTTATATTCCTAACACCCAGCACTCTGACTAAATAACACCTACCTAGTTTAGCTAGAGGTGCCTGTAGCATGTTACAGAATACATAATAGGGTCTGTTGGCAAGTTTGCACTTTAGTTATGCCAGGCGTGCTTGCTCGGTAGAAAATTGAAGCCCATTCTGAACTTTAAACTACAGCCATCATGCTTTTGTTTCGTGGTTAGCCAATGTTGGTCAGGCTGAAAAAGCACAGTAATTTAAAAAGTCTGTCGACACATTTCGGTTTTCGAGAGTCTTTTAAACCTGGTTCGAAGTCGATCATTTTGGAAAACCACTGAAGACCGTTTTAGCACAAAATAGAAAGTTTACAGAAGGTTCACTCGGCCCTATTTCGGGTTTTCGCGATTGGCATTCGTTTCAAAGCCAGGGTTGCTACTGTCAAAAATCTCTAAGTATAAAAACGTCAAAACAGCATAATCTGACAAAGAACGTCGTATGATTGAGCAAATTTTAAATCCAATAAATATGACATTCGTGTCAACCACCTTCTTATTTACCTTGACTTCCCTTGAGATCCCGGTTTTTTCCAGTTTTCGTCAGTAAGCGTCAAAATCGTCGCTAGTACTGAGTGAGCCATCTGATAAAGGCGCCCGCGCGCCGTTTTTCTAATTTGTGGTTTTAGTCTGGTTTTTGTGGTAAAGTCACACACTTTTTAATACTCTACAATTTTAGTTACCTACACCCATATAGAAAAGAATTCCGTCATATCAAGGGGGCGTGCACACGATTGATGACATCACTGCTCTGTGACATATTTGACAAGATTTGTCAAAGCCGCTGATACAAGCTGATAGACAAAATTCTTGACCAAAAACCGCAGACTTGCGTATTGCACAATACCACAAATTAGGAAAACGGCGCGCGGGCGCCTTTACCAGATGGCTCACTCAGTACTAGCGACGATTTTGACGCTTACTGACGAAAACTGGAAAATACCGGAATCTAATAAATAATAATAATAATAAAATAATTTATTTTCTCGGAAATAATGGAACAAAATTTACAACAAATAGAATTATAAAAAGAGACATTATAGAAATCTTAAATACTAATACATATCTAATACTAATCATAATCTCAGGAGAATTCAAGGTAAATAAGAAGGTAGTTGACACGAATGCCATATTTATTAGATTTAAAATTGGCTCAGAATCATACGACGTTCTTTATCAGATTTTGCTGTTTTGACGTTTTTAGAGGTTCTTAGAGATTTTTGACAGTAGGAACCCTGGCTATGTAACTAATGCCAATCGCGAAAATCCGAAATAGGGCCGAGTGAGCCTTCCGTTAACTCTCTATTTTGTGACAATATCTTCCAGTTCGTTCAGAAGCAAGTGACAACACACAAACATTCTCCAGTGGCCATTGTCAGTTCAGATTACCTGACAACAATGGTGGGACGTGGGACCACAATACGATGCGGTGTTTGCTGTAAGCTGTCCACTGGCTTGGGCCACAAAATAGAGAATTCACAGAAGGTTCACTCGAGTCTATTCAGGATTTTTACTTGATAAATAGGATGAAATTTTACTAGTGACCGTTAGCGAAAACTTAGAACTGGCTAGTGATAAGGAACAACTTTCCCCAAGAAACATAGGTCAGCCGATCAGCTGATTTCAGTTAGTAGGTATGGGAGGTCAAAACTTTTTTGTATTTCGACCTATGTTCCTTGGGGAAATTTATCCTTATCTCTAGCCGATTCTGAGTTTTCGCTATCGGTCACTAGTAAAATTTCACCCCATATAGTCAGGGTTGCTACTGCCAAAAATCTCAAAGTATAAGAATATCAAAACAGCAAAATCTGATACAACAACGTCATATGATTCTGAGCAAATTTTAATCCAAGAAAAAATATGTTCGTGCCAACCATCTTCTTAGTTACCTTGACTTCCCCTGAGATTCCAGTTATTTCCAGTTAAACTCAGTAAGCGTCAAAATCGCCGCTAGTACTGAGTGAGCCATCTGTATAGGCGCCCTGCCTAATTTGTGCTTAGGCTGTAGACCAAGCGCTCGTTGACAAAGTCTTACCTAACAAAGCTATCTATTGAACGAACGTGTACTATAACGATAGATACCTAATGTTTAAGAGGTTAAAGAGATATTAGGTTTCCATCCTCCTGAATTGGTCTTTGAAAACTTTTGTCACCTGGTGCAAATGGCCGTTTTTACAGCCTACCCTGCAAGTGATATTAGGCATGATATTATATGTATTGTATAGAACCACAAAATAGAGAATTTACAGAAGGCCAGCTCGCCCCTTCTTTCGGTCACTTATGCCTACTCTTTAGGGTTGCTACTTTTACTTTCTGATTTTTTTAATGAAGTTGTCATCGCTTCCCTTTAGTCTCATCGCTTCCCTTTAGTCGCTTTCAACTCAAATGCTGACTAGGTAGGTATCTATTTACTGTGGGTAGGCACCTACCTACCTAAACCCATTTAACCTACAAAATCAAACAAAAGCGCAATCTACCTACTTCTACGTACGTACCTAAAACGCTAAAGCACATATTACGAACGAAAAATAAGATTCTTAAAAAGAAATCCCTCCATTTCTAGTGTTTTGAAGTAGGTATCTATTTATTTATCAACTAAAAGAGTTCTAAGTACTTAATTTTCATTATTGCGTGGGAAACTGAAAAATGACAATGCACAATATTGTCTGTGGTGTTATACACCCACAAAAACATTTTTCTTTACTCGCCATTCCGTCCGCCCGCACCGAACGCGTCGTTCACACTCAACCATGAGCCGGTTCGACACGGTTCCACAGAGCGCGTAAACGACGCGTGTGGATGTCTGAGTGAGTTTAGCCGCGTTTGCTCGAAGCCGACTCTCTGGATTGCGCCAGCCAATACTTACTTTGTGATAGAACTAAGTATACTTACCTAGATGACTTACATACTTACTTAGGCATGATATTACATGTATAGAACTATACTTAGATGACTTCTTGTTCATATCGTAATTGGGTTACAATGACAATCCCGTTCAGTTATTAGGTTAGTTAGTAATTGCGTGTGTATAATTAGAGCTATTCTAACTAACGTGGGTTAATTCTGGTTAATTACACTCGTATAATTTCGCGAGGGTGTGGTATATGTCTGGTAATTGATAATGCAGTTAAAAGCCGTTTTGCGTTATTAAAATAATAGTACAGGCAAAATTCTGTGGAAATGCCAAAGCCACACAACCAAAGCATTTTTTTTTTTCAATTTTTCCTTTGCCATGTGAAGGACACCTGTATTTGGTTTTAACCAAAGAGGAGGAGGTTCTCATTTTGTTGCGTTTTTTAAAATGTTATAACTCTTAAAAGTTTATACACACATCATACCAGCCTATCGAAATCTACTGCTTTGCTGTACGTAGGTCTTTCCCAGGGTAGGTACGCCATTAGCCTCCATCTCCTGTTTTCGCCATATTATCAATACCAACCGCCATGTTTTAGGCGATATTTACATACATGTGACGTAAGACGTGAGACGTGAGGGCAACCGTCGGCGATGAGACGCGCGTATCACGGGTGCAGAAAACGTCTCTTATGTTACATGTATTTTTAAGGAAACGGTTTCGAGCTGCTTTCTCACCCATATTTCATCGGTCCATCGGGCAAGAGGGCTTTCAAAATTTACTAAAGTTATGTGTATTATTTTGATTATATAATTGTTTATTAACACTCGTATTTTTTCTTTCAGGTAAGGCTCCGCTAGTGCATGGCATGTTAAGTAAGAGAGTGACCTTTTCTCTTCCGCTCCTGCGCCGGTACGTAAGACTTTTTGCACTTTGCCACCGGTGGAGGGCGCTTAATTGATGTGGGTGGAGGAACTGTATTTGTTTATCAATTATCAAGAGATCATCAAAAATATTGAAATTTGGCAAGCCTCGATCGGTGCCTCGATAGCTCAGTGACAGAGCGCGTGGGACGGTCAGGTCACCCAAGCAGTCTAGGTTCGAGCCCCGGTCGATGCATAACATTCTTCCATTTTCTTTTGTTTACTTATGTATGACTCGTGAATTTTGTTTCTGTGGTAACGAACTTTGTAAAGTAGGTCAATAGGTACTATAGTCCGAGCGACCGCTGGTCTCAACCATATCTCACAAAAGAATAGAATATTTTAGCTATGTACGGGTAGAGGAGCTCTAGTACTTCAGATTGGTCGTGGTCTGCCGCGGCGCAGCTTGGCACGTTAGGCGGAGTAGCTAAAAGTTTGCCCTCTGAAAAAAGTTAAAAATATCTCATCGAAGAATAGAATGAAAATATATCGTACCGATAGCTTGCTTGAGTCTGCCTACATATATACTGGTCTGCCTGGCCACAGCCTGGAAGTTTTCCCGGTCCGACCACTTTTACGTTTTTTAGTAAAAAAATTATCTCTTCGAATAATAGAATAAAAATATGTCGTACCGATAGCTTGCTTAAGTCTGCCTATAAAAATACTGGTCTGCCTGACCACAGCCTGGCAGTTTTCCAGATACGAACACTTTTACTTTTTTTGAGAAAATTTACAGAGCTGAAAATCTCACTTCTGTACACTGACTAATTTTCATTTTATTGACCGGGCCCACTCCCAAAAGGACCGACGGCTTAAAGTGCTCTCCGAAGCACTGAACGTCGTCACACTCTCTTTCAAGTGGGACCAACAACCTGTAATCAATCAAAACAGCAACCGGAACCGATAGCAAAGGTGCAATGTTTTATTGAACAAGCTGATGTATTGAAACAGAAAAACCCGGCTGCGGTAGTTTCAAAGTTGTATTTTGCGATAAAAATCCGCCATCTTGAATTTATGAATTTTTAGTATAAAGTAAGGCCAACCAGACGAAATAAAAAGTGTAAATAAATCTGAAAGAGACAGCTGACATTATACCATATGAAAGATAAGGAGATTGTAATAACTGTCACTGAGTCATACAAAAGTTGTTTACATTAATTATCTCGTTTCGTTGGCCATACTTTAGCCAGTGTCTTTCGCACTGCTTAGACGAATCTAACGACACCTCATATGTCAAAATCCAACTATCCGTTTGGGCTGTAGCCCGTGAAAAATAATTTTCTTGTCCACATACATACAAACATACATACATACTCTCGAAAAACATAACCCTCCTTCTGAGGCAGTCGGGTAAATATACAAATATACTGCAGATGCATCAGCTGTTGAAATACTAATAAACAGATCATAGTCGTCTTAAATCTTGGTTCGTGACCCGCGTTCTATGGAATACGTCCGCAACTACCTTTTAGGGGCATTGCATTGTCACGACTCATAATGATTAGTCGTCTGTGTATTTGTTTGTTTGTAATTTAATGTGACATCTCAATCGTGCCTTCCTATATGTTAATGAGTTAGGTACTAGACTATAGGCCAATGCTGCCCTCATAAGCATAAGCAACGCAATCGACATTTTTGGGCAATTTGAGTTATATACATATTCGGAATCGGCGTAATGAGATCTACAAGGATCACTGACTCTTTTTTAAATATCTATATTTTATCCCATATTTCTATTTAGCATAACCAACGCAATCGACAAAAATAAAGTGGACATCCTAGTGATAACCATCGTAATGGCTATTACGGCGTATGTCACCACACATTTCTTTTTATAAAAGTAAACATAAATATCATAAGATCACTTACGATCATTATAATCAGGTTTAGGTTTTCTAAATCAACATAACCACTAAACATAAACAACGCAAAATCCAATACGTCAGTTATGTGAACTTTATGTGTAGTTTCGGTAAAATATTAACTGCAAGAATATTAAACATAACCAACGCATTTGACATACACGATGCATAAGATTAAAATGTTGGTGTTCTGAAACATAATTTTGCAACCATGGCAGAGATCTCTGCAACCATGTCAGAGGACTCAGCTACCATGTCAGAGGACTCTGCAACCATGTCAGAAGACTCTGCAACCATGTCAGAGGACTCAGCCACCATGTCAGAGGACTCTGCAACCATGTCAGAGGACTTTGCCACCACGTCAGAGGACTTTGCCACCACGTCAGAGGACTCTGAAACCATGTCAGAGGACTCTGCCGCCATGTCAGAGGCCTCTGCAACCATGTCAGAGGTCTCTGCAACCATGTCATAAGACAGTGCAACCATGTCTGAGGACTCTGCAACCATGTTAGAGGACTCTGCCACCATGTCTAACGACTGTGCATTCATGTCAGGGGCCTCTGCAACTATGTCAGAGGACTATGAAACCAAGTCAGAGGCCTCTGAAATGATTTTAAGAAGCCTCTGCACCCATGTCAGAGAACGCTGCATTCATGTCAGAGGCCTCTGAAATGATATCAAAGGACTATGAAACCAAGTCAGAGGCCTCCGAAATTATTTTAAGAGGCCTCTGCACTGCAACCACGTCAGAGGACGCTGCATTTATGTCAGAGGTCTCTAAAACGATGTCAGAGGACACTGCAACCACGTCGGAAGCCTCGGCAATCATGTCAGAGGACTCTGCCACCATATCAGAGGACTCTGCAACCATGTCAGAGGACTCTGCAACCATGGCAGTGTTCCCTGCAATGCAGCCATATCAGTGGACTATGAACCCAAGTCAGAGACATTTGTAACGATTTTAAGAGCCCTCTGCAACCATGTCAGAGGACGCTTCAACCATGTCAGAGGACTCTGCATTCATGTCAGAGGACTCTGCAATCTCTGCATTCATGTCAGAGGACTCTGCAACCAGAACAGAGGTCTCTGCAAACATGTCAGAGGCCTTTGCAACCATGTCAGTGGAATGCAGCCATGTCAGAGGACTCAGCAACCATATCAGAGGACTCTTCAACCATGTCAGAGGACTTTTCAACCATGTGAGAGGTCATTGCAACCATGTCAGAGGTCTCTGCAGCCATGTCAGAAGTCATTTCAACCACGTCAAAAGACCCTAAAACCATGTCAGAAGTCATTGTAACCATGTCAGAGGTCTCTGCAACCATGTCAGAGGTCATTGCAACCATGTCAGAGGTCTCTGCAACCATGTCAGAGGTCTCTGCAACCATGTCAGAGGACTCTGCAACCATGTCAGAGGTCATTGCAACCATGTCAGAGAACTCTGCTGCAGAAGGGCTAACTCTATTTATTAATTATCAAAAGCGCAATTAGATTTCCTAGACATAAGCGACGCAATCGACGCAATTGCGTTTGTTATGCCTAATAAAATGCGTACATTTCAATTATGTTTACTAGGCAATAAGATTTTTTCTTATTTTTTAACTTTATAACAATAAAAAGAACAAGAAAAGGCCATGTTCTGTAAAGTACACGATCGTGTGCAAAGTAAAAAGTAAAAATTATTTTGATATTCGTTATAGTTTCGGCAGTGCACGTAAAAAACAAAAAAAAACTTTATGGCGCCATTTCTCGAAATCGATCGGAATGCAAGTGCGTTGCTTATGCTTATGAGGGCAGAATAGGGCACAGAATAAATAATAGTACTAGGATAGGGTGTTAAAAGAACTTTGTGTGGTCCTCCTAATAAAAGGAGTTTGGGCATAAAACGGCCTGAGCAGGCGCTATTTTACACGCTTTCACAAAAGAGACGTGCGACGCGTCAAGTAAGACAACTTATTTACACTGGTTATTTTTATTTAAATACTGGTTATTTTAGTATTTGTATGGATTTGCTGACGATATTACGTAAATATATTGCACTAACAAAGTAAAGTACTCCAAAAAAGGGAGTACTTTGCTAAAAATTGAAGTTAGCTGTATGGCTAACTAACCCTTTGCCTGATTCTAAAGAAGACATTGACAGAGTATAACCGAATAGAGAAAACACAACGATACCGCGTTTTAGGATACTATCAGTGACATCTGTTGGTGAGTAGTTATAGCAGGGGTGCAGTAGTAGTAGAAATAAATCAGACATTATGCAAAGGGTACAATTATTATTTTTTCGGGGGGCTTATCTTATAAATGCATCGCGACTTTGATTTTCATTACTTACTTTGTAGGTACAAAGAACCGATATGGTTTAGGGTGCAGGTAACATTTTGAGAATTCAACATTTTATTCAACATTTTGGTCCTAAAATCTTATTTACACTGTTTTCTTTTTATTTAGTCTGGTTAATTTAGTATTTGAATGGACAACCAGTATAAGTTGCTCCCTGAAATGGGTAGGTGGATTTGCTGGCAACAGTACGTTAATGGCTCCATGGCTCTTACAAAGTAAAGTCACAAGTTAAAACGGCGCGCGAGGCTAGTAAAGTACTCCAAAAAGGGAATACTTTTCAAAAAATTTGAGTTGGCGGTATACGTCTACTTTGCGTATGCCTGATTGTAAAGAAGACATTGACAGAGTATAACCAAACAGAGAAAACACAACGATACCGCGTTTTAGGATACTATCAGCGACATCTGTTGGTGAGTTGTTATAGCAGGGCTGCAGTAGTAGAATAAAAATTAGGCAACATGTAAAAATATTATTAATATTTATCTACACTAATATAATAAAGAGGAAAACTTTGTTTGTTTGTTTTTTTGTATGTATGTAATCGATAAACTCCGAAACTACTGGACCGATTTCGAAAATTCTTTCACCATTAGAAAGCTACAACATTCCTGAGTAACATAGGCTACTTTTTACCACGGGAAAATTCCTCATTTCCACGGGAAAACGGTTAGCAGTAGGAAAAGCGGGAAATACAGCGGATATTACCCAAATAAGCCAAACCGCTTTACCGATCTTCGCGAAATTTGGCACTGATATTACTAGCATAGTAAAGATGGACATGGACTTCTTTTTGTCAGCCCTCGAGGATCTGGAGTACGAGTACCTGATGAAGACCACCAGCATCCCATCTAAACTATAAAAGATACGGTCATGGCTTCATAGAAAAAGTTGTTCACCATGACGGGCTGCTTCTGCTGGCACATGGTCATCGAGGATCTGGAGTACCTGATGAAGACCACCAGCATCCCATCTAAACTATAAGAGATACGGCCATGGCTGCATAGAAAAATTTGTGCATCATGACGGGCCGCTTCTGCTGGCACATGGTCATCGAGGATCTGGAGTACCTGATGAACGTCACCAGCATCCCATCTAAACTATGAGAGATACGGTAATGGTTTTTAAGTAAAAGTTACTCAGCATGCCAGGCCGCTTCTGCTGGCACATGGTCACGAGGGTCTGGAGTACCTGATTTAGACCACCAGCATCCCATATAAACAATAAGAGATGGTAATGGCTTCAAAGTAAAAGTTATTCAGCATGACGGGTCGCTTCTGATCGCACATTTACCTCTGCTGGATTGGAGTAATGGACTTTTTACTACGGGCAAAGATCCAATTTCTACGGGAAAACAGGTAAGTAGCAGCGGGTGAAACCGCTGGGCGGGCTGCTAGTTAATAATATTTTGTTAATAATATTTATTAATAATATTAATTATATATATAATTATTAATTTTTATTAATAATATTTTTACATGTTGCCTAATTTTTATAAATGCATCGCGACTTTGATTTTTTATTTTTATTTTGTAGGTGAACCGATACGGTTTAGGGTGTCGGGGTAACGTTCAAGGCATCGCTGCAGCCGTCATAAATAGGAAATGCAATATCCGTCGGCAACGCTTTTATCAATGGTTTGTCAAATAAGTACTAAGGCAAAGAAAAACCAATGGGTGAGTTGATTTGCTTTGCTAGAGATAATACTAACCAAAGACTTCTGTCAAGTAAGACAACGTTCAACATTTTAGGAATTCAACTTTATAGGAAACTAAGAAGTTCAACATTTTGAGAATTCAACATTTTGGTCCTAAAGGCTTATTTACACTGTTTTCTTTTTATTTATTCTGGTTAATTTAGTATTTAAATGGATAACCAGTATAAGTTGCTCCCTGTAATGGGTAGGCGGATTTGCTGGCGATAGTACGTTAAAACATGGCTCCATGGCTCTTACAAAGTAAAGTCATAAATTAGGAAAACGGCGTGCGGGGCTAGTAAAGTACTCCTAAAAGGGAATACTTTTCAAAAAATTTGACGGTATGCCGTCTCTTTGCTTCATTGTAAAGAAGACATTGACAGAGTATAACCAAACAGAGAAAACACAACGATACCGCGTTTTAGGATACTATCAGCGACATCTGTTGGTGAGTTGCTTGCTATAGCATAGCTGCAGTAGTAGAAGAAAAAAATCAAACAACATGCAAAGGTAACAAATATTATAATTTCTGGGGGCTTATCTTATAAATGCACCGCGACTTTGATTTTCTTTACGCCTTTATGCCAAAATTCTTCCCTTGTTTTCGTGAAATCCATACGATTTGACACAATCTGAAATAGTTCACTCGCGCAAGATACCATTACCAAGTCTCTACCACAAATTAGGGACACACACAGAGCGCAGGGTGCCTTTACAGATGGCTCACTCAGTACTTGCGATAATTTTGACGCTAACTGATTGAACCGGAAATAACTCGAAATAATTCAGTATTTTGAATCGTCTGTCTGTCTCTGTAGCTATACTTCATTGTATGTCAATAAATTCTGTAAGTATGTCTTTTTCTTGTAATAAAGTATATTAAGGTATGTTATGTTGTACGACGAAACAATCATAACAACTTTCGCAATATTGCAAGTATCATAAATCCAGGACATCTGCATCGGACTGTGCACAACTTTGGACAGCTGGCTTTCCACTCTGACCAACTCAATATCGACTTTAATACCTAGGGAATACGGCTCAGCCGGCCGCAAATATGACTTTGTTGACAGTTATAATCTACCACAGTTCTGATCCTTGGTTTAAACCAAAATGGACTTTAAAGCCTGGTGTTAGCGCCGGAATGGCATGCAGTCTGAAAGTTGCGAAAACGGTTTTGAATGTTGATGCACTCTGTTCCTCGATTCCATAGATCATTATACACTTCCCATCAGAAAAATCGAAACACCTCGGTTTTTCTTGTTTTTGGCCGAATTAAACACCAAAATGTATTGTTTGCATTAAAAAAATTATATGACTGTGTAGCTGGCAGTTTTGTCTTTTCAGTGTGTATAAAAAAAATCAAAATTCAAAATTGGAACTCCACCTGTTTGTTCTGTAAATGAGATGAATGACTGAGACACGTTTGCAGTTTGCGCCTTTTAACGATTCATAGCATTTTTAACATTAAAATTTAGAGCTTGTCTTAGCTTATCTTAAAACTTTTGTTTTTTTAGTTGTTTACTGTGACTTTGGATCGCCTGAAAAAAATAAGATTTTATCTGAATCATGGGTATTTTGCCCGTTGAAGCCGCCCATGTGGTGACATTGCCAAATTTTGAACTTGGTCATCGTTTTGTGGCTGAATGTTTGCATTTAAGCCTGACCTCTGTTCATAAAGCTTACAAATGCTATCAGAAGACTGATCTGTTTACGCGATGTTTAGAATCTGTCAGAAATTGGGTCAGTTCTGACCGACATGATCGAATTAATGTTATGAGTTCTTTGCAAAATCGACGCCTTAGCGCTTTTCAACTGCGGCAAAAGCTATCAAATGTACAAAAGGTGGCTGAAAGTGGCTCTTCAATCAGAATAAGGTTAAAGGTACTTTGACTGGTACCGCAATAGCCAGAAACGGGCCCAAATCAACTGCAGACACGAAGACAAAATCTGTCATGCCGTCGGCGCTGATTCCTTCCCAAACCTTTCACGAACTGTCACCATAACTGACCTTTTTATCAATGCAACATTGTGTAAAGCATTTTTAATCCTTTCTGTAAACCATAGTGCTTCCGTGGTTACCATTCAGCGTAATTCTTCACTCAGCAGAAAAGAGGAATTTGATCCATTGGGTATACGACCAGTTTAGGTGCTCACTTGCAAAGTTAAAGCGCGCTATTTAATTGTCTTCAGTTGATTTGGGCCCTTTTTCTGGCTATTGCGGTACCAGTCTACGTTCCTTTAACCTTCTTCTGATTGTAGAGCCATTTTCAGCCACCTTTTGTACATTTGATAGCTTTTGCCGTAGTTGAAAAGCGCTAAGGCGTCGATTTTGCAAAGAACTCATAACATTAATTCGATCATATCGGTCAGAGCTGACCCGATTTCCGTCAGATTCTGAACGTCGCGTAAACAGATCAGTCTTCTGATAGCGTTTGTAAACTTTATGAACAGAGGTGAGGCTTAAATGCAAACATACAGCCACAAAACGACGACCAAGTCCAAAATTTGGCAATGTCACCACTTGGGCGGCTTCTACGGGCAAAATACCCATGATTCAGATAAAATCTAACTTTTTTCAGGCGATCCAAAGTCACAATAAACAATTAAAAAAACAAAAGTTTTAAGATAAGCTAAGACAAGCTCTAAATTTTAATGTAGAAAATGTTATGAATCGTTATAAGGCGCAAACTGCAAACGTGTCTCAGTCATTCATCTCATTTACAGAACAAACAGGTGGAGTTCCAATTTTGAATTTTGATTTTTTTTATACACACTGAAAAGACAGAACTGCCAGCTACACAGTCATATAATTTTTTTAATGCAAACAATACATTTTGGTGTTTAATTCGGCCAAAAACAAGAAAAACCGAGGTGTTTCGATTTTTCTGATGGGAAGTGTATTATAGACTGTGTTCTATGTTTGGATTTTAATGGGCATGTTTACAGGAGGTTTACTCGGCCCTATTCCTGTCAAAAATCTCAAATTATAAAAACTCCAAAACGGCAAAATCTGACAAAGAATGTCATGTGATTTTGAGCCAATTTGAAATCCAAGAAATAAGAGGTTTGTGTCAACCACCTTCTTAGTTACCTTGACTTCCCCTGAGATTCCGGTTATTTCCAAATAAAGTCAGTAAGTATATGCGCCCCGCGCGCCGTTTTCCTAATTTGTGCGGCTATAGTCCTTCCATGCGATTAATATATTTTTGGCAGCTATTAGATGAATACAATTATTCTTTTGTATTTACACGCTAATTTAGATTCCTATATAGCATCCTGCTGTTATAGCATATGCTACGCTTTATTCTAAACTTTGTTTCTGAAGCAAAGACAATAAGAAAACTTCAAAGAGAGACGCGAATAAGAAAACTTCTACAGCACATAAAGAACTCAAGATATCTCAGTGTATACCGTCAAATGTGTACGTCCTGTTATAGCAAAGTCTACAGATAATAGATCTTAGCTAGATTCAGTCAGAGTTAGTTAATAATGAAATGAATGATAATATTTATGACAGTTAGGACGAGCTTTGAGTTCTGTCTGCCTGCAGGCTAGTTCTGAGCTATATTTAGTTAGGAAGTGAATAACTTAGTTTGGCAAGCGACTTTGTTAGATGCTAGAACAAATGCAATTAATTTAAATTGAGCAATTTGAGTAGTTGATTACTGCTTTTCGTTGTATCGGTTTAGTAGATATATCAACGAGATATATGCCATCTTTCTGCAATTTGACGTCTCTGTAAGTATATTTTTCGTATATTTGATCGCATAAAGCCAACGACTTTCTTTTAATTTAAGAATATGAGGTCGCATCACGTATAGGATTATCTAAAAGGGTACATCAATTCGACAGTCCAAAACTACAATGTTACTGGGTCTTCTTAATGCAGTGATCAGTGGCCGATGACCACGGTAGATAACTATTCAAAAAGACCTTAAATACAGTTCCCAGATAGACCCATAGATGGCACTAAATCGTGCAGTGCAAATGGAAAAAGGACCGGGGTGATTGCGCTAGCCAATACTTACTTTGTGCCGGGGTAGACAGATCCCAAGTAAATCCGACAAGGTTCAGTAGAAATAGAATATGAATATACCTTATCGATAGAAAAACAAACAAAATTAATTATACAAATTAAAAACATCATCAACAGCTAATTATATGAGCTTCTACATGTCATTGAATCGTTTATGTATGCATATTTATGCGTAACCATATTAATTCGGTCATGTATGAAGATAATATGAGTCGCGTAGGCGGGCGGATGCTAACGTATCGTGCTTGCTACACCAACTGTCATAGTGTTGTGCGTGATATCGATGAAATAAGAAATAACATCGATATATCGTGCAGGTACAAAGTTGTAGGCGGGCGGATGCTGACGTACCGTGCTTGCTACACCAACTTTCATAGTGTTGAGCGTGATATCGATGAAATAAGAAATAACATCGATATATCGTGCATACAAAGTTATAGGCGGGCGGATGCTGATGTATCGTGCTTGCTACACCAACTGTCATAGTGTTGAGCGTGATATCGATGAAATAAGAAATTACATCGATATATCGTGCATGTACATAACTTACCTACATAAATTTACGAGACGTATTCAGATTTCGCAATGTCATGTCCAGTGTAGGTACCCCACGAAAGTTCTTATCAAAACATACTCTTTAGTAAGTAACGTGACAGATAATAATTAGCAAAATGACAAGTTTCTAGGTTTAGCATAAATCATCCAGCTTCTATTGTTATTATTAAAGTTCATAAGTCACCATCCTGATTATGCTTATCCAAAACCCTTAGGTTCCAAACCTGTAATGTTTTATATTTTTACCCGACTGCCTCAGAAGGATGTATGTATGTATGTGGACAAGAAATTCCTTTTTTGGGCTATAGCCCAAACGGCTGAGCGGATCTTGACATGTGAGGTGTCGTTAGATTCGTCTCATGCGCGAGTGACACTGTCTACATAAAAAAAAACATAATTTCAAGATGGCGGATTTGTTTTGTTCACAAGATACAACTTTAGAATTGCGGCAGTCGGGTTTTTGTTTTTTAATACATCTGCTTGTTTGCTGAATAAACAACAATAAGTGTCAAGCAAGACGTGTCATACCAAGGGACTCGTTATAAAAAGCATCGACACAGCCCCATCCCATCACTAGCTGCAAAGGCTAGCCAAAGCCTCGGGCTGTATATCTCAATCTGTCGAATCCAACTTGCCAACTAAGGACGTATCAAATAATTATATCGATACCATCACTAGAAACAAAGGCTAGCGAAAGCCTCGGGCTGTATATCTCAATCTGTCGAATATCGATGCTTCCCAACTAAAGGCGTATCAAATATATCGATATAGAAAGCATTGACACAACCCCATCACTAGCTACAAAGGCTAGCCAAAGCCTCGGGCTGTATATCTCATTCTGTCGAATATCGATGCTTGCCAACTAAGGACGTATGCTAATGGATTCGATGTGTTTTAAATCTTTTGTCATTTCAATTTGTTCTTGAATAATTTTGAGTGGACTAGATATCGAAGGACAACTCTTATAAATAAGTAGTTCAACTCTGAATCATCAGTATTCGTAATTTGTTTCTATTTTGGAAACCTCGTTATGTGAATTATGCATACATTCATACATTTATCACGCCTATATCCCTTGCGGGGTAGGCAGAGTGTAAACGGCTGTAAATAACGGCAATATTCACCACGTCTGACAAAAGCTTGAGAGTCACTCAGAAGACTGTGTATCACGTTGTAAAATTGCAATACACATCAACTCTCAAATAACTTAGTCGCTTCTTACTACACCCACAGGATAGATATGGGGTGATGCTATTCTAAGTCGGCACCACACGGCTTTTTTTAATGCATGGCTGGTAATAAGTTCGCTTTTCCATACACACATTGTTTTTCTAGCTCTCTCTGTCTACGTAGTTCTAATCCTAAGCTGCATGTGGACCAATACGGTATCGAACTGCAGACTATAACGTTCGCGGGGCTGCTGTCATGAATAGGAAATGCTATATCCGTCGGCACCCAGCCTCCAATTGCGAACCGATACACGGATGGAACCACATTTTAGGGACCAACTTATAATGGTCCTTCTCAGTATTTATATGAAACACCAGTGTAAATTGGTCCCTTGAATAAATTGGTCCAGTTTATGTTAATGGCGATAGTACGTACCTATAGTCTCTGCTGTTATAGCTGACCGTGGATTGTTCTCCAGACTAACATTCTAGCCCATTTTTTCTATGGAGTTAATGCCTATTAGTAATTCTAAGTTACATGTGATAAATGTGAGTGAACCGATTCGGTATCGAACTGTAGAGTTCTTGCAGACTACAACGTTCACGGGGCTGCTGTCATGAATAGGAAATGCAATATCCGTCGGCAACCAGCCTCCAATTGCGAACCGATACACGGATGGAACCTAAAGCTCTATGTTTCAACCTACACATATAAGAGACCAAACTTATAATGGTCCTTCTTAGTATTTGTACGAATTTCCAGTACAAGTTGGTCCCTTAAATGTGTAGGTTAATTGCGATAGTATGTACCTATAGTCCCTAGATGGCCGTGCATACTTCTCTAGTCTAGCATTCTAGCACATTCTTTCTGATGATGATGATGATGATTCTTTCTATGTAGTTAAAACCCATTTCTAATTCTAAGTTACTTGTGCGTTCACGGGGCTCATGAATAGGAAATGCAATATCCGTCGGCAACCAGCCTCCAATTGCGAACCGATACACGGATGGAACCTAAACTAGCTCTACATTTCAACCTACACATTTGAGGGACCTACTACTAGTGTTTCATACTAATACTAAGAACGACCAGTATAAGATGATGCCATGAACATTCATGCTAACTACACTAGCTTTGGTTCCATCCTCCCTAAATCGGCTCGCAGTCGGAGACTGGTTCCGTGCTGGTTGCCGCTTAATATTGCATTTCTTATTCATTTCAGATGAATACAGCAAAGTTTGGACCTACACCATCTCTTACACTCAGTATGATAGACATAGTATAAGATATTTGTAGGGAGAGCTAGGTTAGCTAAGCGAGGAGCTACGTTCCCTGTATCGGATCGTCGCAACTCGCAATCGGAGGCTGGTTACGTGCTGGTTGCCAACGGATATTGCATTTCCTATTCATGATGGCTGCAGCGATGCCTACACTCCTACACAGTATCGGTTCAATGTACCTAACAAGCAGATGTATTGAAAAACAAACTGCGGTAACTTCAAAGGTGTATTTTGCGATAAAAAATCCAATATCTTGTATTTATGCTTGCTCACGCTGCTGAGACGAATCTAACCTCACATGTCAAGATCCGCCGAGCCGTTTAGGCTGTAGCCCGTGAAAACGAATTTCTAGATACATACATACAAAAATACGTAGAAACAAAATAACGTATGGGTGTGCGCGTAAAGCTAGTTCGCGTTTTTGTATAGAGACTTTTTGTGAGGATCATCAACATTATAGCGTACCTACCGAGCTAACGTTGTTCGTAAAAAATGTATCAAGAGGCCGGCCAAACTTATGTTGTACCAAAAAACTTGTACTTGAAACACTCTTGATTGAATTATCAATTTCGCCCAAACTGGTTCTATTTATCTATCAATCATCTTTGTTAAGCCTCGAGTCAGAACACACCTGCCTACTACGTATACTTAGTTATAGTCTATCCACTATCATATCATAGTGTCATGACCAACCTAAGCGGGAGGCCAAGTTACGCTGGTCATTTAAGTAGTATTATTGTGAAAAGCGTAACTTGGCCTCCCGCTTCTGGTCATGACACTAATAGCGAATGGACCTTGTATTGACAGCTGGAGCAGTCCACTGCTGGACATAGGCTTTCCCCAATCGGGAGGTATTGCCATTATCACCACACTTGGCAGGCGGATTGGCGAGCGCAGTGCAAGATGAACAGGGAACATCCCATTCCTTGGATGATTGTCCCTACTTTATTGATTGATGATTTTCGACATCCACGGGTAGAATTTGATGCACTTTTAACCCGCCATCACACGACAAACGTAGCAGAATTATGGCATCGAAGATAGTCACGCCAGTCGTCATATCCTAGGTGCACTATCTAGTAAAATTCTGCGACCGAACTCATGATAATATGAGTCACAATCTTGTTTTTAAATAGGTGACACTTTTCCCAACATTATACACCAATTATAATACCATTACATTATTATTAATATACTGTCATCTACATTTGCCGGCTGCTCGTAGCAAAAAGTAAATTATTTTAATCTTCTCTCACTACCATCAGATCGTAATATCTCTTGAGGTTTACCTTGAAGCCACCCACGTAGGTTTCTCGTATATAAGCCATCGTAAGCGCACTTACTTAAAAACCTCATAACTTTTACGAAAACATCTTTACGATAAACTACGCCAGGGTCTTGTTTTATGAAACTACAAGCTACATGTGTTCAGTGAAGTATTTACTTGCTTGGTCGCCTAGTAATTAGGTACCTACTACGTAAGTTCTTCGAACGTTGAATAGCTTTCAAAATTCGCTATTACTTTCATACATTTTCTTTACGTCGGGTTCCGAATAAATCGCATTAAACCTAAAAACTATCACGAGAAGATAAGGCTTGGTTAAGTTACCAAAAATGTAGTAGCATATTGCCTCCTGATTACCTACCTATCTTGCGAATCTCGTGATGCACAGACGGCTACCTATTTTATTTGTAGGAACCCACTTGTTTGTTAAAATTGTTTGTAGTTTTATTTATCGAGGCAAGTTGAGACTGTGGTAGGTTTATTTATTGTGGTTTCGCTGTCCAATAAGATATTGGATATAATTTGTAAATGAATAAATAATAATAAATTATTGAACAAAAGAAATTTAAATCACTTAGCGCTATCCGTATAGCAAAACCACAGGCAAAACGTACCTAGTTATGTAAAAGACAAACGTCATCATCTTCCTGCCCTTATCCCAATTACCTACTTGGGGACGGCGCAACACGTTTTGTTTAACACAAAATCGTGCTGCAAAGGATTTGGCTTTATTTTACGACCGGCCGCCTACCAGACGTCAACCCTCCTTGGGAATGCTTTTGTGGTGGATTAAACGCCACCATACGGTTGGCCCTGGCTGTTTGGGTCGGGTTTATCCCTCGGTCGCCTCTTACGACCCCCACGGGAAGAGAGGGGGTGGTGCTATTCTACTCTGCCGGCACCACACGGCAGCTAAAAAAGACAAACGTGCGGATTTAAAATTAACGCAGGTTACGAAGGTACTTAATACTTTGCTAGGAGAGTGCAATAAGGGTACAAATAATTAAATTAGACTATTTTTTTCATCCGAACATATATTTTTTACGTCACCTAATTCACGTCACGTCACGATAACTTATATTAGTTTCTTAGATAAGATTAACTTGCACGATATCCCCATCTACGTAAACCTGGCTATCTAATGACATCTTTTCATTCATAGATTTGGCCTTGACCTGTCCAAGAGATGGCGCTGAGTTGACACCACACACGATGTTTTGAGACAAAATAGATCGGCGGAAATAGGGTTGCCAATGAAAATGGTATCCGACATTTTAGTATGGAGCCTGGCATACCTACCAGACAAAAAAAAAGAAAATGTAAATCTCGCGACCAGAGCTGAAACATGTTGCAATCGATAAAAATACAAACCAAAAGTGTACTTTGATAAAAAGCCGTAATAGTTGTATTTTCGGAGATATATGGATTTAAAAGTCGGAATAAATATTTTTTTAATAGTAGGTTGTTGACGAGGACGGGAAATAAGACTTTGACTGACGAGTAGAGTTTGAAGTCCGAGCCGCAGGCGAGGACTTTAAAAATACGAGTCTGGCAAAGTCATTTTCCCCGAGGCTTACATAGTGCTTTTCTCAAAAAAATGCTATTATAAAGATTTTAATTTATTTTATAGTAATTTGATATAAAAAGTTGTTTTACTGATTACTAAGTCAAGATGTGGATTAGGAGTTATTCTTTTTTTATTTTGTAATTTCTGAACGATTTCGATATCGCGCCAGAAAAGTTATATTGGAATCCATTGCTGGTGTGTCAAAAAGAAATCGTTCAGAAATTACAAAATCACAGACAATGTCAAACTTTCTGGATTGTTTTCTTGAAAGAAATTGTCATATTTCCTAGCATGTTTGAGAAATATTCATTTTCTTTTGCTTTCATAAGTATACTGACATAAGTATATGCTTATAAATAAAATTAATCTTATTCTAATGTAATACAAACTAAAAAGGTTTGATTGTGCTCATTTATATTCAAGACGAAAGCTGATTTGCCTGAAATGCAGTCGCCGTAATCTCTCTATGCAATCTCCTATAATTAAGGTGCTATTAAGAGCATCGCGACAGATGACAACTGCAGACGACACGTGTAGCGTCGGCAGGTAGCAGTAGGTATCTTCCTTTTGTACGGCGACGGCATGTGCAGTGTATGTCTAATCGATAAACTCCGAAACTACTGGACCGATTTCCAAAATTCTTTCACTATTAGAAAGCTACTACATCTTTGAGTAACAAAGGCTACTTTATAACATGGGAAAATTCCTCATTCCCACGGAAAAACGGTCAGCATCAGGAAAACGGGAAAATAAAGCGGATTTTACCCAAACTAGCCAAACCACCCTTGAGGATCTGTAGTACCTGATGTAAAGCACCAGGAGAACAGCTAAACTGTATGATATACGAAAATGGCTTCATAGCAAAAGTTATTCAGCTTGATCGGCCGCTTCTGGTAGTACATGGTCATTGAGGATCTGGAGTACATGATGCGGACCACAAACATCCCATCTAAACTATAATAGATACGGTAATGGCTTCAAAGTAAATGTTGTTCAGCATGACGGGACGCTTTTGCAGGCACATGGTCATCAAGGGTCTGGCGTACCTAATGCAGACCACCAGCATCCCATCTAAACTATAAGAGATAGCGTAATGGCTTCAAAGGAAAAGTTTTTCAGCATGAAAGGCCGCTTTTGCTGGCAGATGATCATAATGCAACACTTCTGCTGAAACGGAGTAATCGACTTTTTACTAGCGGTGAAACCGCAGGGCGGGCCGCTAGTCTTAAATATATATACCTAAGCACAATTTAACGTTTTTAGTCTGTATTACATTAGAATAAGTATTATTATAGACAAGCACATACTTAAAAATAGGAAAATAATATTAATATTGAAAAAGAAAAATGATTTTTAAATCCATATATCTCCGAAAATACAACTATTACGACTTTTTATCAAAGTACACTTTTGCTTTGTATTTTTATGCTTAATCGATTGCAATATGTTTCAGCTCTGGTCGCGAGATATAGATTTTCTTTTTTTTTGTCCGGTAGGTATGCCAGCTATGTCGGTTGCTCTTTTGCGGCTGCACTTGTATTGCTTGATATTTGGCGTTGGTTGGTATATTTAATGCTTACTTCAAAGAAAGTTCTACCAGACGAGCATCCTACAATTCAGAATATGTCGTCGAGATAAAATGAAAAATATTTATTTAACTTTATACACATAAATGTTCACTTGCAGACTCAACGCTATTTAATATTCAGTCATGTCATTTGTAAAACTAGCAATAGCAACCCTAGACACAAATGCACATATACATGAATGCGTCAAGGCTGTGATGACTTAATACTTGTTGACGAACATACCTACAACGAAGACCAAAGTTCGTTGACCCACACACTAAACCCATTCCGTGAACTTGAATAGCCAAAATAGTCCACTGCTGGACATAGAAGCTCTCCCTTTGGGAGGCATTTGCCATAATCATAAGGGCGAGAACGAGACAAGGAAATATAGACCTTATGTCATTGCATTAACATAATTTTGACAGTTGACAAATATGGCTTATTCGAACGGTTTTACTATACCACTACCAATCATCATATTGATCGCGAATTCCTCATTTACATGGCAAAAGGGCTCACTGATTGCTTATAAATAACTAAGTGGCCCCAAATTGTATTGGAATTGACTGGCGACATCTGTGCAGTAGACTGTGAAACTCAGGTAGAGCACCGTTTTAAAAGTTGATCGTTCGAAATCGTCCGTCATCCATATTGCAATTTATGAAGTTTCGCAGTGAACATGCAGTGAACCAACCCTTAGTTTTATCAACCCTGAGTTCTTCCCATGTAGTGCCACCAATTCTACCCGTGTGGGTTGTAAAATGGGTAAATGAGCAGCAGCGTTCCCTGTGAATGCAATGTCTAGAGCTCTCGCCCATCCGCCTGCCAAGCCACATCTAGCAGTAGAGTTAAGGTTGGTAATTGGTTTTGAACAGTGTAATCCCACGACATTTTTGACAACGCCGGTTAGTATCTGATAGATACAACAGTGGTACACAATCTTCTAAATGACTTTGAAATGGCTGTTTTTGCTTGAAATGGCTGACTTTCATACTAGAAATGGCTGGCTTACGCTGTGTCTACCCCGCAAGAGATATAGACGTGATGTATTTAAATGTATGTTTATACGGTTTCTGCGTAACTCCTTTCGTTGCGCGAACTCTACAAAGCTTTTTCTGGACGTAGTTCCAAATTCTTCCGACCAGTAACAATGCACAGTCCCTCACACAATAAAAACTCACTTTCTAGAACCTTCCAATTCCCAAGGCAAGTTATAGTTATCCAAACAATATCTATAACCTTAGTTGTTATTCAAAGGCCCCGTTTCCGATATGCACTGCCATATATGGCAGCATGGCCGCCCATGGGATGTCGAAATGCTATCGTTTTGTTTTATAACTTTATTTTTGTTTATTGGAAGCTTTAATATTGTTGTAAGGTTGATCGTTTTGTATTTGTAATATATGTAAATAATAAAATAATTAGTGAATAGTAGATACACTTGTTCCACCGTAGAACTAGTGGGAAAAAATGTCCCCACCTGTTCTACCGTAGAACTACTCAGTAGGACAGGTGGGAACAAAGGTTTCTTTCAACTTTTAATAACCAAAATATTTTCATCTTTACGGAAAGGTCTGAGATAATACCGCCTTAGTTTTGCGACTCTATAATCTTGGAGATGCTGAGCTGAGAGTGACTGAAAACTTATTTCCCATTAGAAGAATCCTCATCATCATCTTCCTGCTCTATCCCAAATCGGTTAGGGTCGGCGTAACATGTTTTGTTAGAATACAAAAGCATGTAGCAAATGGATTTGCCATTTGGCTACATTTCATGACCGGCCGCCTGCCTCACGTCAACCCTCTTAAGGAATTCAGGTGGTATCACCGCCACCATGCGTTTAACCATAGTCGACAGATAGGTATTCAGTCTAGGTCAAAAAGTCAACGTGGCCTTTTACGAAACACCCTGATTGGTCTAGGGGCAGTATTCTTCGCCGCAATTAGAAGAATATGATAATGATATGATAACTTATTTACTATAGCCAACATTGTAATCCTTGTTGTACAATTGATTACTTTACAATTTGGGCGTGTCACTCGACACCAGCTACAAGATTAAATAAAACGTTTCTTAATTACAATAAATATATCAAAACGCTCAATTAAACGGCCATTAAGGTTGTTACAAGGGAATCGTAGCAGGAAGAGTGATACCAATTATTTATTAACTTATTCCCCTTATGGTTACGAGTAGGGTGGATATAATATTGATGTTTCTGGGGACAAACACTACTGACAACTTTGGGACAAACATATCGACCTAGAAAAAATACTCACTTCCAGGTATAACAACTGATTTAGCTACTGTAGGTATTTTACTTTCTCTTAGCTCAATATTATTCCTGAAATCTCGTGCGGAGAAATGAGAAACAAAAGCAATAACTTCTTATCAATTCTTTTCTTCGGCATTTGGAGATTATTTCAATGAATCAATCAGAGATAAAGTTAATATTTGAGAACTATTTTTAAATGCTTCTGTCTGCTTATTACGTAGAGAAATGTATAAAGTAAATTAGTTTAATTTAAAATAATGGGTGATCAAGTTTTAAAACTTCATGTCCTGCTGTATCAGTAAAATAGGTATGGTAACACTAGCAATGAGTGTGCCTTATATGGAGCATAGCTGACTAGCTGGGTTATCAGACAACTTTGATAAATTGCTACAACATTATTAATGGCAACAGTTTCATGGATTATCATTGTCATAGGATACAATTTAATTATACCTATTTGTTCTAAAGATCTTTTATTTAAAAGTTCAACGTAAAAAGGCTTGGTCGTGATCCGGCATTTTCTGTCTGATAGTCGCGATATTTTTTTATACCAGACGGCGTTGATATTGTTTCTCAGCTAGATAAAATACATTTTCTTAGCAAGAAACTTTTTCAGTTTAGCTTATCGCCAACTATGCACACTAGATTGGCTAGAAAATTTCCCATTACCGAAGAATAATGTAGGTATTCCTGACGAATAGCGCTTTAATTTCGGCCATTGTAATAATTTACTGAATAAACAGGATAGTTTCCACAAATTGGAACATCAATAAGCGCCTCGTGTCATGATGTGGCGCAATTTCATCGTGCAGTCCCGGGTTCAATACCCGGGATGACCTAGCACACAGAATGTTACTGAAAAGCCATTCCATTGTTATTTTTGTCGTATAGGTTATGTCAGTAAAGATGAAGAAGTATAATCTGAGGCGCACGCCTCCCCAAAAAGGAAAATGAAAGGATCCCGGCTAGTGATGAAAATGAAAATTTAAAAAAATATTACTACCAGCCTGCACTTTGTGTATTTTATTTCTCCAGGCAGCCTAAAAAATTGGCGGCTAGTCAAATTTTCACATGTTCACCCATAACATATTCGCGCCCTTTTTTGGCGCGCAAAGTTGCTTGTACATATTCTATGAGCGGGCAATTGCAATATTGGCATGCAGCCAACCAGTTGGCGTTTTATTAAAACCTTCATAAGCATTGTTAACATCTGGATACAGACATTTAAGAGATTCATATCTGTTTAGGTAAGATTTACGATTTAGTGAAACACTGTTTTTATTTTACCTATTCAATTAAAAGGAGAAGGGTTTTAATAAATCTAGGTGTCTCTGTTAGAAGTAAAAGTGGTAAAAGTTCCAAATGACTTTTCTACAACTGTGAAACTTTCTTTAACCGCCACAAATAAATTCAAACTTCAACAGTTAATTTAACTGAAAGTTCCAGATAGCGAGTTGATAATTGCTTCTTCCACAGAGAGGAAAAACTTCTCTTTAATATTTATTCTTCCTTCAATTAAAAATGTGCTAAGCTTGCGCTGAGTTTTACAAACTGAATCTCAGGGTAAACCTTGTTAAAATTAAAAGTATTCACGATTATAATTACAAAAATCACGGCTAAATACGATACGTATGTATGTACGTAAAATACGAATATCACTAAGAGGCAAACTCCACAAAATAGACGCGCGCCGCGGCGCGCAACATATCTGTCAGACAAGCGATCGTCAGCCATTATCGATGGGACGCACGTCTCACGTGTGTAGCTTTGTCTCTTCTATTTCGAAACGGTTTCCATCGTTGCGATGTCGAAAATAAATATCCCTCAAACTAAGCAAAGCTATGGGAACTAAGACAACTGATATAACACTAATATACTTTTTTTTTGTAAATAAATACGTATTATGCCTACATAGAAAACACCCAAACTAAACACAAATATCTGAAAATAGATTTGACAAATATTTGTGTTCGGTGGGAATCGAACCCACGATCCTCGGTGTAGAAGGTAGGGGTACTATCCGCTATGCCATCGGGACAGTCAACTACGACATCCTACGGCTCGAGCTCACGTATCACGTCTCATGTCTACTCTGTGGAGAAGTTATTTTGTCTTGGTTTCAATAAACCTACCTACCATGCAATAGACCAGATGAAACATAAAAGAATGCCACCCACGCAGCCCACGTGTGTATTGTTTTTGTCACACCTTGCAACCTTCAAGAGGTACCTAGCCCTATCTACTGTAAGTACTTACATCATGTTGAAAATATGGTGATATTGGGTTGAAAAGAGTTGGTGTAAACGAACAGCCCACGAAACTGTAAAACTTTCAGTAAAACTGAACAAAATACAGAAAAATGTACCGATGATATGAAGGATGGTGTACCGAAGACTATGCAGCTATGACCAGATCATTAAACTGAACAATTTTTAATTAGGAAGAAGTTGTTTAGTTTAATTGTCTGTTTCATGGCTGCATAGTTTTCCGTATTGAGAAAGGTAAACAATGTTTCAAGTTCCCATAGAATGTCATTAACTGATCGAAAATTATGTGTCGAAGATTTTATCACCCAACCCCCATAAAAAGTTGTTCATCTTCCCGCCCGTATTCTGAGCTTAATTTAGCTGAAACTTTGATCATGAACCATGACAAAATAGCGGAAAATGGTCTTAGTTAATCGACCGTACGCAACGACCATTAGATCTAAAGCACTATGCTACGTCACAATTTATGCATAGGTCCATTTCAGTGCAGATTGCTCTAGCCATTAAGTTTGACTATTAACTAACAGATAGGTATACATTTACTGCATCTATCTAGTAGCGTCGCTAACTAACTATACTAGATGACATATACATAGGCAATGTGAAATAAGTATTCAAACCAAGTCCTATGTTGGTTGACTTAATGTCCTGCCCGATAAAAGCACAAAAATGTAAGAGCAAATTAAACAGGAAGTAAGCCCATTACTTAGTCTCAATTTGGCACTCAATTTGGTTCGTTAATGAAATACAAAAGTTATATGTAAAACTGTTTTCCAAAAATACTACATAGGTACCTATATCATTCATAGCTTTTCAAATAAATGAAATGTTGAATTTTTCAACTGGAAAATAATACTATAAAGGTTAGTGTTTTGACTTTGACGTCGTCCAAGATATTGATGTTATGACGTCATTATTTCAATGTTTTCATTGTGACGTTTCAAACGTATTAAAAAGTAGGTAGCTCATTTGACCTGTCAGTCAAGTAGCGGACGGATTATGGACCATAATTTTTAAGATGCTCTACAATTTATCCCAGTAGGTTCTTTTTATTTACATCTGTACTATCGCTACCAAATTCAGCTGCCCATTTAAGGTTTCAACTAATATTGGTTTTTCTTAGTATTTGTATGAAAATCTTGTATAAGTTAGTCCCTTTAATGGGTAGGTGGATTTGCTGGCGATAGTTCATGTTTTGATATTCTTTACCTCAGATCATAGACCGATATAGCTATAAACAGTACCTTATTTATAAAAACTATTTCAATCTATCATTAGCACCTTTATTAACAACTCTGACAACTTACGTGTAAATAATTTTTTACTCATTCTCTATTTGGTAAATCTTTCCTACCTATGACAGTTTACTATATCTTGCCTCACCTTCCATTAGGGCTAAGGACACTATTGATTGTAAATTTATCGATATCGAGTGATCTAGTTGATCTAGTATTTTATCGTGACAAGTAATGATATAGATCAAGTAAAGCGAAGTTATTAAGGTCACTTTGTCTATCGTGTGTCCTAGAGTAAAAGTTGTTTCTTCCATATATTGTAGTAGAGACGACATTTGTAGCCTCCTGAGACCCAAGAGGTAAAATGTCATTTGATTGAAATGATTTTTGGTTTGTGCCTATGTAGAGACATAAAATTTACGAAAAAAATATGAAAAAAATTCTAACCCCCTCCAGTGAGCCTGAGTGGGGGGTATCACTGGTGATACTTTGGGTCTTTATTAGATTAGGAAAATGGTTTTATATTTCTGCTAAAATACACAAAAAACAAAATGTTTTAATGTTTATCGGCAAAATAATATTATTTTTAATTTTAGGGTACCTGTAATGCCATTAATATTTACAAAAATAGATGTTTTGATAGAATTTTGATCATTTTTAGCCGAACTCTTGCAGATTCTATCGATATTTATGTTATTATGTATTAATTAAATAAATATTTTTATTAAAAATTATATTTAGTTAAAAATCCACATTTTGAAATTTTAGAAATATTTTTTTTTTCAGTGTTTTTCAGATTTTATTACCCATTTTAGAGATTTCAAAAATCTTTGATCTCCAGAAATAAACAAAAAAATATGAGTTTTAGCCTCTAATAACCTTTTTTTCGTATTTTAATAATTTATTTTAGGCGTTTTGTTACATACTCTGTATTAATTATTAAATTTATGTATATTAATAGCTCTTTTATACAATCACTTATTTTGAAAAACACAAATTTGGTATCCCGTAAATGCCCAAAGTATCACCTATGATACGCAAGGGAAATGTGTTAATTGTGTAAAAAATACTTTCTTTATATTTTATTTTCTTATCAGTCCTTATTTTTCACACATTGATTGATCTAAAATTAACATAAAATAATCAAAATATATATTTTAGTATTAAAAAAAATTCGTCTCAATGTTGGCATAGCCGAAATTTTAAAAACCTTGTTTTTCAGTGCCCATAATTAATATTATAATATTTTATTTAGCATTTTATTTATTTTTATCGTTAGAAAAGGTCTTAGTCAAGCGATTTATAAGAATTATACAATAAATTTTATCAAGAATTGTGGAATAAAAAAATAATTATCTAAGTATCATTGGTGATACCGAGGGTCTCAGGAGGGTAGATATGAAATATGACAACTTGCGCTTATAATCAATCTTTGATAGACATAAGACGTGATACGTGAGTAAAGTGAGACATTGTAACCCTCGGAACCGTTTCCATTATAAAACAGAAGAGACGCCGTCTACATCACTGACACGCGCGTCTCATCGCCGACGGCCGATAATCTCTTGTCTGACAGATGACTCATCTTACGTCTTACGTCTCATATGTGAATATAGGCAGCTTAGACGCTTAACCTTATGGATATTTCTTGGACTTATTTAACCTTATTAAACCAAAACTAAGTTCAACGTACAAAATAACAACGTCATATCCACATAACTTTCACTTTCTCATTGTTAGTATTTTTAAGTAAAAGTCCAGACTGTCTCACCCACTTTACCGTATTATCAATATACGTAATTTACCTTGGAAAGTTAATGCCTATGGCGACATGTGTTGCCAGTCTAAAAATACCATCTCCCTGCCCATGGCATGCAGGTAACCCATTAAATTTTTTAACCAGCTGCTAGGTGACATTTCATACACGCATAAGCTTTTTATTTTTATTTACACGGTTAAATAGTTTGTAAACCTTGACTTGTAAGTTCTCTTGCGAAATACGCCCCCGTAACACTCTTGGCTGCAATTTCGTTGATAAGTTTTTGATCCTTTAAAATTTTCTATACATTACTTGATAAGTCGGTAAGTTTTGTATAAGTCTTGATATCTTACAAGCATTCGATGCCATCAAGTCTACACGCTCAGTCACGCCGATTAAAATTATCATCGAAATTGAATTAACCAACTTTGTTTCCTTCCTCGTCTAGCAGTTGAAAGCTCCATAAGTGCGAGCGAGATAGCGATGTATGAGTGATGTGTCCAACTGTCTCCAGCCAGTCTCGATCGTCGGCGCGGGAGTCGCGGTCGCGCGCTCGATTCGATATTTGAAATAACGAATCGCGTTTTGAAATATTGTTTCAACGAAGTTTATCGATGTGCGTTCTGTTTTGTGAAGCTCTATATTTTGAATTTCGAATATTTGCATATTTTCGTTGTGCAGTGTCTGATCCTCGGGCTAACTGTCCTTATTAGTCACTGGCAGTTGTGTGGTTAATTTCTTTCCTGTTAATTGTTTTTGTTGAACGTTAGTTATTTATATCCTGTTTATGTTTGATTATGATGAGCTTTGTCATCATCATTCATTATATCTTTGTAAGAAATTTGTTCGTACAACACCGTTATAACTTGAAGCATATTATTTAACTGCCTTTGACTCTATGTTTTGTTTGGATATTATTCCATCTACCACGACATGATTTCGAAATACCTATGCGTTAAGATTTAGCTAGGTATAAGGCCTTTAGTCAATGCTTTGCTAAAATGATGTCTATGTTAAGGGCTTTTCTGCATAGTACTTAGGTTGTTTCTACATTTTGTTCATTTTGTTAAACATCGTTGCCAAAAACGTTAGTATCTTTGTCAACCTCCTGTTCAATTTATTTTTCACACAAGACAGAAAACTCATTTTTCTCTTCTCTCAAATGAGCTCAAAAGCTGCAACTGTTTCGACAAAACCAGCCAGCTCTCTCTTTACAAGAACCCCATTCAGTCTTTACTTACTCACTAGTACTTACTATACAGGGTGGTATCAAACGACCCACTTTACGGAAAACGCTAAGTAAAACGCATCAAACTGAACAACTTTCCCTAAGGCGAAAGTGCCTAGTCTAAAATAATAATTACACCTTCCATACAAAAAAATCTGCTGTCGGAGCAATTATCCATGGAAGGAAAAAATGCTTTTAAGTTTTTTCCTTAGGAAAAGTTCTTCAGTTTGTCTTATCGAGCTTAGCGTTTTCGGGAAAATGGGTTGTTCAGTACCACCCTATATCTATACAGAAATCCATTAAATCCTCTCCAGCCAGTGGTATATCGTCGGCAACTTCTAAACCCGTCACTCGGCATGTAGTGAGGCGCACGCTTCGAAAATAGAGTGACATTTTAACTGTCTGCTTTATTAAGGGGTGCCGCACGCAGATTCGGGATGGTGTTCTCAGTTCGGCTTTCTATGATGCCTCATGTTTTGGACATAAAATAGACATTAACAAAATTAAAGTGTTTAACAACGAATTGTGATGTGAACAATTTTTGTTTTTATGGTACGGTTGAGGTCCCTACCTAAGTATATCCAACGTAAGTCATATATCAGTCGTGAATTTTAAATAGGTACCTAGTTTGAGTGAAATTAGAACTTGTGGGAAAAAAACTTTCGTGACACATTTAAAACAATCTTAAATACCCGAAATTTTCAAAAGTTGGTGGTAAATCTTTGCTACTGTCAGTCAACACAATATTTGCCAATTAGCTACTTATCTTTCTATGTATGTTACACTTAAATATTCGAATATTATGTTGTGCTTGTGTCACCCCGAATTCTGTGTCGTTTCTCCCTAGCGAACTATTTCTTCTCTACTTTATTATGGGATGCTTTAATGGTACACATAAGTCTTCGGTTTATTTAAGTCGCGTCAGGGTGGTGTCAGTTCGAATCTGTTTAGCCGTGTTACTAGACTTCCGGAATTGGTTGTTTATGATTCCTATTTAGTAACTTCTACTCATTTATAGTATAAAAATCAGAAGCTTTTTGCGTTTCTCTGTCTGTCAGTATTTCATAGGCATCACTAGCTCCTTATATTTCATAGGCACCACTAGCTCCTTCTATGTCACGCAAAGGATTTTGATGTGGTTTTTTAAACAGAGATATTTAAAAGGCAAGTTGCGTACATGCCGGCAAACAAAACGTCTCATTTTCATGGAAAAATGGGGTGAAATCACTAAAGATCCGCTGGCTAGTTATCAATTCAAAGCACTAATGAATTGTACTTACATTTACAGCTTTTATAAAGAAAAACACTTTTGGTACTTTGACTGACATATCTCTATTGCTATATTTAATTTGTTGATTGGGCTATGGTTTTAAATTACGATTATTTTTCTGATAAGGCAGGCCTAATTTTCTTGCCACCATAAAACCTAAATAGAGGCAGGCTTTAAATCAAAAACCCGCCTTCGCAATCTACTAAAAAGATCCTCGCCTACTGAAATCTCTATGGAGCATTAAGTCATCAATGTAGGACGACTTGGGAAGATTTGTAAACAAAATGACAGACCGCTTCCATTATTTCCATGGATGGGCGCACCTGATGCCTCTTAGTGACATATTTGACAATTGAAAGGACTTTATCACTTCCACTTTTTCTTTATCTTTAATGGAGATATTTTAAATTCCAAGAGTGTCTTGAAAACATAAACATTATTTTCTACTCATCTATTATCAGAGTACTTCTGCTTGCTGTTTTCTAGAGACGATGTGTATGTCAGTTCGAATTGATTAGTGCATACTTTATAATACCTAACCAAAGTAAATTCCGTGTTTTACTTTCTACTATGTTGTGAATACAAGTACAAGATATTAGGTATAAGGTTATCCAAGCTTGCGAGAAATGTTAACACTAATCTTTCACTTCACTTAAGATAAGTGGTTACGGCTTTTACACATTAAATCACGAATCATAATCTCCTGAATCTCTTGCTTTTGAATCTTCTGAAAATAGCAAGTATAATATATTAATATCTGTAAACATCTTCGCGAAAATCTTCCCCTATCGTGTGCCCCACATCTTACCACATCATAGTGTTGAATCACCCATGAAATCCTTAGAACTGTCTTGGTCTTGGAAAATCGCCCAAATTGACATAGGATACATCTTTTATTTTTTGCCAGACAGATCTACGAGATTAACTATTTTAGGTTTGCGAGAGGCCTAGTTGACGTAGCTTTTGCAAAATTATGGGTATTTTGAACCGTATGACAAAGGTAGGTACAGTCTTTATTAGTTGGCCAACTTTCGCCGAACTCAACTCTTTTATTTCGCGACTGAATTTTACGCAGATTTGTTAATAATGGATCAACGGCGTGTGAGAGATATTTCTTATTCTATACATTTTGCTTGAGTAGGTCTTAAATTTTCTATGGAACAGCAGATATAGGTATATTTCGTGATTTCGCAGATGGCTCCATAGTAAAAGTTGTTCATATTGATGCCAAATATCACGCCGTTGATCCATTATTAACGGAACACCCAGTAATTGTGATCCCCGTAGTTTATGAGGACATTGAGGACATTTCAAATATTCAATTGCGGCACACAGTTATTTGCTATTCAGAATAATAGGCACTTACTCCGAATTCCTCTGTCTAGACGCCGCAATTCAGCTAGTTGTCTAGCTGCGCGTACGCACGCGGGCGGTGTGTTGTTAAACAAAGCTGTTATACTTGGCTCGGCTAGAATCCTTCGTAACCTTGCGGTCATAATTTTAGGAGGTATCTTCTTCAATTTGAAGCGACAGGCTGGCAACCTCTCACTATGGTGACAAACAGCCTTCTTAATTCTGAATGACTCTCATACTTTTGTCTGACGTGGTATGAATGGCCGTTGTTTACAGTCATTTACGCTTTGCCTACCCCGCAAGGGATATATGTATGTAGGATAACTGGCACTCACTCCAAATTCCTCTGTCTAGGCGCCACAATTCAGCTAGTTTTCAAGCTGCGCTGCGCGTACGCACGCGGGCGGCGTGTTGTCAAACTAAACGGGAGCACTGACTGACTCACGCAGGTCAGGCGGGTTATGTTATACATGTTATATTTGGCTAGTCTAGAAACGTTGGTAACCCTGCGGACCTTATTTTAGTAGGAATCTTCTTCAGTTTTAGGCGATAGGCTGACAACCTGACACTTGGCTATGTTATACTTGGCTCGTCAAGAATCCTTGGTACCTAACCTTGCTTCCCTCATTTTAGGGACAATCTTCTTAAATTTAAAGCGTCTGTCGATGAAGACTTCTTTTCTTGGGTGGAGAGGGCACCTTGAATCTACAAATCTTGGTTGAATAGTAAGTTACATTCATAATTATTCCTACTTTAATTGTGTTACATTTGGGTAAACAATTTATTTGTCATTTTGTAGAATTTGAAACAAATCCAAACTTCAACGCTAAAAAGTAAGAGGTTCTTTTAAAAAAATAAACAGCGAAAGAAGCAAAAACATTATCTAGGTTTACGTTGACGATCTCCTTCAACATTTTTTTTTTCAATTCCCTGTAAGTATAAGACTCTGAAATTCCCTACTTCGACCAATTGCAGAAACAAACATAATATTATTGTAAAACTATCTCATTCATAGCATTCGTATGTGTAATATGTTTGACAACAAACCGCGGGTGCACTGACTGACTGACTCACTCACTCGTGTTATACTTAGCACATCTGTAAGATTACACCACTACTCAGGTTTCGATTTCTGCTTTAACTACTCGTAAATCTTAACGCATATAATTTGTTTAGCGCATTGCCCTTGCGCAACTGTGTAGTGTTGTTGATGTGTCGATAGATTTTGTGTCGATAAATGTGTTTTAAAAATTATCATAGTATTGAAATATCAAGATTACATTACAATCTAGTATGGGTCAAGCAAATTTCGGTCCCTTACTATTCGGTAACCTCATGCAGATCCTACAGGTATATACGAAATACACGAGTCCACTGTTTTATCTTTCAGTATATTATTTTCATTGCAAATAGTGGTTAACATTCTCAAAAAGTAGTTAGACCAAGACCGTTTATTAACATGACTATAAATAAATGACATAGAACGTTAGCGTATTCTCTGTGTTATCAGAAAGTCTTGACCTTAGAATCGTGAGATCAGGACAAGACTACAGATAAATATCGATAATCCTTTCGAATATCGAGAGAGCACAACACTAGTGAGTGACTTGTAAATACCGCTAGGAGTGGCATTGAACGCTGACCTAATCAAGAGTTGCCACAGACTCAGAATGCATTTTATAGGTTAACTATGCGGATTTGCGAGCCTAACTAAACCTGAATAGGCTTGATAAGTAGGTAAACAAGGTAGGTAAACAAAATATCAGAACACGCCAGCTTCGAAAAGATCTGAGTACGAGAACTTTAGTGAATGCCTACCCTAAAGCGTAGGTACTAGTTGGTAGGACAGGTAGGACAAAATGTTTGATGTCAATGAAATTCTATGAGTAAACTTTTTGTCAAACACTTTCAAAGGTTTTCCGCGCGATTTGATATTTCTTACATCATAGGTAATATCTAACGCCTATATAGGAACCGGACGGAACGGTATTTGTGCGGTACTTGGCTACGCGAATGGATTTCGCTACCGATTCGGATCCCGCTATAGTTTGAAAAGAGTTAATACGGAATTGTATTTCGAAGATCAAATAGTATTTTTACATCAAGATATCTGTTCAGAACCAAGTCAATATTAAGAAGGAATGATGTACCACTGGCTATAATGACGGTCTACCTGTCATCTTGGGTCGCTGCCAAGCCAGTGAGTCAACGAGTCAGGTCTACCAGGAATTCCTGAACCGAACCTTGCGAACCAGCGGTTTTGTATTTCCTGTTCGATTCGCTTATTTTTTTGAGACAATGGCAATTCGTTTTATGGTTGGGATGCAGTTTGCAAACATTAGGACTTTTTTGTTTGTGAACGTGATGTGATAGCAAACTAGAGAACTTATAGAGCAATCTCGACTGTGTTTTTTTCTGTGATTGGGTGAAATGTGTCAATAACACAGTACTCAACAGTCAATGAATGGCTTCGCTACTATCTGCAATAAACTTTTAGTTTTCCTTCCTGAATTGAACAAATTTTCATTCGATAGTTGTAGATCAATTCAATACCAATAGTTTACCATTTCTACTCGCTAAATTGAACAAGTTTTCATTCGATAGCCGTAGGTCAAGTCAATTCAATACCAAATAGCTTAGCATTTTACCTCTCGAACTTCGGCCCCAAAACTATTGACCATCCCAATTCCAGCCCTCGTTCTCAATTACATCAAACACGACAACTCCAACCGTTTTCGGACCACAGCACAGAATCCACTTTGGCCCAACAACGAGCCAGAATTCAGTTAGGACTGGTTCGGCACACGTAAAAAGCAAGTTCCGATTCGTCCCACTGATATTTTATTTTTGTTATCTTAGTTTCGGTTCGCCACAGTCACCTAACGCTTCAAAAAGTTGGTGCCTAAATTTAGACAAATACTTTAAAGTCCCAAGTAAAAATCGTAGCATTGATGAATCGAAACATAAAATATATTTTAATTTGCTAGTCACTTGTTGCCACCTTGTTGCACACCATGCTGATAATCGAGAATAAGACGTTTGCCTGGCGTATACACCTTCCACACCTTCCTTTTGAATCATTATGAATTAAAAAAGCATAACTAAATTCTGTAACTATATTCTAACACATTGTTTTTTACTTTGTGTTAATTTTAATATGTACCTACTACCTATTGTTATACCTGTGGTCGTGAATAAAGTTTTTTACCCGACTGCCTCAGAAGGAGGGTTATGTTTTCTATAACTATGTTCTAAATACAAAAAAATCCGTTGCGTGGTGAGTAGTTGGCGGTGTCCATGACAGAGAAACATCTTGATCGATAATCATATCGAATGTGACGAACTGGGGTTGTGGGAAAATAGGACTAAATGGTTACAAGTTTTGATGACAAACAGGGAAGTGGCGAAGCAGAAATGAGCCCAGAATTCAGTTAGAGCAATTTGTGTAATGGACCCCCTCCCTCGGCCGGTGGGGGGCGGATGGGAATTTAATCACGCAATCATCAGAGACACGGGATACAGGATTCTATAGTGGTCTGGACATCTTGAGGAAACATTAGGCACATCTTGGCACCATCTTTTAAAACATTTGTAACTTATTTATCTCTCTCCCACCTTCTCTCGTATGCTTTTTCTGTATATGGTGTGATGATCTTATTTCACTGACACTGCCTGAATTGCTTATTGGCAAAAGCCATAATCAGAAAAAAGAAGAGCCTGATTTATTCTAGGCGCTATCGGCAGATATAAGACGCGAGACAACGCGACGCTAGAAATAGTTTTCATATAAAATGTATGAAACAGAAGAGACGCCGTCTACACCCGTGACACGCGCGTCTCATCGCCGACGGCCGGCGTCACGTGTCTCATGTGTATAGATAGTGCCCAAGCAAGCAACTGCGTTTAGTTATTTAGCCGTATTATTTGAATATGACATCAAAGATTTTTCGCGCGAGCTACCATATCTAAAATTCCGTCACTAAACTATGAGCAGTTGTATTCCAACAACCCTTAAATGACAAATAAGTATTAACAAGGAAGTATGACAACTTTTGCTTTTATTTGTTGTATTGCGTGTTTAATAATTTAATTATGTTGTGTCAGTACGATCGCGTGATTACTAAATAAAGACATCGATGCCTTGTTTGACAATCTTGTCAAACATTCAACCGATTCCCTTCCGACATTTCGACAGTGTAACAGCTTTATTTAAGGATTAAACCGTGTAAATGCTTAAATATTTGTTGAAAACACCTGCGTATTGCAACTTGACGTCCTTATCAAGCAAATGCCAACCTTTCACCTTAAATGCGTTGGATAAACAAATAAAAGATATGTGACTGGCTGTCAAAATATGACGTTACGCGTTCCGTTCAGAATTTAATTTAAACAAATTAAAAGTGTTGATAAATGATAACAATAGGTATAATTTATCCATTTATCGCTATCGTAACGATGCAGCTTTCGTGTGATGCCAACATAAAGTAGCTTTACCCCATGTCTGCCAGTGGAAGTCGTAAAACGCGCTAAGGGAATCATCCCGTGAACGAGACTTAGGCTCGCTAAGAATGACCCATGTCCAGCAGTGTATTTTATTATATTTTTATTATTTTGTTGTCAGCAGATTTCATTGAGTTTTGAGTTATTTATGAATTTTAAATGCTGTGGGCAGCAAATACGGTCTGGGATTCCTCTGAATATGTCATTTTCCATTGCCGTGTGGTGCCGGCAGAGTAGGATAGTACCACCCCCTTTCTTCCCGTGGGGGTCGTGAGAGGCGACCGAGGGATAAGCCCGACCCGACCCAAACAGCCAGGGCCAACCGTATGGTGGCGGTTAATCCACCACAAATTCCCAAGGAGGGTTAACGTCTGGTAGGCGGCCGGTCGTAAAATTAAGCCAAATCCTTTGCAACACGATTTTGTGCTCAACAAAACGTGTTGCGCCGACCCCAAGAAATTGGGATGGGATAAGGGCAGGAAGATGATGATGTCATTTTCCATTGCCCCTTATGATAACAATGATGAGCTAACATATCTCTTGTCATATTTTCTTTCTTTTCTTCGTAAATTCGCAACCACTTGTGAGATGATAATAAAAATGATAAACATAATAACACCCCTATACCAGTTTTAATAAGACGTTGGCAAGAATAAGGAAGCTTCAATGCAACGCGTAATAAAAGTAATCTTTGCTTTCAACAAGGAAATTACAGAATAATTCTCAGAATTTTTGAATAATATCTCTCTGTAATAGTGTAGAAACAACGTACCTACCTACGCTACCTACACTACAGGGAAGTGAGAACGAAAGACATTATTATGATTTTTTATTCTCTTTACTTTCACACCTGTTTAGGTATATAGGGTGTAATTTTATTAGTGTGGGATCCGTTAAGGGTGTGTTCTGTCAATGAAACTGAACAACTTTCCCCAAGAAACATAGGTCGAAATATGAAAAAAAAATTGCCCCCCCCCCCCATACAAATTGACCCGGCCGGCCAACACACTTAGTATGGGAAGACCAATTTTCTTTTTCATATTTCGACCTATGTTCCTTGGGGAAAGTTGTTCAGTTTCATTGACAGAAGACACCCTTAACGGATCCGCCACTAATAAAATTACACCCTATATATCATGTGAAATAAAAGAGCTACGTTTGACAACTTCGTGCACGACCTTCCTGCGGGGTACAGACGGTCGGGGGGCGAGGAAGCACGTCATTTTAATATGACGTGCAGCGCGGATGCGCGCGTCACCCTTCCCCGCTACACCTCCCGCTACCCGCTGACATCACCCCTCCCAACGTCTGTCACCCCTAGGGAAGGTCGCGCACGAACTAGCTGGACTATAGGTAATTACTTTCTTTTTCTGACGAAATAAAACCTACTCCAGTATAATCCAGTAACACCACAGGTAACACTAACAATTTATTTATACCTACTTAAATGCTTAAGATATTGGAGGTGTACCGTTGGGTGTAGGTACCTACCGAAATTCACAAGAATAATTTTTACGTTTCTTAAAAGATTGCTATATTTCAAAACGAAAATACAATAACAAAACCCAATACTAACAAGATCGTTACATTTTTGAGAGCTCTTCCGTTCACAATTCAATGGCGTATACCTACATGCTATGGTATGTCGGACAGCCCCTCCAAACATTCTATTCTCACTATTGTGAAAGTATCTCGCTATTTTTGAACACGCTAGCTGAAAAACGATGCGAACTTTCAATCATATTTCACACGTTTGTGTATCTTCCTTCACATTTGCTAGAAAATTTATCTGGCAGTAGGTATGTTTTGAAATAGTTTGTCCAATATTTCGTGATCTCGGAAACCGCTGTAACGATCTTCTCGAAATTTAGTATTTAGCGTTTTCGGGGCCGATAAATCGGTCTAGCTAGATGCCATTCTCCAAAAACCGTTTTTATCTAGTGTTTTTTCAGAATTGTTTTAAAACTAACAACAACATCTATTAAATAACCTAAACTCGGTCACCCAGGTTCAAAATATAGAATTACTACGATTTACGACACCCATTGAAAAAAAATAGGTTTCTACATAAGTATTTGTGTGCTACCTACCCAGACAATGCAATGAAATCGCGGAAAAGTGTGTCGTGAAAAATTCAGTCGCGTTGAATATTAAGAAAAGAAATATGACATTTCACGCGGACACATTCTAACAAAATTTCGCAACCTGAGTGTACGCAGATGGGTTTCGATTCGATTCGACCCTTTTCTCAAGCATTCTAAAATGTTCAAATACGTTTAGACAGATAAAACCAAAAATAAATTTATGCAGACGGAATAAACCAGCACTATTTGTTCTATGCTTCACACGTTCCACAGGTTAGTTTGATAAACCGCCCCCAGCAGACGAACTATTCAGCTTAGAATCTAGAAATCTAGACTGTAACCTAGCTGGATCTATATCTGTGGCGTATCCTAGCAACGGGGGTCAACGACCCGGCCACAGCTGTGTTGTGTTTACACAATAGTTTCATGAAACACTTTGTTGCCTGTATCGGGGATCTTTGCTTTTATGCGATAGATACTTGGATTATCTTTTTTTTTTATTTGACTCTGGTTTTCTTTGTAAGGTAGGTAGGTATCTATGGATTTGTTTTTGGGCCGATATTAAATTAAACTTGGCAATATTTGGGCGACACAAATGTTTATTGCATGAAATGCTTTATCTTATTAATTCACTTTTCATCGCTCTGACGCGCGGCCAGGTAAATTTCAGGATCGAGGTTAAATTTGGGGAGTAGACCAGCCCTTATTAATATTGAACAACTTTCCCATTTACCCTGAGGTCATAAGTCATAGATCCGCCCAGCCAATGAAATCATCTAGCATTGTCTCACGTTAAATCTATGTTTAAAGAGTCCAGTTGTTTATTTTCCTGGCTTTATACCTACTCATTGTTAAAAGAATTACAGTAGTTTTAACACCCCGTATAATACCTGTACGTATATGTACAGACACATAGTGTACCTATCCAGTAAATCTCTGTGAGTGATGGTGCTGGCTGTAGACTGATAGATGTGTCACATATATCAGCTTTCGGGACATTTGTCATCCCTATACATGACGGGTACAATATCGTACATAGCTGTGTAGTAGAACACACTTTATTTGACCATTTTTGATGCATTTCGGTATGACGTCATACCCTTAACCGTTTTAACCGTATTTATTTCGGTAATACAATTTCTGGGTTTTTTGCATTAACCTGTGGTAGGTTTCTAACAGAAACATACATCCAGATACACGGGATACACCATTTTCCTAAATGAATCAAATATTTATAAGACGTGGACAATACAGGCGTTTTCACGCATGTTCAGCCTAAACCCTCCGCAATACTCCGCATGGAATTTAGGCGTGACCTGATATTTCTTCCTATCATTTTCTCACAGATATGTTTCCTTACTTTCTTTTGCCCACAATAATTTAAAAACTTAACGCTCTGCAAATACTTTCAGAAACTATTCTGAAATATGCATATTCGTTTTATAGTAGCGTTTTCCATGAAGTTTAAAATATTTTTTGGATAAAAGCTTTCCTTCATGGACTATGAAAGAAGTCATAAAAATGTCACTTCATTATACGTACTACTTACTAACTCAGCATTGCACTTAGCCAACTTTTAAGTACAGTCGGCCAGAGAAAGTACATTTTCATAATATCAAGTACGATTTCGAGCGTTGCGATGTCTCATGCACGTCTCACGTCTCAAGTCTTACGTCTCATGTGTGAGGGCAGGCCCTATCTAAGGAGCTACGTATGAAAATTAACGTAAAATAATGTTATGTTCAAACAATACAAATGTAAGACTCAAAGTAGGTAGGTATCTCAGAGATCAAGGTTCATCGGGTCGTTTTGAAACTCATTCTTAGGAATCATCGTTTTTAAGTCTATTGCCGTGTGGTGCCGGCAGAGTAGAACAGCACCACCCCCTCTCTTCCCGTAGGGGTCGTAAGAGGCGACCGAGGGATAAACCCGACCCAAACAGTCAGGGCCAACCGTATGGTGGCGGTTAATCCACCACAAAAGCATTCCCAAGGAGAGTTGACGTCTGGTAGGCGGCCGGTCGTAAAATTCAGCCAAATCCTTTTCGACGACCCCAAGTAATTGGGATAAGGGCAGGAAGATGATGATGATCGTTTTTAAGTCTAAACTGTTTTCTTATCTGTGCTTGACTGTACCGACCCAGACAATCTAAGTTTAGAACAATCAGTGGGACCTAAAAGGCTTCATGTGATTCAGACATTTATTTCGAAGCCATATTGAGCACTTAGGGCCGGGGCACATCAAGGGGCAAGCTCCACAGAATAGACATACGACGCGACGCGCAACATGGCATCTGTCAGACAAACGATCGTCAGCCGTTATCGATGGGACACGCGTCATAAGAAGCTTTGTTTTTTTCTGTTTCGAATAGGTACTTTTTATTTGTAAATTATCACTTGTTTGACAGATGCCATCACGGCCACAATATGGAGCTTGCGCCTTAGGGCCGGGACACATCAAGTTTTCACTAGCAAATGGCGCCATTCGCAGATGTGCTACATTCTTGTGATTGGTCGAGAATGTGTCAAAATCTAGTGAAAATTCTTCTTCTTCTCGTGTCTGTCGTTTGTCTTGCTTATAAAATTAATTTTGTCATAGACTTCACCACGGTCCATGTTTTGGGACATCTTTTTGGCGCGTTTTAACATACCTATAGTACCGTCATTTGAATAGGCCATATGTGACAGCTGTCAAAATCATGTTAATGCTATGACTTATGGTTTATTTTTCTTTGTTGAGATGTGTCCTAGTATGGGTTCGACAGCTGTCAAATATGGCCTATACGAATGACGGTACTATAGTCTAGAGTTCCCCAGTTTGCCCCCTCATTTGGTAGCAAATATGGCGCTAGATGTGTCCCGGCCCTTATTCTTCATACAAATTGTGCCGCTACGCTTGCCAACTCGGCAGGCTTTATTTGTAAAACAATTAATCATATATGCCTTTAGGCTAAATTATCATACAAATTAAATATTAATAATAAACGACCAGACCACACTCGCAGCTTCATAACGGAACACGCAAAAAAGAGTATTGCAAATCGATGAAGATATCAAAATAAAACGTTTTTTTTATTAGTTACAAAATCTTTGCATACTGGCCAAATGGTTTTGTAGCTAAATGCTGTTTTTTAATAAATAATTACTTCTCTATCAAAATTCTCCATTCAAATATTCCGTTCGTTAAAGAATCTAACTCAGAACTTTCAACACAAAGGAAGCTAAGCCCGTTCGCGGTTTCACCCGCTGCAACTCCTTTTCCCGCGGAAAAAAGGTATTTTTCCTGTATGGGCTACACATATAAACCTTTCTCCTAAATCACTCTATCTATTACAAAATACCGCATCAATATCCATTGCGTGGTTTAGGAAGAGTTAGCGATTTTCCACGACAGACAGACAAACGCAAGAAGCAACTTAATTTTATTCTATGTATTGATGAAAACAACATACGTAGGTACCTGTGCATACATAAAATAACATTAACTAGTTCATTATATACCCTTAACCTTAAACAATCAGATAATTGAAACTACCACAAGAAGCTATGTACCTAATTACGTATTTGTAATAATTACCTCATCAAGCTATCGGGCAAAGCACACGACATTACTGTCAGGCTATATCTATGGAGTTTTCGAAGCGGATTGGTCGGCTCATAGGCTAGTTAATCAACAAATCCAACCGCAAAGATGGGTAGTGCGTTTATGCCTCATATAAACCGACCTAAACTAACCTGTCACGTCATTCAGCTGTAATTTAATTTAAATTAATATTTCAATTCATGGGTCCATAAACTTTTGTCCGAGCCTAAAACGCACCAAGCATATCATACAGCTACGCGATTTTGACAGTTGAAATTGAAATTTGACGTGGACGTGTCATATCTTTCACACCAATTAAAATGACCTTTCAAATCACGAATTTATTCGCACTTAGCTACAACGAAAACCTGTACCCGATTTCATCAAACTACAGGCTACAATTCTACAGGCGAAATTTTAGCTATACTACGGTCATTCGAATAGGCCATATTTGACAGGTGTCAAAATCACGTTAACGCTATGACATAAGGTCTTTTTTTCTCTGTTGACATGTCAACTAGTATCGGTTGGACAGCTGTCAAATATGGCCTATTCGAATGCCAGTAGTATAGTTCCATAATGGGATCATAATGCTACGAAATGTACATCTAATTTCGCCTGTAAAATCATTGCATAGGCCACTGGTAGCGACAAGCTTCTCAAGCGGAGTAGTTCGCGACGGGAATCCCGTAGATATGGCCTGGCCTGTCAGTTATTCTGTCCGCAGACAATGCGCTTCATCGTGTGACAGGACCCTTCCGGTCTTTGTCTGGTCTGTCTGGCTGTGCGATGGAATAATCAAACAATATTGCAGGCGTACCTATGTTATGTAGACCTATTTACATGGCCAGCAGATCCACCTACTCGTTATAGGGACCAATTTATACTGGCTTTTGATACAAATGCTAAGAAAAACAAGTATAAATTGATCCCTTAAAATTGTAAGTTGATTTGCTGGCGATACTAGCTTGTTAGTATAGGTCATTGATTTTTCTAGCACAGAGCTGGGTTTCGCAGACACGGGCTAGCGTAGAGTTTGACGCACTACGGTCAGATGGACCGATGACCGACAGCTGGTAGCGACTGGATGGAAAAAACGGGAGATCGTGCTTTGGGAAGCTTACGTCCAGCAGTGGACTTGATGTAATGTGTAATACCTATGACGGTAAATGGTGTCTTTGTAGATACAACAAGTATTACCTACTTATATTCTGAGTTTTGCATAGCTTTTGTTAGTATCAGGAGTATCAATCAGGCAGGACACTCATTAGTCAACAGTAAAAAAAACACATTTCTAGCCAATACTTACTTTGTGTTTCTAGGGATACGATGGGTTGCAGACTCTAATGTTCTTTTTTAATTCGTTAAACACCTGCACACATAAAAAATACTTCGTTCCGCAAAACTCAACAACCTACACTAACATTTTCTCAGAAAACATGAAGCTTGATGCAAATTACTAAGCCGAAATTGATGTAAAGATAATATTGTGAATGGAAGCATAGGCGTCCTTATAGGGCAAGTTGATGTTGACGTAGGTAAATGATTAATTTTTCCTCACCATGTAGGCATTTTAATTATTCTTAGTAGTGGGAAAATCAAATGTATAATTATGAGAAAAAATCACTAGAAATATGATGTTTTCATTTTTTAATTTCGCACGAAGCGCTATACAACATACGCTTTGTTTGTTAAATATGTATTAAAGATTAAGGCGCTAACTCCACAGGCAAGACGTAACACATGAGACGGGGATGTGCGACATAGCGAAGCTAGAAACCGTTTCCATATTAAATACCTATATGTATGTAATCAAGTCGAGAGCAGACAGGAATATTTGTATTGCCAAGCAGATAAAATTGCGTACAATATGGCTTCAGTTTTGGTGGGTGTGTTGGGCAACCTGTATGTGTAAAGATTGATTACTGATAGAATTCTTATAGGTAATAAATAAAACCTTATACTGTAGGCTATGTACGCACACGCAACCTTATGAATGAAAATACGAGCAGAATGATACAGGTGAAACGAATGCTAAATAAAATTGCGGTCGTTTTGGTAATATGATTTGTATAAAGTAACGAAATGTAGGTTAGTATGACAATATGTGGGTAAATTAATCATAGGATGGCGCGATACAGGAAAAAGTTCATTATATTAAACTTACCTAAATTACTCATTCAGGACAATGAAATTAGACTAAATAAAAATTCAGATCATTCATCGCTCGACATAATTGTAATAATTAATGGTCTAAAGTAAACTATTGCTATTACGAACTGCACTTACTCGTCAGTCTATAAGGTGTAAAAGAAACTGAAAATATTTTATGGGGTGAACCAGTCCATGAAACTGAACAACTTTCCCTAAGGAACATGGATTGAATTATAAAAAAAGTCTTGGAACTGCCATAATAAAAAGTGTTAGCCTGCCAATATGTTTTTTCATGTTTCGATCTACGTTCTTTGGGGAAGGATGTTCAGATTAAAGGACTGATTCACCCCTTAAAAACTCTGACACCAGGGTTCATCGGGTCGTTGAACGACTCGGTGTCCCACACGAAAAGAAGAAGACCCCTTAAAATATTTGCTGTTCGTTTTTGACTTAGGTCATCTCTAAGTTGAACTGGCATTCTCTAGGTAGGTCTAAGTATTGTGCAAAGATCATATCATACCTTCCAGTCCATACGCGTTCGTGCTTGCAGTGGCATACTAACTGTCACTATGATCCACCTGTCAGGAAGCTCATCCTGCAGTGCGCGTGACGATGTGTACCAATGGCTCATTACTGGTACATGTGTGATGTAACAGAGCAGGATGTACCTGAGCTGTCCAACTACTTTGATACAATCAGTAAGGGTCAAACAAAACTCCCACCAACACTTGCCGAATTTCGAATTATTCGATTAAGAAGACATCAACGATTTTCCGCTCAGGTTGACATATTTATTTTTGATCCCGTGATATTAGCAAATTCATCGTCGAATTGTAACTTGACACTAGCGAAATCATAATTACAACGCCATAAAAACCTGGGATAAAAACAAGAAATGAAATTGAACATGTGAGTTCCATGTCCGACCCATGTAAAATTACGAGTTCCTCTATTACAATTATTATTATCATCAGTCTATGGTGTCCCACTGCTGGGCAAAGGTGTCTACTTCCTTTTTCCACCTAGCTGTATCCTTGCTTAGGTCCTACCAGTCCTCAAAAAATGAGCTAAGATCATCACTCCATCTTTTACGAGGTCTACCCCTGAAAATTATAAATCGGCAGGTATTTCCATCTATAGAATGAGTAGGTACATTCCTCATCGATCATACTCATAACTTCCGTATGTCCGTTTAGGAAATGTGCACCAATAACAGCAGCACATGTGGTGTCACGTGTGTCATTGCCACCGTATGTTACTGTACTTGCTGATAGCTAATCTGTCACAGCGTCATATTTATCGGAAACTGTGATTGTATTTTACCCGACTCCCTCAGAAGGAGTATTATGTTTTCGAGAATATGTATAATGTATGTGGTCAAGTGAATTAATTCTTCTTCACGGGTTACAGACGGATGATTTCACAAATGATCGTTAGATTCATCTCAACAGCGCTAGAGGCACTCGCTAGGTAGACTAAGTATATCAACGTCATAAATACAAAATGTTGAATTTTAAACGCCATATATCAGATAAGATAAAATAACTTTGAAATGTCGCAGTCGAGCTTTTGTTTTTTAATGAATTATGCTTGTTATCGGAAACTGTGACCGATAATTTTTCCTGCAATAGTCATTGATCTCTCCGGAGTCAATGGTCTTTCCTTATTGCATATCGTGACGTCATATACCTACCTACAACTTCATAATATCCACTCAGGAAAAATCCAGCTACTCTAAATGATATAAAAATACTGTTATTTCTCCGTGGTAATGATCATTACCCACAATAACAAATTCCTCAGGATTAAACGCATTGATACAATCTAAAGGCATTTCCTCGATTACATGTATACTGGTACTGCATTTTGTGTGACGACCAGATGACTATCTCACATCCTTATTCCTTCTTTCTCTTTCCGTCCAAACATCCAGGAAATGCTCCATCAGAATGCTAACCACGTGTTTTCCTATCACCCGAGTGGATTTGTCAGAATCGTAGGCGGTGCGACTCGCATCAATGAATAGATTTGCAACATTACCATAACCATAACTGTCGTAATGCGTGGTCTAGTATGTAGATAGCTTTAGCGAGGTCCGCACGTCTGGAGTGTCGCTAGGTTGTGTGCTAGGGCCTGTGTTAAACAAATTTTTTAAAACCTGAGGATCAGATTATTGTGCTTGTGTGATAATAAATCAAAATACAGAGCTTCATTAACTACAATTACAATTTACTGCAGGTATAAAGTGAATCGATAAAGTCGAAATAAATCGAACCAAAATTAAATGTGAATCAAAAGTGCAGTGCCTAAAAAAAGTGTTTATCAAAAATGGTGATGGAACCGACGCAGCAAGCCAAGTTTTGGCCTTTATCTCCAAGACTCTGGCGGCGAAGCACCGACTACTCCAAGGTGGTTTTCGAGCCTCGCAGGCCACCGCTGTCACCGATAGAAATCCGAAAAAAAGACAGAATTGACACAACTCCAGATTTGCTAAGAAGGAGTGTCATAAAAGATCGCTTAGATCATTTGAATCTGGAAGACAAAGATGATCAGAAGCGTTGGAGTGTGGATTCTAAGCCTCCGAAGAAAGAAGTGAAGAAGACTGAAGAGGTGGTGAAATTGAGGAGTAAGAAGCAGAGGCAGCCTAGGCCCAACAGCCTGCAGCTGCTGCTCTGCAACTCCTCATCAGGACACTACAGCAGCAACACGTGGAGATACACCAGAGTCAGGTCAAGGAGGTTCGTTATTTTGGGTTGTGGCTAACTTTTGGTGGTTTTACTAACGAAGGGGAATTTTGTATTGTAAGACTGATAGGTATGTATGTTGAAGAGCTTACTAACCTTTTTGCATGATTGTTTAGATCACCAATCAAATTGATCTCCCTGTTGTTCAACGATATTTTAATTACGTTAGCTTTAACTTAAATTGATTAAATTTTCATCCTATTTTTAAAGCATGAAATATGACATCTAGAATGGAAAATCTTGAATGCCATATTGAAAATATCTGAAATACCTACCTAGGTACCATGATTGAATTTTTCAAAGGTTTCTTCCGACCCCAAAAAGTTTGGTTTGTAAGTATTGCAATTTTCCTTGCCCTATTAACATCTTGTTCGTTTTCAACAATCCTTTTATCTCTTGTATCTCCAGTGAACAAGAAAAGTCTGTTGTAAACACGTCACCCCGAGTTTTCGTTGAACCATTGCGACACCCTGGATCAGCGGTTGTGTGCATTTCCATCGTTTCGGTTTTAGAAGTTCTTTCAACACTGTTTGATATCCATTGCCGGTTTCATTTAATGAGGAAGAGAAGAGAATCACCAATCGACAATGTGACAATGTTGAAGTAGAGCAATTTGTTTGGTGCGTTTAAAGCCTTATCATACGAGCGAGTGGTTGCGAAATGGAGCAAATTGCTACGTTTTCAGTATAAATACGCAATAAAAACGTTGAGAATCAACCGCGCGTCCGCAATGAATTCGTTCGGATCCGCTTGTATGATAACGCTTATGCACTGTCGTACCTGCTATCATCTGCAATAGCTTTGATAGAGCTATAACATTGAGTTGAATGAACGATGATACAAGCAATCAAGCCTTATGTCATAGGGGGTAGACTGGGGTAGACAAAGTTTATCAATTTCAAAGCAGCAATGTATGTTCAAAATGCACCTCTAGGGATATAATCAGATGGCGTTAACCCATTTTTTATGATGCCAGATTCTTAATCCGCCAGTTAACTTTAACTGCTGAGTTTAACTGACCACTTCCGCACTTTCAATGATTTAGAATTTAATCGGTCGTCGTTTATTATGTTTATTAATGCTTGAAATATGTTTTCTGTTTATTCAAATATACGGTGAAAATGAAATCTTCATTAAATGTTGATAAACGAGCTCATACTAATAAAATTTTAATTAATCGCTTCAGCTTTCGTTTTGTGTGTGCTTTTGCTATTTGTTTAAGCTAATTAAATAGAAGCTCGTATGGATGTAAAAGCTTATCAATTAAAGCAAAATAAGTGAGTAAGGTTATTTTTTAACTTTACTAAACGGCATAAAAGTCGAAACGTAACGCTACAGCGTCTTCTAATTGAATTTGGTAGCAGAATATCGGATCAAAAAATGGCATCCAAGATTTTCGGCGCAAGTTGTCATCTCGTATCTCTTATTTTATTAAAATTCCGCGACTGTACCTACACCGTGTTTCACAAGAAATGCATAAAATAAACAAAATAGTTCAGTACGATGCTCGTTTCGAGTGGGTCACTGAGTCGTCCAACGACGATGATCTAACAAATGCATTTTCTCTGGAACACGGTTGATACGAAGGTGAGGTCAGATTCTTATATTATAAAAGAAGCCATTTTTTTGTTGCCAAAAGAAGGAGATATTGTTTTGTAGCCAGTTCTGTGTCCCACTGCTGGGCAAACGCCTCCCTTTCTATCTATCTATCTTGGTCTTCAGTTCCCGACTCCCAGTCTTTTGTGATGAAATAAAGAACTCGTTGTCCAGTCAAATCAGCAGTTAATTGATGAGGTCTGTCCATTACTTTCGTCACGCTGTGTGGGCGTCGAGTGGGCGAAGTGACACCCTTTGGGCATGCCCTTCGAGTGATGCAATAGGTTTTGAGGCCACACATAACTAAATAACACTGAACAACTTTCCCAAGAAACAAGCCCTAAATATGAAAAACAAAACATCCAACTTAGCTTACAGAATAACTGTATCTATAGCAACTTTGAGTATCAAGCTTTCTTTGGCTCTGACACAATTAAGATTTCATAAATTCGTGTTCCACGATTATCTTGCCAAAAATGAGATGAAGGAGTAGGTATCTAAGAAGTTAGGTTCGTCGGTCGGTACTACCCAACGAATTATAGATGGTACTACCTCAATAATATACTTCTGTCAAAAATTAGAAGGCGTCAAAATTCTTTTCAGATATGCTAAAATTGCAAATACAATAAACTTTCTATTGAAGTTTTTATTGCTCCATAAAAATACACAAATAACCGCCAAATTAAATATAGAACGTTCGTTGAATGAGACCGTTAACGATAAAACACACGATGAAAACATAAACAGTTTGGCCCTTTTGGAATAGGTACATTGCAGCTTTTGCAGCACACATCTTATTCCTTTCCCTTATGAAACCAGCAATGGAACAAGCTGTTATTCTATTTTTGTCCTCCTCATAGTTTTCGCGTACGTAGGCCTGCCGCGCGATGAAAAGGACGACTAACAATATTTTGAAATCCATTAATAGCTTTGCAAGACTGTACGAGCTAAAGTTTTAGTGAAAGCATCAATGGATGCTTTAATTTGATGTTCTTGTTAAATGTAAGATACCTTCACGATATTAGGGCGCGGTGTGATTCATTATTTTGATTACGTATTCTAGGCGGCAAAGAATGGCGCTCCTCTTTCATTATTTATATCTTAATGGTGCCTATAACTATGTTCAGATCAGTCTAGACTTTCGTTTATTTAGGGGCAAGCTATACAGAATATAACATGACATCTGTCAGACAAGCGATCGTCAGCCGTTATCGATGCGACGCGCGTGTCACGTGTGTAGCTTTGTATATGGAAACGGTTTCAAAAAAAAGATATAAGATCTCGTTTAGAGCCAAGCTCTTAATTAACACGCATTCTATCAACCAACATTACCTTCATAAACTCTACCATACCATAACAGTCACAACAGCCCACTGCTGGACATGGGCCTCCCCCTATCGGGGGGTATTGCCATACTGACCGCGCTTGGCAGGCGGATTTGCGAGCGTAATGCAAGATGTTGCATTGACAGGGAACGCTGCTGCCCATTCCCAGGATGATTATCCCTTAGTCGCTTTTTACGACACCCACGGGTAAAATTGGGGTGATGCTATTTTAAGCCGGCATCCCACGCCATAAACTCTACATCTCAGCCAAAATGTAACTACCGTGCCTTCAGATATCATTGGGTACAACCTCCTCTTTTGCAGTCCGTTAAAAAACCGACAATGAGCGATCACAACCACGAGACGACCTTGGCTTACAAATTACATTAAATCACACTTGTCATCTAATCTATTCTCCTCTATTGGTTTCACCAGTTTTGGTCTGCAATTAGTATTTTATTAATTCTTTATTTGTAGTTCTATATTGGTTTTACCACTTTTGGGCTGCAATTAGAACCATATTAGCAAGCGTTAATCATCAAATGCGTAATCTTTCATCTGACTGATTGGGTGTTGTTTTAATAAATGTTTTCAAAGGCCCAGCATGAACTTCCTCGAAATTAAGTGGCAGCAGATATAAACCTTAAAGTCGGAAATACACTTTTTAGTGGAATAATTTTGTTCGGATTGCTAAAATCATGATTTCATCAGAAGTTATAATAAAATAATCCCTAGAATATCGGCAGTACATCAACTTACCTATCTATCTAAGGGATCAATTTAAACTGTTTTTACATACAGTTACTAAGTATACCTAACATAAGTTGAGCCCTTTAACGGGTAGGTTAATGTAATATGATTTTTATTTAAACTGCGAAGGCGCGAGCTGTCAACAAAATTATACCATGAAATGTTTATCTGTCTGTCGCTAGTTTATATATATGTCGCAGTACGATGGCAGAATCAGGTTTTTGCTTTGGCCAAAAACCTAGGTTTTTGGCCAAAAGCCGGCATATGGCAGAATCGTAGACTTCGTTCGGCCATCGTCCTAAGCTGATCCAGGTTTTTGGCCAAAAACCTAGGATTTTGGCGAAAAAACTAGGATTTTGGCCAAAATCCTAGATTTGTTTAGTATTATGGCTTTTTTTGCATTTCGGGGGAACTTCTTCGTCTTCGAGTGGTACAGCAAGTCGCCCAACGAGCCGATGGACCCTGGTATCAGAGTTTTCAACCGCCTACTGCAAGTAGCAGGCCTCTAACATGGCTGTGTAACGACCGCCGTCTAAGTGATCATAGATTGCAATCGGGACCGACGGCTTACCGTGCCCGTGTGGTTCGGAGGAACGAGGAGTGAAGAGGCACTTTATGCACCTCCCACTGATCTTTTGAGGGTAGACTTGGACACCGTAAATGGACACCCTGAAGGACGGTGGGTAACATCAGACAGTCTGAACAGCAGGATTGCCTCGGATTCCCTGAAGGGCAGGGTGGAGCATCAGACCATAAGAGCAGGACGTACCTCTGAACGCTCTAGAGGATTGGTGGTAGCTAGCGTTGGACGTCCTGGAGACCAGGAGGTAGCGTCGGACCCCCAGAAAATCCAACGCCCGTCATCTTACATCCTCCAGAGAGTCCGACGCTATCCACGCCTTTCAGCGCGTCTGACGCTACCTCCCACCCTCCAGAACGTCCAATGCTACCTCCTGCCTTTCGAGGTGTATGCCCGAACTACACAGGCACGTTAAGCCGTCGGTCCTGATTGCTCTTTATGATCACTTAGACGGCAGTCGTTGCACAACCTTGTCAGAGGCCTGCTCCTTGCAGTAGGCGGTTTAAAAACTCTAAAACCAGGGTTCATCGGGTCGTTGGGCGACTTGGTGTACCACTCGAAGAAGAAAAAGTTCCCCCGAAATGCAAAAAAAGCCATAATACTAAACAAATCTAGGATTTCGGCCAAAATCCTAGTTTTTTGGCCAAAATCCTAGGTTTTTGGCCAAAAACCTGGATCATCTTAGGATGATGGCCGAACGAAGTCTACGATTTTGCCATATGCCGGCTTTTGGCCAAAAACCTAGGTTTTTGGCCAAAAACCTAATTCTGCCATCATACTGCGACATATATAAGTCTATGGTCTGACCTACAAGCAACTGTCAAAAGATATCAGTTCTCTTTGCATCCACTCCTACGCACGTATCAAAGGAGATTTTGGAGGTTAACCACAAAAATATATTCATGAGAAAGTTTAATATTTGAGTGTCTGTGTCGAAATACACCTGTGTATTAGTTTAGTCGCAAAATGACATAAAAGACTGTATCTGTGAGAAAATATGATAGGTACCTAATTATGATTTTTTGAAAACTTGCATCCATGAGTCCAATCCGCATTATGATTATGACTTATGACCACTGGCACGGAATATCTTTTATGTCATAGGTATTCAGATACTTAATCGAAAATTCTGCGACTGAACTAGGTATATAGGGAGGTACCGGACGACCAATTCTCAAACTGAAGTGAACATCTTTCCCCCAACCCAATTGCTCGGGTAGCTAATGAGTTTTTCTATAGGAGGTCTGATTTTAAGGTGCCGTACCGAAAATATCGAAACGGTACCCTTTTATACTGATTTTTAACCGACGAGAAAACAAAAAGGTTGTCAATTATTATTATTTTTAGCCCCGAATTTTTATTATTGAGGTTTTTGGGAAAGTTCATTTCTGATTCGAAATAGTTATTTTCTGAATACAGTGACCAAGGTAGAGCTGCTAGTCTGAAAGTAATTAGTGCACAGACATTTTAATTCAATTTTTCATTAAAATGGCTCGGATTCCCGCCGCCGCCGTGTTTTACTTAATGAAAACGGACAGCCCTGGCCATACAGTTGTATACAGGGTGTTATTTCTTGTTTTATTTGGGCAGCGTAACTAAATTATTATGAATTGTACGAAAATAATACCAAAATATCCAAAACACTTTATCGACAAATCGTTGTTCTTCTGACTTTTTGATGGGTGAAAATAGAACATTCCTATTTCTCTCTCATTATCATAAGCAAATCAGGTGTATTTTTTTTTACATGTATGAGAGAAGTTCAAATAGTTCATTACCTATTGATTACCTCACAAAGACAAGAAAAATAATCTTTGTCCGGGAGTTGGTGGTTGGTCACACTTTTGAAGTCTGCAGATACTCTATGAATTTATTGTTTACCTACCAGTATTAAATTGTATAATATAATTGTACAAATTGCGTTGGGCATCGAACATTGATATGAAAAGAAGAAGAAGAAGACTATTCAAATTATATCTTTAAAAGTTTTCAAAGCTCTTTAACACCCTGTATTTAAAAACGGTCTCGTCCGGCCTTAGCCACGTCCGTCGGCGCATATTTAACGTATTAATATTTATGTACATATTTTATTGACAATTTGTCGTTGGGATATTCTGATCACGGCCAAACAACGGTTATGCACGTTTAAGGACAATTTGACTAGAATAGACCGAATTCTTTGACTATACTGTAGTCAGCGACTCCGTACAGTCAGGGTCATAAAACGTGGTGTTTGATATAAATAATATCCTAGCCCTTATAACAACACAAACTTATTTAAAAACACTGATTATCTAATCTGTTAGCACTGTTTCTATGAATCGAAATCAAATAAAAAAATATTTATAAAGTCCTGCATGTACCTATACGCTGCATACGTACGAAAAGAACACTTATCTCACGCGCGATGTGTCAAAATGTATGGAATTTATAAAAACAAGATTTATTTAACTACCTTTTTAACTACCATCGCCTATCTTTCTGCAAAACAGGCTCATTCGTTCAAAAAGCAGCGAGAATATGTTTTATCCCTGTCATATTTTTATTAACGAACGCCATTTTGTCATCCGACGCGACCGTCGCTCTACCAATCATCGTTGCACTGTAATTGACACATGCATTGTTCAAAAATGCACGTTTTATTACTCGACAACTGCATTTACTATCTCGACAGCTTTATTTAATACATCGGCGACTATAGGTTACCTGATTGTCACACAAACACAATGGTAATTATTGCCAGCTCCCACGGTTTAAAGCAAACTTTTAATGTAAACAAAAGATTGTGGAATGTCATTCTGCAAAAAACACGTTAAGCTGAATTTAATTGCGTTTTGATTACATGTAATTTAAATAGGATCTTTTTTTTATATTTGCATTATTTTGGATTTCCCATTAGTACAAGAACTACTTATCCTGTACCTACTTAGCAAACAATTATGTTTTCGACATTTAATAAATGAAAAATCATTTTTCTAAGTAGGTAAAAATCTGCGGTAGCTTCAGATTTTAAGTGTTAAAGGCATAAAACAGGGGAAACTCATATCCATAAATGGTAGTAGAAAAGAATTTCAATTTAAAGTGAATTAAAATAAAATTCCGCCCCTATTCAATTAAAATGAAGTGTTTATGGACATTTCCACCCTCATTTCATCCATTCCACGCCATGCGAGTCTTTCCCTATTCGTCATAGTAGTATTTCGTAAGTAATTACTTATTTTAGATCCATTTTTCAACAAACTAATTGATTCTTTTGTAGACTCATAGCTTCAGCTAGACAGATACCGCCGGGACTTGAACTCGGGACCGTAGGGACCCTCCCATTGCTCTGCCAACTGAGCTACGGGCGCGTGTCTGACCCTGATGAATTTATCAACCTCTTGATGCTCGTCTCCAAGCGTCGATTTTTCAATTTTTAGGGTTTCGTAGTCTACTAGAAACCCTTATAGTTTCGTCATGTCTGTCTGTCTGTCTGTCAGTCTGTCTGTCTGTCTGTCTGTATGCCGCGCCCTCATAACTTCGTCAGTTTTGAAGCTATCGACATCAAATTTGGTGTGAAGATAGATCGTGTTGACCCAAATTTAGAAATGTTAAGAAAAAAATATTTTAATTGTTTTTTGGACCCCCTTCCCATACATGTGAAAGAAGGGCAAAAAAAAAATTTTTCTCCTCTAATATTGAGTAGGGTATCGTTGGATAGGTCTTTTAAAATTAAGGGGAGGTTTCTTTTGAACAAAGTCTCTTAAATGTTTGTGTCTTGAGATATTTGCTTTTAAAAGGGGCGTTTTTTAGCCATAATTTGTTCCAGCTGTAACTTCTAAAGTACGCATGCTAAAAATTTGAAAAAAATATGGAATATAGTTCGTAATATGAAGTTACCATGAAAACTATAACGGATACTGTACGACTAAAGACTAAGGAAATATTAAAGATTTTCAATTTGCGGTTGGTAACCATATAGCTGCAAACAAACCAGCAACAAAATTAACTTTGTAATGCTGAAAGACCTGATATTTAAACGTTGACTACGAAACCCTATTTGTGAGCGTGTCAGACACGCTCTTGGCCGCTTTTTTATTTTCTTTTATGTAGATAATATAGCACTGTGAGAAATCCCATTCACCTAGACAAATCAGGCATTTGGCTACCATCTATGTACCTATTGTTAGTTGCTTGAATATTTTCTATGTGGAAAGCCAGTGTGGCAAGGCAACAAATCGGAGTCGGCTCAATCTACTATGCCAACGTTCTAAGGTATTTTTTTATCTTAGACGTGATTCTACAACAACTTTACTAAAAACCATCGCAATGCTTCCTCGCGGTTACCAATGTAAGTATGTTTGTTTCATTCTGTCAATTTCTTGAGCGTTGACGAAACGCCACAGTGACGAAGCGCTACTGTGGCGAAATGGAGTAGATTCAATCAAACTATGCAAGCCTTCTACGTGGCTCAAGAGTGCCTGTCAGTTGAGAATAGCTTTGCAAATATTACCACCACTACTTTTTGCACTAGTTGTCTATTTCTTGAGCGTTGACGAAACGCCACAGTGACGAAGCGCTACAATGGCGAATTGGAGTCGACTCAAACAGCTATGCAAGCTTTCTTCGTGGCTGTAGAGTGTCTGTCTGCTTATAATAGCTTTGCAAATACTACCCCTCCTGTTCCTCTAGGTTACTAAAATGTATCTATGTTGGGTTCATTCTGTCAATTTCTTGACAGTTGACGAAACGCCACAGTGACGAAACGCTACTACGACGAATTGGAGGCTATTCAATCAGCTATGCAAGCTTTCTACGTGGCTCTAGAGTGGCTGTCAGCTTAGAATAGCTTTGCAAATATTACCGCTCGGTTTCCACGGCAACAGACGTAGGTTTTGTTTGTGTATGTTGTTTTGAACGAAATTGTGTTGGCTCACTAGCATGTCTGTTAGCAATGGTTAAGAATATCTGCCTGTTTGATAGGTAGGTAGAGCGTTTTACAACTTTCGTAAGCAGTTGCAAAGTATAACGTATATTTTGTGTATGACGTGGTATGACGAAAGTTCTCCGTTGTAAAAAAAACTACAGTTACCTATTTTTTACTTCATCGCAAATATGGGCACCAAAAATCGTACCACAGATAACGTGCGCAAAATAATTCGAGCCTAATAATATTTTTATTGCTTCATTCGTCATGATAGTATAATAGCTAAGTATAACAGTAGCTAAAGATGTGCTTGTCTTATATGGAAAACCAATGGGAAAATCTCATAATTTCGCGACACCTAAAACGACTTCCTTCCGCATAACTGGCCAGCGTGTTTACTCCCCCTGTATATAGTGTTACGAGCTAACCGTATACATGGTGTTCAGTGAAGCGGCCGTTCACTCTCTGACTCACTTTGTGTACAGGGTGGCCAAATATAGCTAGCACGTGATGTGATGATACCTACTTGCATTCAATATTTTTACCCGACTGCCTCAGAAGGAGGGTTATGTTTTTCGAGAGTATGTATGTGCGTTTTTCCATAATTGCGTCCCAGGCAATGCAGTGTCTGTGGAGAGCGTTCAAAAAGCCATGCCGCTCCCGTATTGGCTTATACAGCCATGAAAAATATTGCCTCAGACACTGAATAAATCGTCTGACATAGACGTATGAGGCCAATGATGATGTATGTATGTGGACAAGAAAATTGTTTTTCACGGGCTACAGCCCAAACGGATAGATGGATTTTAACATATGAGGTGTCGTTAGATTCGTCTCAGCAGCACGAGTGACACTGGCTATATTAAAAATTCAAGATGGCGGATTTTTATAGCAAAATAGTACTTTAAAATTACTGCAGTCGGGATTTTTGTTTTTTAACACATCCACTTGTGTGTGTATGTGTTTGTCTGATTGACAGGTGAATAACTTGATTTGATTGCGATCAGATGTGTGTAGATAGTAGATAAGGATAGAGTTAAAATCAGCATAGTAGGTACATGGAAAACAAATTAGATGCGACACTTGACTTTAAATAAGATAAAAACCATTTTATTTTACATCTGCATAGTTATTGTTGAGCAGTTGTACGTCTACATATTTAAGTTCATCTGTGGTTGTACCTAAGACGCCTCCACAGATTAGACGTGAAACGTAAGACGTAAGATGGCATCTGTCAAACAAGTGACCGTCGAACTCGTGAGACGTGCGACATCGCGACGCTTGAAACCGTTTCCATATAAAATGTATAAAACAGAAGAAACAAAGCTACACACGTCAGAGGCGATTTCCATCGGTAACAGCTGACGATCGCTTGTCTGATAGATGTCATGTTGCGCGTCGCGTCTCGCATCTATTCTGGGGGGCTGCCTCTTATACATTTCTTATTTACGCTCTACCTACGTCTCAGTTACCGTATTAAAGCTACGCTGACTGTAAAAATGGTTTTAGTGCGCATCAAATCTTGCAACGACGTATTCATAGCTTCAATTGGGTATTCAAATATCCTTTCTGAGTATAGTATGCAGCATGAAACTTCCAATTTAAACGTGCAAACATATTTCAAATTCTACAATTTTTCGTCAACACTACATCTGAATTTAATATTCGTTTTACCCGACTGCGCGATGCAATTGAGTCAGCATGCCCTAGGGAAATCTCTGACGAGACGCGGTGTCATTTTAGGACCTGTAACTTTGGTTGAATTATAGAGAACAGTTTAAATTGTGAAACTGAAAGCTAAATTTACACTTCACACTCGAACGCTATCGCGACAGGATGGTGAAAATGGGAGAACATGTCTTTCGCCTTTAGGTGCATAATGTCCATTTTGCAAAACGTCCAATGGTGAAAAAATTACCAGTTTGCATTATGTCCAGTTTGCATAATGACCAGTTTGCAAAATGTCCAATTGCAAAAAGTCCAGTTTGCAAAATGTCCAGTTCGCAATAAGTCCAGTTTAAATGAAATACTGGGTCACTGAGCCATGTGTTTTGGGGAAAGTAAAGTTGTTCGCTCTCATGGTCTGAACTTACCCCTTAATTTCGCTAATTGTACTTTTGCAAACTGGTCATTTTCAAGTCAGATAATCTTCAAACTGGACATTTTGCAATTGGACATTTTGCAAACTGGACATTTTGCAAAATGGACATTATGCACCTAAAGGATCTTTTGGCGTAGGCAGGTTCCCTGAGGAAGGCCCGAGGCCCGAGGGAGGTCAAGCGTGGACTGCATTGCATATAGGCTGATGTAATGTGGCCCCTTCAACAGCCACAATAGTCCACTGCCGGCCTAGTTCTTACTTTTACCACCAAATAGAGCGTTTACAGATCCTATGAATACCAACAACTTGCTCCAAAATATAAGTATCCTAGCATGCATAGTTTTTATGATGGAACGTGTTATCAGTTTTCCACTTCAATACAGAACGTAAAATGGCAAGATTTAATACTCGTACGAGGACATAAAAGAATGTAATATGATTCTGAGGCAATTTTCAAGAAATATGACCTTTGTGGCAGCCATCTTCTTATAGTCCGGCAAGTTCGTGCGCGACCTTCCTGCGGGGTACAGACGGTCGGGGGGCGAGGAAGCACGTCATTTTAGTATGACGTGCGGCGCGGATGCGCGCGTCTCCCTTCCCCGCTACACCTCCCGCTACCCGCTGACATCTCCCCTCCCAACGTCTGTCACCCCTAGGGAAGGTCGCGCACGAACTTGCCGGACTATAGTTACCATCGTTACCACGAGTTTCTCTGATTCCAGTTCATTCCAGTAACCGTCAATCGTTGCTAGTATTGAGTGAGCCATGTGTAAAGGCGCTCGCGCGCTTTCTCCCTAATTTGTGGTTTTACTCAAAGGTTTTACTTGCTTAGCTATCCTAAAAAGGCGTGCCAATTAAACAAGTCATTTAAATAGTAGGTAGATAGGTAGATATGCGTTTATATTATGTAGGCTTCGATTGTAGGACATCAAACTTGCAAGTTTGGACATGCTATATAATGCGTGTCCTACATAGAAGTCACATTAGAGCCTTGGGCGGGTGCGTGTGAATCACACACACAATACATTCACCTTTATGTTATTGAACGATATAACTAGGTAGATACCTATCATAATACCTATTGTGAAATGTCTTTTCTTTACCACAAAGTAAGTATAGGCTACTCTATTTTGTGTCTTTACGTCGAGTGTTATCTAGGTACTTACTTCGAGTCTTCATTGATTTTACGGCAATAAGCGTTTTTTGCATAATCCATCAGAATCTCATACGTGACGCCACCATCCATAGACGTAAAGGGATTACCTGTCAAATTTTGACACATATTCCATTTTAATCTATGGCAACGTACAACGCCATCTTGCGATTTAGTTTCTGCAAATAACGGCCATACAAGATGCGTTCTGTTCTAGTGTTCTACACCCTACACCACATCAACAGTCGGTGAGGAAGGTCATGACATGACATGACAGACAAATTCATTATTATCAAGCATTTTTTGAGAAAACTTGTTGATGAATGTCAAACAGCCGACAGCTGATGTGGCGCAGTGGTTAGTATGCCTGCCTGCCACGCAAAGGTTCCGGGTTCAATTCCCGGTGGGGTCACTCACAAAGTTGACATTTATCACTTTGTGAATTTGTTCCCACTCTGGTTAGGACATTGCAGGCTGGACCACCTGATTGTCCGCAAGTAAGATGGTTCCGTGCTTCGGATGGGCACGTTAAGCCGTCGGTCCCGGTTGCTGTCTATGATGGCGGTCGTTACACAACCATGTCAGAGGCCTGCTACTTGCAGTAGGCGGTTGAAAAACTCTGACACTAGGGTTCATCGGGTCGTTGAAAGACTCGTTGTCCCACACGAAAAGAAGAAGAAGAAGAATGTCAAACAAGTCTTTACCACAGAAGAAAAACACAGGACATTTTAAGTACGTAAAGATACAATATTTTAAATTCAAATCACCTTAGTTACAATGTAACTTGAACTCTGTCATCTATTAAGGACCTCCAATTCATCGGAAACTTGGTTTCCTGTCAATGAAGCTCACCTCAAACCCTACATCCGGTGCAGCTGTAATTGCCTGCCTGTGTCCTGTAAGTACTTATCTATGTACATACATTTGGCATAGTGCTGGCGAGCTGTCGATAGCTTTCTTATCGATAAAGTCGATAGTCAATGAAGTTCACCTAAAACTCTACATCCGGCGCAGCTGTAATTGCCTGCCTGTGTCCTGTAAGTGCTTATCTATGTACATACATTTGGCATAGTGCTGGTTATTTGTCGATAGCTTTCATACCGATAAAGTCGATAGTCAATGAAGCTCACTTCAAACCCTACATCCGGTGCAGCTGTAATTGCTTGCCTGTGTCCTGTGTGGTACTTATCTATGTAAATACATTTAGCAGTGCTGCTTATTTGTCGATATGTGCCAATGAAAGAGATTTTGGAACAAAATCTGTAATACCCACTCACACCCTAAAACTGTAAACAAAATCACAAACCTATTCCTAAACCAAACAAATTCGAGATTAACTTACTTTTCAAGATTGCTTTTTGGTCTGTGTTGGCAATTTGGCATAGTGGGCTCATTGGTTCATTTCGTTTGAGCTAATAACAATTTAGTTTGTCAATGATAATCAGGAGCGGATCTAGGGTGTGGCTATAGGGGCGGGAGCCAGGGGCGCAGACCGAGGGGGGGCGCAAAACCGGACTCGCGCCCGCAACGGCGCGGGTTTGGAGTTCAAGCCTCGTAAGATTCGGGTTATTATTGAGAGCTAAGGGATAAACTTCTGCTTACCATAGGGCATAAATGGCGTTAAGGTGAAGCAATTATAATATTTTCCTGCCTGTTTCATGAGAACAGAAAAAATATAAATAAATGTTAAATCTGGTCTCCGTGCCTTCCTTGAGGGGCGCGGGCGCTACGCCACGAGAAGAGGCGCGCCCTGCCAAACTGAGGGCGCCAATTCAAGTCAGCCAATACGGGCACAGAAAATTAAGTAGTTATGTTATTTTAAAAACGAGTTTATTACCGTAACAAATCGTTATTTCGAGACTTTAAATTTTGTAAGGCCAGTTGGATCCGGGAAAATTATTTAAGAGCAGCAAATCGTGCAAAAAAAATCTCACTGGTGAAAAGACTGAAATTGCAAAGGAACCCAATCAACTCTGACGCCCTCTTGAAAAAGGTCGCCGCCTATTAATTTTAATGGTGTTTGTCGAGCTCGCTGCGTTCGCAATCGCAATAAGTTTTGTGTCAGTGTGATGTGATGCCACCACCACACCAGATTTAGTGTAAAAAGTGGAGCTCGCTTCGCTCGCAATACGTTTTGTATCATAGTGACGCCCCCTCTCGCAGTCCATTAGTGCTGCCACCATCACCCCAGATTTAGCGTGAAAAGCCAGGCTCGCTTCGCTCGCAATTAATTCTGTGCCAGACTGACGCCCCCTCTCGCAGTCCATTAGTGCTGCTACCACTACACCAGATTTATCGTAAAAAGTCGAGCTCGCTTCGCTCGCAATACGTTTTGAGTCTCAGTGACGCCCCCTCTCGCTGTTCATTAGTGCTGCCACCGTCACACTAGATTTACCGTGGAAAGTCGGGCTCGCTTCGCTCGCAATTCATTATGTGTCAGACTGACGCCTCATCTCTCAGTTTATTAGCACTGCGACTACCACACCAGGTTTAGCGCGATAACTCGGGCTCGCTTCGCTCGCAATACGTTAGTGTGCCGCCCTTCTAGATGTCCGTAAGTACGAAAATGTTGATCTAAAATCACCTCTGACAGAACCTGCACTCATTTTTGTATAGATAAAGTAACTGGTAGCATTAAGGTGCCTCGATGACTCCTCGGAAACCTCGGAAAAGGGCTTGGATCGCGCCTGCAAAGGGGGGGCGCAAAGTTTGAGTCGAGCCAGGGGCGCTGGCTACCTCAGATCCGCCCCTGATGATAATTGTAGTTTTTGATGCTAGTACCGCGGTTTCGGTAAATTAAACGTTTATGAGAATGTTCAACAAGATCTAGGTATGCAGGATTTTATAGTCTATGAAAAAAGAAGTTCGTAATAAAATCGACAAGCTAGTCTGGCAACTGGCCACCCCGCGCCCCGTTGCATCGATAGCTCTCGCCGCATTCGAATTTCGAATGCTGATTGTGCTTATATTTGTAGGTTTGTGGGTAGATAGATAAACACAAAGGGAATTTAAAATCACCTAAGTTAATTACCTAATTAATAATTATAATTAATTTTAAAGCTCATTAAAATTAACTTCTTCTTCGAATGAAACACCGAGTAGTACAACGACCCGATGAACCCGATTATTATGTTATACTTATTTCTAAGTGACACTTAGGTTTTGCCTGATAAAACCATTCTCCTCACATTTAATAAGACACATAAAATGTTGCTAACATGTTGTCTCTTCTGTCTTCTCTGCCCTACCAAAGAATACAAAACATCCCCGTCGTACAGATGTGTCTCTTAAAATATCATAGTAAAATTACTTACCAAAATAATCCTTTAGACGCCATTTAAGTAACTCACGACCTAAATATTAGGCACGGTTTTCGGCTACAAGGTATTCTTATTCAGAACACAGAAGTCAATCAAACAATGTCTTTTGACAATCTGCTATGGTTTTGGAATTTTCACGCCCTTGAATTGAATTGAAAAATCCGTGACATTCTTGTTTAGGTACTTGTATTGTTAAATCTTCACAAAATATAACAATGACGGTTTCTGTGGCCAAGAATATGAAGACCTTTGAAATGGTTTGCCCTACATTCCTTTCTTGGTTTTTCTTGGTCACCGTCTGTCACACTTTTACGGGAATCATGCGTAACGTCCGTTGGTGCGGTATTTTTGTGTTCTGTAACTCATGTGCCACGAAAATTCGCACTGCCACCTTATTCTCATACAAATATGGTTTATGTGAAACGATTTGACAGACACATCCGTCGAGGCAGCGTTGTGCGATACACACGCCACGCACAACAAATTCGTATTGTCACGCAGTGCTAAAATAACGTGACGTATGCATCATGATGACAAAGGGAAGCTATCTAGGAAGTAAAAGCTTCAATGAATTGGCGGAAATCTTATCATAGTACCTAATTGCGTTAGCCAATACTTACTTTGTGATAGTACGAAAGAATACTTATTATTGTAGCTACTGTACCTTACTCTACCATACTTACGTACGACTACGACTCTGTAGCTGGCTACGGATCGTAGCTAACGTCTACGCCGTCACTGATTGTATTGCATGATACTATAGTCAATTAGATAACCTTACTTCTTTCTGCTGTACATTTTTCTTGACCATTGCGTTTCTTTGTTACAGCCATGAGCCGGAGGGCGGCGGGCGGTGCGCGGAGGGGGCGTTAGCGCGCGCCATGCAGCCCGCGTCGCCCAAGCGGCAGCCGGGCCACGCGCAGCAAGGTGAGGGAGCTCCTATATCCGTCTAGAATGTTCTGTCTCTGTCTATGAGCCGGGGGAGGGGGCGGTGCGCGGAGGGGGCCATGCAGCCCGCGTCGCCCAAGCGGCAGCCGGGCCACGCGCAGGGGGCGTTAGCGCGCGCCATGCAGCCCGCGTCGCCCAAGCGGCAGCCGGGCCACGCGCAGCAAGGTGAGGGAGCTCCTATATCCGTCTAGAATGTTCTGTCTCTGTCTATGAGCCGGGGGAGGGGGCGGTGCGCGGAGGGAGCCATGCAGCCCGCGTCGCCCAAGCGGCAGCCGGGCCACGCGCAGCAAGGTGAGGGAGCTCCTATATCCGTCTAGAATGTTCTGTCTCTGTCTATGAGCCGGGGGAGGGGGCGGTGCGCGGAGGGGGCGTTAGCGCGCGCCATGCAGCCCGCGTCGCCCAAGCGGCAGCCGGGCCACGCGCAGCAAGGTGAGGGAGCTTCTATATCCGTCTAGAATGTTCTGTCTCTGTCTATGAGCCCAAGCGGCAGCCGGGCCACGCGCAGCAAGGTGAGGGAGCTCCTATATCCGTCTAGAATGTTCTGTCTCTGTCTATGAGCCGGGGGAGGGGGCGGTGCGCGGAGGGGCGTTAGCGCGCGCCATGCAGCCCGCGTCGCCCAAGCGGCAGCCGGGCCACGCGCAGCAAGGTGAGGGAGCTCCTATATCCGTCTAGAATGTTCTGTCTCTGTCTATGAGCCGGGGGAGGGGGCGGTGCGCGGAGGGGGCCATGCAGCCCGCGTCGCCCAAGCGGCAGCCGGGCCACGCGCAGCAAGGTGAGGGAGCTCCTATATCCGTCTAGAATGTTCTGTCTCTGTCTATGAGCCGGGGGAGGGGGCGGTGCGCGGAGGGAGCGTTGCAGCCCGCGTCGCCCAAGCGGCAGCTGGGCCACGCGCAGCAAGGTGAGGGAGCTTCTATATCCGTCTAGAATGTTCTGTCTCTGTCTATGAGCCGGAGGAGGGGGCAGCCCGCGTTGCCCAAGCGGCAGCCGGGCCACGCGCAGCAAGGTGAGGGAGCTCCTATATCCGTCTAGAATGTTCTGTCTCTGTCTATGAGCCGGGGGAGGGGGCGGTGCGCGGAGGGAGCGTTGCAGCCCTTGTCGCCCAAGCGGCAGCCGGGCCACGCGCAGCAAGGTATTAATATTATTTTTTAATTATTAATATGGACTTCTTCCCAACTAGGTTAATTCTGCCAGTGTCAGTATAATAAGATTTCAGCGCTACTGCTCCGGTTGGTGGCTCCAGCAGAAAATGTCCCAATTATAATACATACATAGTATGACAGCTGTCAGATCTCTCAGACTGCCTATTCTTCATTCATCATCATTCATGAATGATGTCTCTTCATGTAGCTGCCGAATCGAAGGGCCCTTGTGTCGAATAGATTAATCGAATCCAGTTTTACAGCGACTGCTCTGTCACGTAATCACAGCGCTGCGTATCGTAGCTCAATTTACGTTAGAAATAAAAAAGGCAAATGTCCAACGTAATTTGTCTTTCTTACAACTCGCTATTGGTTCAGTGCGTGCGCTGCGTGCCGCAGATTGTCCGCGCGGACCCGCAATGCGAGGACTCGTGCGAAGTTCACTCACTTCATCTACACCGCTTGGAGTAAAGTGAACTCCGCACGCGAACCTGTAGGACGCGCGTACCGTTTGCCTGGCGCAGCGAAGGGCCTAAGACTATTTTTCACCAGTATAAACTGGTAGGTAGGTACATTATTTTATGTCCCGTTATGACTAAAATATGAGATAAAGATTATACCTATTCCTTACTGCCTACAGTCACACATAAAATAATCTAGGCTACATAAAACCGCGAAAGAACATACTTAAATACTCATAATTTAAATGCAGTCAGATCTTTCTCATTCTTTATTACGACATCCGCGCGTAATCTTCAAGATCATACAACTTTGGATTTACTCACACATACCGCACAGAGTAGCGGATTTTTCCGAACCGGTATTAGGTTGTTGTTCTTGTTGATATCCGTAGCGCACCCTACTGGTACATAGGGCCTTTACAACATTTTTGCTTCACGACATCCAGTCCAGCAATTTTTAATTTGGCATCAAATGTCCGTCGCGACGTGTGCCCGGGTGTTCGTCTTCTTTTGTCAGGTGGTTGCCAGTTCAGAGCCATTGTTGCTGAGTTTAGGCATTAGGTATCTAAAAACTGACGTAAAGAGTATGAAAACGAATGTAGAAGCACAGACGACGCCGGATCGTCATGAGACTGTGATTTGTTAAAAAAGTTCCCAAGAACCGAATAATATTGCTTATACCTGCTGAAGGCACGGTTTCGGTTCGGCAAGGCATTGACGAAAGACTTTATATAAATTACAAGCTTGATAGAAACACGCAATGGCATACGATGCCGCATCGCGTTGCGGCTGTGACAGATGGACTGTCATTTGCTTACTGGCGCTTTAAAAGAGCTGTTAATGTGCTTCCTGGTTGTCAAAAATCGCTATATCACGCGGCATGTGTAAAAACCACCTTTACCAGTGAATGAACGTGTCGTATAAATGCATACAAATGTGCCATACAAGTTCATGTGGGCGGTTGTATGGGCATGGCGGATACGAAATTACTTTATTGGGTAAGGTTGTGTTTGTGAATGGAAAGAGATTATGACACTCTAGGTATCGACAGTCATTCATGGACCGAAGCCTATGGCCCTAGCTCCACAGGCGAGACGTAAGACATGATATGGAGACGACGTGTGGCGTGCGACAGCGCGACGCTTGAAATCGTTTCCATATAAAATGTATGCAAAAGAGGAGACGTCGCCTACATACGTGAGTGAGACGCGCGTCGTAAAGATCACGGCTGACGATTACTTATATCACAGCTGTCATCTTACGTCTCACATCTAAAGTCTCATCTGTAGAGTTGCGTCTATGGTGTAATACATGAATATTGGAAGTCCAGATACCAAAAACATAAGAGAGGCGTCCACAATACCAACCACAACCTACTATACTATCTGGTTCACAATAGAAGGGGACCCGAAATGGCAATATTATTGTTGACATCTTCCTCAAATGTCATGTAATATGAAAAAGAGGCAAACAATAATGTTGCCATTTCGGGTGCCTTTCTTTTGTGAACTCGGTATCTATTACCTATAAAAATAACTGGCAAGGCGATAGCTTTCATTCGAAAAATCATACACAATCGATATTTATGAGTCACCGACATTGGCCGCGCCTTATATTAATTCAGTATTTGCATGTCTCTACAACAACTAAAATCCGTATCCTTGTGATTTCAGCCGCAGCCGGTGACCAGTCCACGCTGAAGGTGCACCTCCCAAACGGTGGCTTCAACGTGGTGCGAGCTGGTGGCGACGAGGATGTGCGCTCCGTGCTCCGGTGCCTGTCCACGCGGCTCGCCACCGGGGACAGGGTCTACGCGAACTGCTTCGCGCTTAGAGCCAGGCGGCTCACCACTGGCAAGGTAATTCGTTATTATGTATAGGGCCATCAAAACCTTTTTTGCGGGGCCGCGACAAGGCACGCAGCAGCACTAGGTAAGGTCCTACATGTGTATCTAGGGTTGATCGGGTCGTTGGACGACATGGTGTCCCACTCGAAGAAGACGAATCTACGTCTAGCTATTGTAAATCATTAATACGGGGTGTTAGGGACGGTGTAACGAAAACTTTGCAGGCATGATCAGACCATCAAACTGAACAACTTTTACTATGTAGCCAATGGTGGGAAACGAAAAAAAAATTCCGACCTCCCATACAAAATTCACTATTAGCCTTTGACTGACTTTGTATGGGAGGTCGGAATTTTTTTTCGTTTCCCACCATTGGCTCCATAGTTAAAGTTGTTCAGTTTCATGGTCTGAGCACGCCTGCAAAGTTTTCGTTACACCGTCCCTAACACCCTGTATAAACAAGAAATAGAAAAGGACCAAGAATGAAACCCTGCAGAACGCCCATCCAATGCTTATGCTTGCTTATCCATACGTATATCTCTTGGACATCCACCATTAACATCGAGGGCTTGTGTAGTTTAGACATGATTACTCGTATTGTTCTAAAGGGACACTTTTACGCCGTAATTATGTAGTCTCCTTACAAGAGTAGTGTGATGGACACAGTCAAACGCCTTTCCAAATTCTAATGCAGTATTTCTCCTATTTTCCAGGTCCGATGGATCCACCAAGACACACCAGTGTCGGAGCTGCTCACAAAATGGCCGGCGAGCGAGTGGCGGCTCGAGCTGCGAGTGCGATATCTTCCAGCCAACCTGCGCGCCATGTGCGAGGCGGACCGCGTCACCTTCCACTACTATTACGATCAGGTGGGTTGACATGACGCCTAAAGCTTAGCTAATTGTATCACTGTAATTTATTGTATCCGAATTATACGGGGTGTAAGGGACGGTGTAAAGAAAACTTTGCAGACTGCTCAGTCAGTTGATCGTGAATTTTGTATGGGAGGTCGGTTTTTTTTTTTCCTTTCCCGCTATTGGCTCCATAGTAAAAGTTGTTCAGTTTGATGGTCTGACCAGGCCTGCAAAGTTTTCGGTACACCGTCCCTTACACCCTGTATTACATTAAGGCGGGGATCATCCGTCGACGCAGCATTTTGCGATACGCAGCGGTAGCGGATGTGTCTGTCAAACCATTTGACTTAAGCCAAGTATATATGGAAATAAGGTCGAATTCGTATTTTCCCAATGCATGCGTTATGCAGCAACAGCAAGATTTTCGCCTTACAGCTGCAACAGTTCACTGTATGGATATAGAATTTCTATTGAGGGAAATTACCATACTCACCGGAATTTTCTACTACTGTTTGCTACATAATATATTAAGCCTCTTACGACAGTTCCATCTACCACATGTGGTATTGTAATGTAATACTATTCCAACCCAGGAACCAGGTCTAGTTATTTTCCAACCATACCGTTACCTTTTACCTTTACAACCACAACAGTCCACTGTTAGACATGAGCCTCCCCTTTTTAGGGGGTATTGCCATACTCACCACGCTTGGCAGGCGGATTGGCGAGCGCAGTGCAATGCTGCTGCCCATTCCCTGGATAAAACCCTTAGTCGCTTTTTATGACACCCACTGGTAGAATTAGGGTAATGCTATTCTAATCCGGCATCACACGGTTATTTTCCAACATCTTATTAGAGTTAAATAATTTTCATGATTTCAGGTCCGACACGACTACCTCAATGCCAACCATCCGCTAGTGGACCAGGATCTGGCAATACAAATAGCTTGTTTAGAAATCAAGTAAGTATACCTTTGTTTACGACTAGATGGCGCCACTAGTCTTTTGAAACGCGGTAACGGTGTGTTCTCCTACATAAATCATAATGCAGCGTCGTCATAACTACCTTGCTGGGAACCTATATAGTACGGTCTGTGACTTTTGGAAATGTATGGAAAGGTGACGATTTTTGTTTAAGTGAAATTTCGATATGGGGCCGTGTAGAGGACCTCAATCTAAGGTTTTTGAGCCCGGTTACCAAACTCCAGCACGTGGTGGGGGGAGGGGGGGACGTTCAAACTTTCGCGTTACCGAGCTTTAGTAAAAAAAATATGTGGCGTTGGCTTTACATACAATTTTGATTTTGGTATCAATTTCTTATAAATCGAGGATGTACCTTTCATTTTTTGTATCAAAATACCAATATCTCTTACGAAAAATATGAAAAAAATTGAAATAATATAAAAAAATCTGCAAAGATTTGTAATTTTTTTCATTTGACAGGCTATATCTTAAAAATGTATATGAATAAGTCATAAATAAAAAATATTATCAGTTAGTCTTATTATTAAAATTTATGAAATCACTCACAGTAATGCCAATATTCGTAGAAAAAACTCCCAAAAAAAATAAGAACCGTGCCTACTGCAATGTGTACCCGTATGTACCTTACCTACTGATATGTTTACCGCATAACATTTTTCATCTTCGTTCTTCGAGTTATTATTTGTAATGTCATTTATTATAATAAATAAAGTAGACGTATCTACACTAATATAATAAAGAGGAAAGTTTTGTTTTTTGTATGTATGTAATCGATAAACTCCGGAACTACTGAACTAAATTAAAAAATTCTTTCACCATTAGAAAGCTACAATATTTCAGAGTAACATAAGCTACTGTATACCACGGGAAAATATCTTATTCCCACGGGAAAACGGTTAGCAGCGGGAAAACCGTCAAATTTAGCTGATATTACCCAAATTATCCACAGCACTTGACCGATCTTCGCGAAATTCATCACTGATATTGCTAGCATATCAAAAAAGGGCATGAACTACGTTTTGTTAGAACTTGAGGATCTGGAGTACCTGATGGAGGGCACAAGGAGCACTGCTATACTATATGAGATAAAAAAATACTTTAAGTATTGTTATTAACTCAAGTTATTTGTTCTTGAAAGGGAGACTTTGAATAAAGTTCATCATTGCATAGATCATCATTTATTAGGCAATACCATAAATATTGTAGGATAATGAAATCATTTTTATAACAAACTAGCGGCCCGCCCAGGGGTTTCACCCGCTGCTACTTACATGTTTTCCCGTAGAAATTGGATCTTGGCCCGTAGTTAAAAGTCCATTACTCCGTTCCAGCAAAGGTGAATGTGCCAGCAGAAGCGGCCCGTCATGCTGAATAACTTTTACTTTGTAGCCATTACCGTATCTCTTATAGTTTAGATGGGATGCTGGTGGTCTTCATCAGGTACTCCAGATCCTCGATGACCATGTGCCAGCAGAAGCAGCCCGACGTGCTGAACAACTTTTACTTCGAAGCCTTTACCGTATTTCTTATTGTTTGGATGAGATGCTGGTCATCTACATCAAGTACTCCAGACCCTCGATGACCATGTGCCAGCAGAAGCAGACCATCATGCTTAGCAAGGTCTGACAAAACGTAGTCCATGCCCTTTTTTGATATGCTAGCAATATCAGTGATGAATTTCGCGAAGATCGGTCAAGTGCTGTGGATAATTTGAGTAATATCAGCTAAATTTAACGGTTTTCCTGCTGCTAACCGTTTTCCCGTCGGAATAAGATATTTTCCCGTACTATAAAGTAGCCTATGTTACTCTGAAATATTGTAGCTTTCTAATGGTGAAAGATTTTTTGAATTCAGTTCAGTAGTTCCGGAGTTTATCGATTACATACGTACATACAAAAAACAAATCTTTCCTCTTTATTATATTAGTTTAGATACGTCTACTTTATTTATTACTAGCTGCCCGTCAGCGGTGTCACCCGCTGCAACCTATTATTCCGCGGGAAGAAAGCATTACTCGCCAAGAGATGTCGCTGTTAGTTTTGGGCGAAAACGTTTAAAACGCGAATCGGCTCAGTCACGCCACCTATTTCAAAAATATTGGAAAATGCGTGATCCCGTGGGAATGAGACATTTTTCCGTGGTAAAAAGTATCCTATGTGTTATTCCAGATGCCCTTTTATATTTCTGCAAAGTTTCATGTCAATCTAATCAGCCGTTTTTGCGTGATGTCGTAACAAACACACACACAAACATCCGCCTTTATAATATTAGTAGGATTACAAATGACATTACAAATAATAACTCTGTAACGCTTTTTCAGGAAGATGAAAAATGTTATGCGGTAAACATAGCAGTAGGTACGTACGGGTACACATTGCAGTTGGCACGGTTCTTATTTTTTTTTGGGAGTTTTTTCTTCGAATATTGGCATTACTGTGTATGGTTTCATAAATTTAAATAATAAGACTAACTGATAATATTTTTTATTTATGACTTATTCATATATATTTTTAAAGATATAGCCTGTCAAATGAAAAAAATTACAAATATTTGCAGATTTTTTTATATTTATTTCAATTTTTTTCATATTTCTCGTAAAAGATATGGGTATTTTTATACAAAAAACGAAAGGTACATCCTCGATTTATAAGAAATTGATACCAAAATCAAAATTGTATGTAAAGCCAACGCCACATATTTTTTTTACTGAAGCGCGGTAACGCGAAAGTTTGAACGTCCCCCCCTCCCCCCCACCACGTGCTGGAGTTTGGTAACCGGGCTCAAAAACCTTAGATTGAGGTCCTCTACACGGCCCCATATCGAAATTTCACTTAAACAAAAATCGTCACCTTTCCATACATTTCCAAAAGTCACAGACCGTACTAATACAGTGGTAAAATCACAGGGTAAAATATTTTTGAAATCTTCTTTCGAATATAATTTTAGGAAGAAGATGAATTCAAAATCAACCATGTTACAAGTATCGCATCGCAACGGTTTATGAGCGCTGACCTTGAATGCGCAGTATTCATATTTTGGGTCTGTTTGGCATTCGGCTGACGTCTCGCGTCCCTGAAGTACACTTGCGCACAGTTACTTTTTTGTCGAATATTTATTTTGTTGATTTTTGTTATCTGTTCATTTTTGTTTATTAAATCTTTTGTTTTTATTGTTGTTGTTTTGTTGTGCGGTGTTGGTAAAAATGCCAAAGAAAAAAATATTGACCCGTCAGGCCAGAAAAATGGTGTATGATCATATTAAAAAAGAAACAGAATAACTTATTGGCGGCTTGAAAGAGATCAAAAACAGAACGGCCGGGACGATTACTTCTCTCCAAAAAAATTTAGACGCGGTAGTTCAATATCTTGAGCTTCATAAGAAACGAGCTCATTCTGCAGCACAACCAATATACACTGACATTTGCAATAAATTAAAGAAAATAGGCGTGTTCGTTGCGTATGGCTTTAATATTGTAAAAAATTCGGGTATACACATTTTTGTGCGCGAGTGTACACCTGCGCAAACATCCCCTCCACTTTGGCCGAGCGCTCATAAACCGTTGCGACACTTTGTACTATAAAACATAGTCTGGCGCAAACTCCACCAAAAAGACGAAGGGCATAGGACGTAAGAATGACAGTTGACAGACAAGTGATCGTCAAATATTCTTCTTAGTTTTTGACGCTAGCTGTCATAGATGCGACGCTTTGGCGACGCTTGTGTGTGCCTTTGTCAATACTTTTTCGTACATTTTGTATGGAAACGTCGCGATGTCAAACGTCAAGCGTCATGCCCTACGTCCTATGTCCTCTCCTTGTCCTCTCTGTGGAGTTTGGGGCTAATAAAACATGCTCTTCCATTCCCAGAGTGACACTTGCCTATGTCACTAGTATTGCCACTTTATTTCATTAAAATACGTTATAGGGTAAATTCAATCTCAGAACAATGAGTTAAAATATTTCTTAATAATTTAGATTTAATTTACGTGTGTATTAATTTGAACTTTTCAACAACACTTAAATTTTATTTATAAGTTAACAGTATCATAAACGATTTACAAAAAAAAACATAAGTGCGGGTAATTCTGATTACACCACTGGTAACTTGGTGATGACGTAGGCAAGTGTCAGTCACGTGGTTCACGAGTCTCGGAATGGTATACCAGGCGGAGTATCTTATTATACCATGCTATAAAATACTAGCTGTAAACCGCGGCTTCGCCTGTGTACTCATTAGGGTGTGTCGCTTTATATGGAGGAAAAAAGTTATTTTTATTTGCATGTAATAGTACATAAAAGTTGCGTATTGATGAGAATATTAAGATTAAGTATGCAAAAAAAAATATTTTTTTAAATATTTTTGGCTCGCTCAAAGCGATTTTATTACGGGCAAAGATCCAATTACTACAGGAAAACATGTAAGTAGCAGCGGGTGAAACCGCTGGGCGGGCCGCTAGTTAGTTATATTTAATAGTCTGACAGATGTCATGTTTCGCGTCGCGTCGCGCGTCTATTCTGCGAAGCTTGCCCAAACGACTGACGACAACCATCTTTAAACTAAAATGTTTCCCGTTCCAGATACTTCTGCAAAGACATGCAGATCTCCTTAGACAAGAAATCGAACATAGAATACCTTGAGAAGGAGTTCGGCCTACACAAGTTCCTGCCAAAGTCCGTCATAGAGGGCATCAAGCCCAAAGTCTTGAAGAAGTCTATACAGCAACAGTTCAAAAAGGTAGATATTTTTTATTAAAATAATTTTAATTTAATTTTTATAGAAGCTGGCTGGCAGCCTGATGAACCTTGGTGTTAGAAAGCCTGTTGTGATAGCTGTCATATCCATAAAAATGAAAATGCTAAGGCTTGTTAGGATGAGCTGGTTGATCATTGTGATTGTTCTAACTGTAGCACAGTAGCAAAGAATTAACGGATGAAATGGTGATTCTTCCTTAAACTCAAACTCAAAGCATTTATTTCTTAGTAGGAATTTACAAAATTCGCTTTAAGAAAGTCAGATTCTAATTCAATCTTAAAAAGAGAAAAATTGTAATGCAAAATTTTCTCTTTTTAACCGACGAAAAAAAACGGAGGAGGTTCTCAATTCATCGCGAACTTTTATGTTTTTATTTTTTTATTTTTTATGTATGTTCACCGATTACTCAGAGACGCCTGGGCCGATTTGGAAAATTCTTTTTTTGTTTGAAAGGGTGCACTGTCCAGGTGGTCCCATAGTCATCAGGTCAGGATCTGATAAAGGGATCTTGAGAAATTAACAAATTCTTCATATTTTGCGACACGTTTGAAGCAAAACGTACTTATGTTTACATACACGACTGACGTCTGCCCGTTGTTGACTGTCTGCCAAACATCTGCCAAAGATGTCCATCAAAAAAGGAGGTTGCTCTTATATTAGTCATGTACGTTTAAGTATTTCATGAAGTTTCTATATGCGCTTGAAACTCCTTAGAAACAGTAAGGTAGGTCGTGTAGATGGCTATCTTGAATGTAAACCAGATGTAAACGAACTTGAGAAGTAACCACTAAAAATTATAAAATTAAAACTTTTTAACAAAAAATATCACCGCCGAAAACTGAAAAGTAAAAAATAAAAACTATTGTTACTATATGTACCTACCTATGTCATATTTTTGGAAATATCATCTACCATATTGGAACTTAGTAATTTTGAGTCGGCGTCATGCCAATGAAGCGTGTTAATTTGTAAAAATTTAAGACGCCGACTCAGAATTTCTAAGTTCCAATATGGTAGATGATATTTCCAAAAATATTACATAGGTAGGTACATATAGTAACAATAGTTTTTATTTTTTACTTTTCAGTTTTCGGCGGTGATATTTTTTGTTAAAAAGTTTTTTATCACAATATGTGTTCCTACTCTAAACTCGGCTCGGGCGGGATAAAAAAATAAAAAATAAAAATAAAGGCACTGCCTCGGGGCTGCCCAGGCTAACCACACAGCAAACATTTGAGCAACAAAATCACTTAAATTCCTAACCCAACCAAACTTGCAACAATCTCACAATACTTTCATTTGTTTCAGGTTGCAAACGTATCAGACACGGACTGTATGCTCAAATACCTAGAAACAATGCACACACACTACGGCTACGATCGGGAGACTTTTACAGGAGCCCTTGGAAGCGGTTGGGCTATACCAGTCGAACTAGCTATTGGCCCTTTCATAGGTAAGAGACCTAGCCATCAGCCGTTTTATAGTTAAGAAGAGACATTCACTAGCCAACGGGCCTTTTATAGCTAAGATACTGTCAGAAGCCATCAGCCCTTTTATAGGTAAGAGAATGTCAGTAGCCATCGGGCCTTTCTAAGGTAAGAGACACAAGACTGTAGCATATGAAACTATGCACACACACTACGGCTACGATCGGGAGACTTTTACTGGCGCGCTAGGGAGCGGCTGGGCTACTCGTGTGGAACTAGCTATTGACCCTTTCATAGGTAAGAGACTTAGCCATCAGCCCTTTTATAGTGAAGAAGAGACATTCACTAGCCATCGAGTCTTTTATAGGTAAGATACTGTCAGAAGCCATCAGCCCTTTTATAGGTAAGAGAATGTCAGTAGCCATCAGCCCTTTTATAGGTAAGAGACCCCAAACTTTAGGAGTATGAAATAATGCACACACACTACGGCTACGATCGAGAAACTTTTACTGGAGCTCTTGGAAGTGGCTGGGCCATACCAGTCGAGTTAGCTATCGGCCCTTTCATAGGTAAGAGACACTCACTAGCCATCAGCCCTTTTATAGGTAAAAGACAGTGACTAGACTAGCCATCAGCCCTTTTATAGGTAAGAGACATTCACTTACCATCGGGCCTTTTATAGGTTAGAGACACAGGACTTTAGGAGTATGAAACAATGCACACACACTACGGCTACGATCGGGAGACTTTTACAGGAGCTCTTGGAAGCGGCTGGGCTATACCTGTGGAGCTGGCCAACGGCCCTTTTATAGGTAAGAGACCTAGCCATCAGCCCTTTTATAGTTAAGAAGAGACATTCACTAGCCATCGGGCCTTTTATAGGTAAGAAGACATTCACTTATAACCATCGGGCCTTCTATAGGTAAGAGACACAGGTCTAGGTATAGAAATATGAAATAACCGTTTCATTGCGTGTTTAGTGAGCCAATTCGTAACCAAGAAAAAAAATATCATTACAGGCTCCATTTTAATCGAATTGTCTGTCATTTTAAACTACAAAGTTTACGCTTTTTTAAATAACCCAGAATTAGATTCTTCTAACTGTTTCAACTTATAAAAACATACGTTTCTTTTTACAGATATTTCGTACGTGTCGCACAAAGCAGGCGAGCCGCCTACTTACACCAAGATAGCATCCTTCAGTGACATAGTAGCGGTACAGACGTTGAAATCGAACTGCACACAACCATCGCAAACACAGGTACATTTTTATGTTCTAATTTTTTTTTATAGCTGAGATTGATTGATTGGTCAATCATTTAAGGTTTTATAAAATAATGCGCTCGAAGACCAATTAGGTGTTCATGTAAGATTTTCACTTTAGTCTGGGTTTAATAAGTTCAGATTCAGAGCTCCATCATCTTCGAGTCATTCTAAAAGGATCCGCACTAGCATTTTCATACATCGATGGAACACTGCAATTTGTTTAAGGCCCTATTAAAACTGCAGTGGAATCCGTCTACATTTAAACAGGCCTTATCGCCTGATTGACTCCGAAGATTAATTAAATAATTGTAGGAGAGAAAAGCCAAAAAGAAGTTCGGGTGAATTGTATATTAGAGACGACGACATGAAAAAAGAATGCGTAAGTGAGGATATTACTGCTGATAGAGATAAATGGAACAAAAAGAGATGTTGTGCCGACTCCAAACAAATTGGGATAGGGGCCGAGTGAACACAGATGATGATGATGTATTTTTTTTTCAGAGTGGATCGTGTGGGAAAGCAGCATTACAGTTGAGGGTGAAGGGAGCCGCAGAAACGTTGACAATAACTTGCAGCAGTGTCGAGGTAAAGTAAAACTTTACTTTCTACTTACACAATACCTACCCTAAAACAGCATAATGAGTTAGTCTTGCTAGAAATAAAGGTTACAGGCTTATTTCAGAACTTATAAATGAAGAAAGCTTTTGCCCCCATTTCTTATCTATCACTATCCAAAAAAGTAACTTGTGATGTATTTGTGAGTAAAGTAAACTGAGCTGTTAATCCCATCCAAATTAGATAATTATATTTTTCTTGCTAGCTATTGAAATAACCAATGGGATGGGACCAAATTCTATCCACTTCATTAGTTAATTACTCCATTATTTACATTTTAAAATCGGCGCGCGCTCACAAGCTCCAAATACCACGCGCACGAAGGAATTGGTTTTTTTTTTCAGCTCCAGCTTTTGAGAGGTTAACTAACTATTTGTATGTAAATGCATTATTTTTTATTTCCAGGCTGCAGAAAGTTTAGCGGATTTAGTTGATGGCTACTGTAGACTAGTCACCGAATCTCAGACTTCGTTATGGAACAGAACGAGTAAGTGTTATATAATTTATCATTTACAACTAAATATGCCTCCTGCTTCAAATTTTGTGTGAGCTAAATATATCTGGATAGAAGTAAATATTAATCCCATTATAAATACAAGGCTTAGTTTAGCGAGTAAGGGTTCAATTCAACGAACTTTTGTCCAGATGTATTAGCTATGCCATGATATTTTTCTTGTTTATTTACAAGCTACCGTATGGAAATCACTGAACTGCCAGTGTAAAAGCTCAAGCTCAAGTAAAAGTAAGTTTAATGATTGTCCAAATATGCAATTTCCTTACTGCCTAATAAGAACCTTCAGTATTTAACGAGATTTAAAAATTATAACGATTTTATGGGAAATGAAGTATTATACAATGTTCCCAATACATACATACATATAACCAAGCCTCTTTCCCGGAGGGGTAGGCGGAGACTACATCCTTCTACTTACTACGACCCTGACACACCTCCCAATAAAATTAACGAAATATAGCAAAATAGTCTGCAATATTACATCATAAGGTTTCCGGTTTTCGCTGTTTTCTCATACTTGACATAGACATAGAAACATTTCAAATATAAGCTTGTGCTTATAAATACATACTTATGTTGTTTTAAAACGTTTTCAGCTGAGATGAGCAGCAGTTCTTCAGAAGGCAAGACGAATTCATCCTGGGACGCCAATACCTCAACCATGCTGTCAGAGGACTATGCTGAAATAGTAGACGATGACGCGGATTATTCAACGCCAGCAGGTCAGTTTAGTCAAGAGTTTAAGTTCGTCAGAAGTCAAGACAGTTCATCAGAAGTTAAAGATACTTCGTCAGAAGTTAAAGATACTTCATCAGAAGTTAGAGACAGTTCATCAGAGGTAAGGACAGTTCATCAGAGGCTAAGGACATTTTATCAGACGTAAGGTCCGTTCATCAGATGCTAAGGACATTTTATCAGAAAGTATAGACAGGTCACCAAAGGGTAAGACTAGGCCGTCAGAAGCTAAAGCCAATTCATCAGAAGTTAAAGACACTTTGTCAGGGGGTAAGGTCAGTTTATCTGCTGGTAAGGGCAATAGAGTAAGGAAAGTTTGTCAGCGGACAAGACGAATTCATCCTGGGACGCCAATACATCGACCATGTTGTCAGAGGACTATGCTGAAATAGTAGACGATGACGCGGATTATTCCACGCCAGCAGGTCAGTCAAAAGTCAAAAGTCGAGACAGTTAATCAGAAGTTAAAGACAATTTATCAGAAGCTGAGGACAGTTCATCAGAGGGTGAGGACGGTTCATCAGAGGGCAAGGGCGGTTCATCAGAGTCTAAGGACATTTTATCAGAACTAACCCCTCTCATGGCCTGTATGAGAGGGGCTAGTTCTTCAGAGGCTAAAGACAATTCGTCAGACGTTAAAGACACTTTGTTTATCAGAGAGTAAGGACGGTTTATCAGAGAGTAAGGACAGTTTGTCAGAGGAGTTCTTCCTGGGACGCCAATACCTCAACTATGTTGTCAGAGGACTATGCTGAAATAGTAGACGATGACGCGGATTATTCCACGCCTGCAGGTCAGTTTAGTCAGAGTTTAAGGACAGTTCAACAGAAGTGAATAGCAATTCGTCAGAAGTCAAGACAGTTCATCAGAAGTTAACGATAAATCATCAGAAGCTGAGGACAGTTCATCAGAGGCTAAGGAAATTTTATCAGAGGTAAGGACCGTTCATCAGATGCTAAGAACATTTTATCAGAAGGTATAGACAGGTCACCAAAGGGTAAGGCTAGTACGTTAGGTACTATAGTACGTTAGAAGCTAAAGTCAATTCATCAGAAGTTAAAGACACTTTTTCAGAGGGTAAAGGACAGTTTATCAGACAGTTAGGACAACTTGTCAGAGGACTATGCTGAAATAGTAGACGATGATGCGGATTATTCCACGCCAGCAGGTTAGTTTAGTCAGAGTTTAAACACAGTTTGTCAGAAGTCAATGGCAGTTCGTCAGAAGTCAAGTCAGTTCATCAGAAGTTAAAGATAGTTTATCAGAAGCTGAGGATAGTTCATCAGAGGTAAGGATAATTCATCAGAGGCTAAGAACATTTTATCAAAAGGTATAGACAGGTCACCAAAGGGTAAGGCTAGTTCGTCAGAATCTAAAGACAATTCATCAGAAGTTAAAGACACTTTTTCAGAGGGTAAGGACAGTTTATCAGAGAGTTAGGACAATTTGTCAGAGGACTATGCTGAAATAGTAGACGATGACGCGGATTATTCCACGCCAGCAGGTCAGTTTAGTCAGAGGTCAAGTCAAGTACAGTTCTAAGCCTAAAATTAGAATATTTCTGACACTTTTGCCTATTTATTATTCTAACGACTAACCTTGTTAATTTAAGTCGAGGCTTATAGCACAAAATAGAGAATTTACAGAAGGCCAGCTCGCCCCTTCTTTCGATCACTTATGCCTACTCTCTAGGGTTGCTACTTTTACTTTCTGATTTTTAAATGAAGTTATCTATCGTTTGTAAGTATGAATTAGGTACATGCAATTGATAAACTCCTAAATTATCTGGCCGTTATGAAATATTTTTTACTATATGGAAGTAGGTTCCTACCTACCTGAGGAGAAGGTCATATTTCTAATAGGAAATAAGTAGGTCCCCACCTAAATCGGTAGATAGGCAATGGGTTTGGGTCACGAGACTAGGTGGTGAGCGAAGCGACCCATAGGTAGGCAGGTAGGTAAGTAGGTAGTAGGTACATACCTCTCGGTCATCGCCGCCGGCCGGTCCTCTACATAGAGGACCGGCCGGCGGCGATGACCGACACGACGGGTTCCTCACGTCGTTCGTCGGTGTTTCCCACGTAAAACAAGTGAAGGTATCTATCTAAAAGAAAGGCCTAAAAATATCTATCTTCCAGTCACGAACTTTAATAGGTTAGGTACCTATGGTTGAAAGGTAGGTATTTTTGAACAGGGAGTCAAGCCATCATGAAAGTCAAACGTGCCGTCACTAGTCAGTCGCACACAGATTACCTACCTACCAATGTATTGGCGGGCGGGCGATATGCGCTGGGAACGGTAGGTAGGTTGGTAGGTACTACCTATGACTATCATGACATGAACATGACGACATGACAAACGCGGGGACACGACCGGAAAAAATGCGGGCATGGAAACTGAATCTATAGCTGTAAGTTGGTAGGTAGGTACCTACCTTAGTTTCGAAGTATACTTACCTACCATAGTTTCGTAATAGTCCATTTGGACTACCATAGGTAGATACATACCTAATGATCGGAAATGAAGATGACATAACCTGGACCTTTTGCTATCGGTATTTCGGTAGGTACTCATCGCTTCACCTCAAATGCTGACTAGGTAGGTATCTATCTACTATAAGTAGGTACTTACCTAAACCCATTTAACCTACCAAATCAAACTAAAGCGCAACCTACCTACTTCTACGTATGTACCTAAAACGCTAAAGCACATATTACGAACGAAAAATAAGATTTTTAAAAAGAAATCCCTCCATTTCTAGTGTTTGAAGTACCTAGGTATCTATTTATTTATCAAATACTTAAAAGAGTTCTACTTTTCATTAAAACACAATTTTCTGTGGTATTATTTATTACACCCAAATACATCATAAAAATATTTTTCTTTACTCGTCAAGTTTCCGTCCGCCCGCACCGAACGCGCCGTTTACACTCAACCATTACCGGTTCGACACGGTTCCACAGAGCGCGTAAACGACGCGTGTGGATGTCTGAGTGAGTTTAGCCGCGTTTGCTCGAAGCCGACTCTCTGGATTGCGCTAGCCAATACTTACTTTGTGCTTATAGAGTCTCCTTATAAATATGAGTTATCCTTGTTCATTTAATAATTTAATAGTCAACTTTTGCCTATGTTTTCACATGGTCAGTGGAGCGCATTTTCCTCGATATGTTGTAATGATACCCTTACCGTTTTCTTGTTATTTTCAGTTCGCGATTACGAGTTGGTTCGCAACCAGATCGAGCTGACTGGCATCATCGGCGAAGGGCAATTTGGTGATGTGCATAAAGGTAACTTTTGAATTACAACAACAGATATTAAATACAACATGTGACAAAGGTTACATAGCATGAATAAAACCGAAAGAAGGTCAAGGTACTCATAAAACTGAACAACTTACCTACCCCATGGAATATGGGTCGTAATATGAAAAAAAATTTGGGCCTCCCATTGTAACACAAGTCAGCTGATCGGCTATTTTGTATGGGTGGTACAATTTTTGTTTTCATGTTTCGAACCAGGTTCCATGGGGATGTTTCCATTGTTCCGTTTCATTACTTTTGACCTCGTTTCAGCTTTATTTGTTGTTTGTAATCGCCTCACCCAGTTTAGCCTTTTATGCATCATTTGAAATTTTTGGTTTCTATTTTTCTTGTGTTGTTTTTCACTTCCTAATGAAAACTTATCTAAATAGTGGCGTGTGTAGCTCTTATTATACGGCTAAAGGGTATATAGCCCGGTCAATATCGACATCAAACATTGCAAACGCGCATGTAACTACGATTTTGTTATATATTGTTAGGTTCCTTGAGAGTAGTTAACACCCAAGTTTGCAACACTGAAAACCCTGTGCTGCCAATCTCAACGTCAAATCAAAATTTGTTCAGAAGTTTTTGCGCTTGTATCTCATGAACCGTGATAGCTAGAGAGTTGAAATTTTTACAGGTGATGTATGTCTATTGCTGCTATAACAACAAATACTAAAAACCAGAATACAATAAACATTAAGGGGGGCTCCCATACAAGAAACGTGATTTTTTTGCTCGTTTTTGTGGATAATGTTTCGAAGGCTGTTTCTCGTGAACCGTGATAGTTAGATGGTTGAAATTTTCACAGATGATGTATGTCTATTACCACTATTAAAACAAATACCAAAAACTAGTCAAGTGCGAGTCGGGCAACAGATATGATATTTCTGTCATTTTTATAAATGATGGTACGGAATCCTTTGTGCGCGAGTACGACTCGCACTTGGCCAGTTTTTTTGTATTTGTTGTTATAGCGGCAATAAACATACATCATCTGTGAAAATTTAAAAGATCTAACTGTCACGGTTCATGAGAAACAGCCTCCGAAACATTATTTACAAAAACCAACAAAAAAACACGTTTCTTGTATGGGAGCCCCCCTTACTATTCATTGTATTTTGGTTTTTAGTATTTTTTGTAATAGCGGCAACAGAAATACATCACTTGTGAAAATTTCAACTCTCTTGCTATCACGGTTCATGAGATACACGCGAAAAAACTACTGAACGGATTTTGATATGCATAATCTGCGAAAATTTCAACTCTGTAGCTATCACGATTCATGAGATACAACCTGGTGACAGACGGATGGACGAACAGACAGCGACGTCTTAGTAATAGGGCCCGTTTTTTACCCTATTGGGTACGGAACCCAAAAAACTGGCTTAGTGCAAGTCGGACAACATAATATGAACGAACAAGTATCACTCATTATGTAGGTTTACGCGACTTACTTGTTATTTAGTTGGTAGAAGGTGTAGCCCTCTACGTTTCTGCTGGTTACGACAGCCTTCTTCCCGGAGGACGACAATCACACACGCGCGACCGCCAGTTGCGATTGTCGACTGGCTCGCGCCGCGGCTCGCTGCGCTTCCACTCGTACCCATGGGTACAAGTGGAGCCAGAGTTGGCGTATCGCAAACTCATCGAATAAAAAGAGGCCGCACACTGTTGAACGACGTCCAACGTATCTTCCGTACGTAAAAGGTGTGACGGATAAAATCGCCTTCTTACTGCGACGGAAATACAACATCAAGACTGTTTTCCGACCCCACACTCAAGTAAAACACTGGCTAAGATCACCGAAAGATAAGGAGCCCCTATCCGGACCAGGCGTTTACTCTATACCTTGTGAGTGTGGTAAGAGCTACATCGGGGAAACACAGCGGTACGTCTCTACAAGAATCACCGAGCACATACGTAGCGTGAAGAACTGTAACACGGTGACGTCGGCAGTAGCTGAACACGCGCTTGATACGGACACTAACCACTATATTCGGTTCGACAAGACAGCTATTCTGGCTAGGGAAAAGTTCTATGTGCCCCGCAAAGTTCGGGAAGCTATTAAAATAAGCCGTCGTCCGAATTTTAATAGAGATGGTGGTTGGTCGATATCGCCGTCGTGGAAGCCAGTGCTAAAAATGGTATTGCCGGTATCAGTGGACAAAATAAAAAGTGACAATATAGTTAGCGTAGTTTGTTCGGGACTTTTCGATGACTCTACAACTGCAACTCAACCGCATCCACCACAAGAGTCACCAACTGCGGCTACTGCAGCGCCCCCTACCATCTCAGCGCGCGCGCAGCGAGCCGCGGCGCGAGCCAGTCGACAATCGCAACTGGCGGTCGCGCGTGTGTGATTGTCGTCCTCCGGGAAGAAGGCTGTCGTAACCAGCCGAAACGTAGAGGGCTACACCTTCTACCAACTAAATAACAAGTAAGTCGCGTAAACCTACATAACATAATATGATTTTTTGAAAAAAAAAATGTAACAAGAGCTGTTACATCGGAAATTCTGTAATTTCACAGCTTTCTTAGCACTGCGGAAGAATTGCCCATCTTTGACTTGCTGTATCTTTGCAACCAAAAGACATAGTGTGCTCAGGTTTCCCTGAAATTGTAGCAAATTTAGTTATCTTTAATAAAGTTCCATGAAACGTACTTGAAAAAATCTTCGTTATGGTAGATTTTTATAAAAAACTGAAATATGGGCCAAAATTTCGCAGTTTATTGAGCACCGTGGAGGCAGCACAAGGTTTTCAGTGTTGCAAACTTGGGTATTAACTCCTCTCAAGGGACCTTACAACATATAAAAAAAACGTAGTTACATGCGCGTTTGTAATGTTTATTTATTTTTATGTCGATATTGACGGGGCTAATAATAAAATTTCCTTTGGCACGATTCATCTTTAGTGAAGTGGGGCCACCTGGATTTATGCTGCAGGTGGGGGGGGGGGGGGTTCATGTTTAGTTTTAATATTTTCTTTGAGCGGTTTAGTATATTATAGTCATGTTTTGGTATCATTTTCGAATAAATCATATGTCAAAAAGTCAATTCCGGGATAAAATTTGGGCCATTACATATTCACATTCATTTTTTTATCCAAATGAAAAATAAGAATAGGTGATCAGAAGATAGTAACATATCAACGCACAGATAACCTAGGAACTTGATTTTTTGCGCAAACGATGTCAAAATAGTGCAAAAGAGCTTAATGAAATAATTTTCATAATAACTTATCCCTAAAGGGGGTAAAACAGGATATGAAAGTTTCTTTTAACTTTTTATTCCTTTGATTTTGTACAATTATTATACATCGCAAGCTGTGAAATACATGTATTTTATTTTTTAGTAATGCGCCCCCTAAATGGGTAAAATAGAGGTTGAGATTTTTTTCGAGACCCTAAAGAAACTGGACTTTAATACTTGAAAAATTACTACAAAAATTTGAGGTGGCCCCGCTTCTTAAATGGCTCCATGCGCCATAAGGACTATCCTTCAGAGAGGAAATCTTGTTATAAGCATCAGCCGTATTTTGCGATTTTCACCGGTGTACACACCCAACATTCTAACTAAAATGTTTCCAGGCACATGCCGAGTGACGTCAGCCAACCATCCATCCCTACGCCGGCAGCTCGCCATCCAAAAGCAGCAGGTTAGTGTGGTATCCGTGCTAAACTTATAAATCCAAGAGTGTGTGAGTGTGGGAATTTGTTGCATCTTTACGCTTGATGAATTGGGATGAAATTATAAATGCGAGAGTGTATGAGTGTGGGTGTTTGTTACATCTTCATCATCGCTTGACGGATTATGATGGAAGATACTTACGTAGATAAAGTACCTATAACCAGGAATAACACATAGCTTACTTTTTACCGTAAGAAACTCGAAAAACACCTACTGGTGAAACTAAGAGCCTTATCTTATCACACTAGCTGTATGGGAGCGGATGCGCAGTGAAAACGCCGCGAACATTTTAGTACCAACGAAACGCATTATCCGTATATTCTTGCAAATGAACATGTATTCTTTGATATACAGGGCAAATGTTCAGCTGGAGAGTATATCCTGCCAGTTGCCGTGAAGACCTGCAAACTGGATGCAGACCTGGATACCGCTGAGAAGTTTCTGGAAGAAGCCTGTAAGTATCTAACGGAAATCGGGTGCTGGTGTTGCTATCTTACCTATGAAACTGCATTAGGTACTAGAGATGGGCCGAACATAGGTTTCCCGAATACGAATATTCGGTTAATAACTTTGCCGAGCCGAATATTCAGCCGAATAATTCGGCAGGAATTGATGTCCATATAAAACATTTCGGAGCCTGACTTGTATACGATAAACTCGCTGATTCGCATCGGACCACTACGCTCGCTATCCCTGTAACTTACGTTGTCGAGAAAAAAAAAACTTTTTCGCTCTCTCTCTCTCTCTCTCTCTCTTCGTGTGGGACACCGAGTCGTTCAACAACTTTTTCGCTCTTAGTCTTGACATGCCAGTTTAGAACGAAATAAAAATTAAAGCATACATTTATATTCTTTGTGAATTTGCCAAACATGTCGAATAACGAGCATAAACCGGATATTCGGCCCATATCCATCAGTACATTTAATACTGTGCTCTTTTCACCTAACTTTCCCAATGTATGTACTCGAAAGCCGTTGAGGTTCAGCTTACCCTATAAGCGACTACGCGAGATTTCATAATGACCATATCCTATTTTTTATATTAATAATAATCTGAAACATTTTATTTCAGATATAATGCAACAGTTCTCTCATCCACACATAATCGGCCTGGTCGGGGTTTGCAGCACCCCGCCCATTTGGATCGTCATGGAGTTGGCAACACTGGGTGAAATGAGGGCATATTTGCAGCAAAACGCACACAGGTACCTTACAATATTACTTTGAAAATTATATTTTTAATGTAGAAAAAGTTGCTAAAATTTATCAACAGATGTCGCTGTTAGGCTCGTGCAAAACCAACTTATTATTTGCGGTCGGTTTGTAACAAGCGCCATATTAAATGTTCATGATTAAGTGTTTGACGACCGCAAATATAAGTTTGTAATTTCTACAACGCGGTGTTGAGATGTCTTCCTCGTTTCTATAAGTAACCCAGGTTTCTCAGTAGTCGTTATCGCTTCTCGGCCTTTTGGCTAAGATCAAAGTGTAGTATCTGTTCTTTTCAGCTTAATATCTGAAAGTTCCCTCACTGAGGGACCAGTATATTAAACTGATTTTTGTACCTAGACGGGATGTTCGGGGCTCGCTCCACTCCCGTCGCGGGTCGGCCCGGCATTGCAGTGCCGCCGGGATCGGCCCACCTTAAACTTGTGAAAACGCTTATACGGGGTGTTAGGAACGGTGTAACGAAAACTTTGCAGGCGCGCTCAGACCATGAAACTGAACAACTTTTACTATGGAGCCAATCATAGATGATGATGATGATGATCTTTCCGGCCGGTTTCGGCCATGGCGACCACTTCTACTCCTGATCAAGTCGGCGCTGATGCGCTCATAGAGCCAATGGTGGGAAACGAAAAAAAAATTCCGACCTCCCATACAAAGTCAGTCAGCTGATCGTGAATTTTGTATGGGGGGAGGTCGGAATTTTTTTTTCGTTTCCCACCATTGGCTCCATAGTAAAAGTTGTTCAGTTTGATGGTCTGATCATGCCTGCAAAGTTTTCGGTACACCGTCCCTAACACCCTGTATACTGGGTGTTACAAAACAACCAATAAAGCTGAAAGGAGGTCAAGGTACTCGTAAAACTGAACAACTTTCCCTATGGAACATGGGTCGAAATATGAAAAAAAAATTTGGACCTCCCATACAAAATGAACTCCATTTGTATGGGAGTTTTTATGAGTTGTTTTGTAACACGTTGTATGGGGGCCAACCTATTATTGGCGCACACCGTCTCCCTAACTTCGACATCGGGTCCTTAGATCACTCCGCGACAGTGGCATAGCCTGCCTATCCCTAATTTGTGTCGGAGCCCTGCAATACACGTGATATCCCTTGCGGGGTAGGCAGAGCGTAAACGGCTGTAAAAATGGCCTCTCAGAAGACTGTATCACCATAGTGACCGGTTACCAGCCTATCGCGTAAAACTGCAATGCACATCAACTCTTAAATCCCATACCACGGGAGAGATATAAGGTGATGGTATTCTAAGCCGGCACCACACAGCAAATGTTAATGCTAATCGATTGTGTCTTTGTTACAGATTAGAAACATGCACCCTCGTGTTGTACATTTACCAGCTCTCTACTGCGCTGAGCTACCTCGAGAGCAAGAAGTTCGTTCACAGGGACATCGCTGCGAGGAACGTGCTCGTGTCCACTCCTACTTGTGTTAAGGTAGAACACTTTATACTTACATTTAAGTACATCTACCAACTGTCCACCGCACTGAGAGCAAGAAGTCCGTTCACAGGGACATCGCTGCGAGGAACGTGCTCGTGTCCACTCCTACTTGTGTTAAGGTAGAACACTTTATACTTACATTTAAGTAAGTACATCTACCAACTGTCTACTACGCTGAGCTACCTCGAGAGCAAGAAGTTCGTTCACAGGGACATCGCTGCGAGGAATGTGCTTGTGTCCACTCCTACTTGTGTTAAGGTAGAACACTTTATACTTACATTTAAGTACATCTACCAACTGTATACTGCACTGAGCTACCTCGAGAGCAAGAAGTTCGTTCACAGGGACATCGCTGCGAGGAACGTGCTCGTGTCCACTCCTACTTGTGTCAAGGTAAGACACTTTATACTTACATTTAAGTACCTACATGTACCAACTGTCTACTGCGCTCAGCTACCTCGAGAGCAAGAAGTTCGTTCACAGGGACATCGCTGCGAGGAACGTGCTCGTCTCCACTCCTACTTGTGTTAAGGTAGAACACTTTATACTTACATTTAAGTAAGTACATCTACCAACTGTCTACTACGCTGAGCTACCTCGAGAGCAAGAAGTTCGTTCACAGGGACATCGCTGCGAGGAACGTGCTCGTGTCCACTCCTACTTGTGTCAAGGTAAGACACTTTATACTTACATTTAAGTACCTACATGTACCAACTGTCTACTGCGCTCAGCTACCTCGAGAGCAAGAAGTTCGTTCACAGGGACATCGCTGCGAGGAACGTGCTCGTCTCCACTCCTACTTGTGTTAAGGTAGAACACTTTATACTTACTTACATTGAAGTACATCTACCACAAGAAGTTCGTTCACAGGGACATCGCTGCGAGGAACGTGCTCGTGTCCACTCCTACTTGTGTTAAGGTAGAACATTTAATACACCGAAAATTAAGGTACAGTCCATCTCTTATCGAGTTAGACTGGGTTAGACAGTTTTTTCTTCGTAACTTTTGCTAATTTGGTTTTGGAGACGACTAACTTGGAGTTGTAACGAATTTCATCAAGACCAGTTTAGTACTTAGTTTTCAAGACACATGCTGTTAGGCTATCGAGTGTTTTTCACTTATCTTATCTTATCTAGTCATCAGGATGCCACTGCTGGACATAGGCCTCCCTCTTCTTCTTCTACTCGCGATCCTGTTTTCCCACTGTGTGTGTTTATTATACATACCTTATTTCACGCCTATATCCCTTGTCGCCTAAAATTGCAATACTCACCAACTCTCAAATTCCTTAGTCGCTTCCTACGAAACCTATGTGAAACAAATGGGGTGATGCTATTCTAAGCTGGCACCACACAGCTAAACTACAACTTCTTCGTTACAGCTGGCAGACTTTGGCTTATCAAAGATGGTGGAAGACAAGTCATACTACAAGGCGTCTCGGGGTAAACTCCCTATCAAGTGGATGGCACCCGAATCTATCAACTTCAGAAGGTTCACTTCTGCTTCTGATGTGTGGATGTTTGGTAAGTTCGTACGCTGACAAGTATAAATTTGTCTGGTAGAAAATTTTTGCTTAAAGTATAAAAAGCGGCCAGAGCTTAATAATAATAAATAATAAATAAATAAACACGCTCACGCACAAAAGGGGTAAAGCAATGATTTTTGCAAAAAGGAAAGCCATGTAAAAAATTTTTAGATCAATTTATCGTCCCCGAAACCCAATTTTCGAAATATCGTGTATGAAAAAGATACAATAGGGAATTTATGTGGTCAGTCTCTCTTTAACTTTATGTGGTAACTCTAAGTGCAAAGAATGTCTACTTCTTGTCTACTTACTTTTTCCTCTACTGTACGTACATGATGCAGGAAGAAGATACCTATATAGTCTAAAACGGGCTTTAAGCTGTTTGCTGCCGTTTAACTAAAATAGTTCATTTAGATGTATTTATTTGCATTTAAAACACCATACCAACCTTACCTGTTTTTTTTCAAATAACTATGTCCTTACAGGCGTATGCATGTGGGAGATCTTAATGCTTGGCGTAAAGCCGTTCAGCGGCGTAAAGAACAATGACGTCATTGGCAAATTGGAAAACGGGGAGCGATTGCAACTTCCTCCCAGATGTCCACCGAGATTGTACTCTGTGATGTCAAGATGTTGGGCTTACGAACCCTCGCAGAGACCTACTGCTCATCAACTCAAAGAAACTTTATTGTAAGTACTTTTCAGGGGTCAAACTATACTTACCCTTGATAAACGTATGAAAAACCAGCATATGCAAATCTCTTAAATGCGGGAAATGGGGAGAGGTTGCAACTCCTCCCAGATGCCCACCGAGATTGTACTCTGTAATGTCAAGATGTTGGGCTTACGAACCCTCGCAGAGACCTACTGGTCATCAGCTCAAAGAAACCCTTTTGTAAGTATACTACAGAGGTCAATTTGTACTAGTTATCCTTGATAGATGTATGAAAAACCAGCATAAGAGGATTTTTTAAATACTGAAAACGGGGAGCGATTACAACTTCCTCCCAGATGTCCACCGAGATTGTACTCCGTGATGTCAAGATGTTGGGCTTATGAACCTTCACAGAGACCTACCGCTCATCAACTCAAAGAAACCCTTTTGTAAGTATACTACAGAGGTCAATTTGTATACTAGTTACTACACAGGTCAATTTGTACTAGTTACCCTTGATAAATGTATGAAAAACCAGAATATGCGAATCTCTTAAATGCCGGAAAAGGGGAGAGGTTACAACTTCCTCCCAGATGTCCACCGAGATTGTATATCGTCATGTCGAGATGTTGGGCTTACGAACCTTCGCAGAGGCCTACCGCTCATCAACTCAAAGAAACCCTTTTGTAAGTATCTACATAGGTCAATTTGTACTAGTTATCCTTGATAAATGTATGAAAAATCAGCGTAAGCGGATCTCCTAAATATGGAAAACGGGGAACGATTACAACTACCTCAAAAATATTCACCAGGATTGTACTCAGTCATGTCGAGATGTTGGGCTTACTAACCTTCGCAGAGACCTACCGCTCATCAACTCAAAGAAACCCTTTTGTAAGTATACTACAGAGGTCAATTTGTACTAGTTATCATTGAAAAATGTATGAAAACCCAGCATAAGTGGATCTCTTAAATGCGGGAAACGGAGAGAGGTTGCAGCTTCCTCCCAGATGTCCGCCGAGATTGTATTCTGTGATGTCGAGATGTTGGGCTTATGAACCCTCGCAGAGACCTACCGCTCATCAGCTTAAAGAAACCCTTTTGTAAGTATACTAGGTTTATTTTAAGGGGTCCCACTGCATTGGTTTTTCATAATAAATGTGTAAGAAACCAGTATACATTGGTTTCTTAGATGAGAGGTTGAAACTGCCTCCAAGATGTGCGCCGAGATTGTACTCTGTGATGTCGAGATGCTGGGCCTATGAACCCTCGCAGAGGCCTACCGCTCATCAACTCAAAGAAACCCTATTGTAAGTATCAAAATATACTGAAAAACAGAGTTAAAACTATACTGCATATCCATGATAAATGTTTGGAAAACGACTATACGTAGATCAAGTCAAAAAGCCCGCCGAGGTTTTACTCCGTCATGTCGAGATGTTGGGCTTACGAACCGTCGCAGAGGCCTACCGCTCATCAACTCAAAGAAACCCTTTTGTAAGTATACTACAGAGGTCAATTTGTACTAGTTATCCTTGATAAATGTATGAAAAACCAGCGTAAGCGGATCTCTTAAATATGGAAAACGGGGAACGATTAAAACTTCCTCCCAGATGTCCGCCGAGATTGTACTCCGTCATGTCAAGATGTTGGGCTTATGAGCCTTCACAGAGGCCTACCGCTCATCAACTCAAAGAAATCCTTTTGTAAGTATACTAGGTTTATTAAACAACTGTACGCTCCTATAACCATACTTATAACATGAGAGTAGCAACTCATCTATGCCGCTACGGTCGCACCTATCTGTCCTTGCTCGTGATTGGTTGCTCCCACCTCCCCGCTCCTCACTCCGACAGGCAGGGCGGGGCGAGTCGGCCCGCTTGGCTTCATTGGCGATTTTTCTTTGCCAACGAGCGGTCGCGCTCAGAAAATAATTTTTTGAATTTCGCCAAAGTTTTATAATTCGAAAATTATAAACTTAAAAAAAAAATATATTTTACTTTAACTATTTCAATTTCTTGTTTTACGGCGTTTTCGAAAAATTATTTTCTTTTAAATTTTTAATTAATAACGGTTTTACACCGTTCGTTCTTTAAATTTTATAAATTGTGTAATATCTGTCCTTTTTAAATCGTAAAATCAGTGAGTGTACAAGATGGGTAAGTCCTTTCTATTTTATTGAGCATGCACCTGGAAAATCAAATTTCTGAAGGCGGTTTTCCGTCGAACACTACTTTGCAATTTTTTACCACTGTTCATAATTTAGACCAAGCTCAGTCTAAAGTCCGTTTACGAGTAAATAAATTGTTCAGGAAGGGCGCCAAGCCAGTGAACTAAATAGATAACTATTTCAGGGAAGTTAGATCCCAATTAAATAAGCAAAGTGTGTTAAAGAAATTTGGTTGGTATCGAAGTAATAAATTCGTTCTTTTCTTTTGAGGACAATCAAATGAAAATCCAGTAATCATAGTGCCTTTTACAAGCTTTGAGTGGCATGATTTAAATATTTGCAACACAAAAAGTTGATCCATTGTAGGCTACTAGTTATCTATAAGTGATACATTTTGCCTCAGGGTATATTTTTAGTTATGAGTATTATCCGGTCGAAATATTTGCAAATGTCCTCCGTGTACACACGGGGTGAAGTAAGGTCACTGATTGATTTATGGATTTTCATTTATAAATTTATTATTTTATTAAAACTTCAGTCTGTAATCATACACGTGGTTTGCGTTTTGACACGTCGCAACGTGTCCGACGCTATAAACACGTGGTCCTCTATTGCGAAAGTGTTGATTTTCATATATTCAACATCTACCCTCAAAGTTCTTTTTCTTTGAGGTGTTTCTTTTAAATTAAAGAAATTAAATGGCAAAAATGTTCTTTAAAAAGGGCGTCGCTGTGACCCCGTATAATGCATTGAAAATTTACGGCACACCTAGTCCGTAGAACGTCTTACAAAATAAAACAATTAATCCTCCGCAATAATATTTTGTAAGATATATACCTAATTTTATTCTAATGCTATGATAATTGATACCATATGGCTTCAAGAACTGTTCTGTCCTCAAGGCATGTTCCCTTGTTTTTTATTATATGTTACCTCTGCGCAATGCAAGGTATACCCTATTTTCTAACATCATTAGGAGTACTTTGGCCGTCAGCGCATGGCGGGCCCTTTGACTCCTACATCCCCGCGCAGGGGTTGTACCTTTTGATGTCATGCAGATTGCTCTCGCCTGCATTTGCAGGAGGGCCTTAATTTTAGCCCTAGTGCCAATCGTATACATGACGAACTGATATTTTGTAATGCGAGACAAATATCGCAAAAGGTTGTGATAAGTATATTGTTGCGTTTCGGTACTAAATGCTCCTCAAAGGACGGGGTCATCGTGGACCCAAAAGTTTCGAAATGTACCTACATATTATTTTAATACCTCGCGCGGAAAGAGTCGGCCAGCGCCTTTGATAAAACTGTGTGGCTTAAAATATAAACTGTACTGTATTAGGTATTACTCTTAGTACCTATCCTACCTATATCAATCAGCCGAAAGTTCAGCGACATTCGGCGCATGCACGATACGTCTTATCTACAAAATAAAGGATTCTTCCTTTTTTACTAATAATTTCGAAGTATTCTATAAAAACAAATAGTACATCGTCAGGGCCTCACCTCAGACGAAATTAACGAGTGTAACGAAGGGTAGTGTGATAGTGAATCTCGCAGGTTCGAATCCTGCATGTGACATTCTATTTAGATAAGTATTCTAATTGAATACCTACCCGACACGGTTTTGTTTAGAGAGTCCATATTCTGATGGACGCATCTGAGATAATTCTTTTCTATGAAATAGTGCTTTGAAATGGCTGTAACAATTTCTAGTATAAGAAGTTTTCATCTTAGCGTATGTAGGGGCATTCCAAGAAAATATTTTGAGTTTTCTGATATTTCAGTGTTAGAGATTTGATAAAAACTTTCAATTGTTCTCATACAGTAGCTTTGTATCATACATAACATAACATAAGCGTATAGTAGATGCTACCATAAAGTCACGTCAGCGACAAGAAGTTTGTTTTCGTGGAATGCCCTTGCGTAGCTTTGAGCTAGTAAGAAACTCCTGCGCAAGGACATTTTCAATAAAGACATTACCATAACCTCAGGGCTGAAGTTCTTGCAGGTTAATGTCTTATACACAGTCTCACTTTGTGATCATTACAGTGGCTCACTAGGCCATGCAATAAGAAATAAGTTGCAATATTGTTCTTGTAATGGAACGACAGAATTAATGCATTCCCTTGCTCACTGTCATAGGTAGCAAGAAATCTGTTCTATGAAATAGCATTCTCTTACTACAGTGTCAACTGTGTCCCCTAAGAATATAATATGATTGTACTAATGTCATGCTAAGGGATATCCCTTACGCTTGTCATTCCTTTACTCCTTTGAACTATGGTCAAAGAGTGACATGAAAGTACCTACTTTGAACACTTGCTGTATTTTTGGCAGCAACCAAGGAGGGGATATGTACAATCTAAACTCTCTGAAGAGTTAAGTTAAAACCTCTTTTCCCCCTAGTCTAAGGTTAAAACTGTTATGTGTTAGCGAGATTTTCAGCAACATGAAAACAAACAAAAGTGGGGAGAGATAGAGGGCGTATTGTAATGGCCTCATCTCAAAACGGATAAGTAAATAACTACCTACCCATTCAATAAATGTCACACATAAACTATGAAAAGTTTTTGCTTTTTCAATTAATTGAGAGCATAGTATGTGTTTGGGACACATTTCGCGAGAAGTGTAAATTTATGTAATGTACCTAGGTAATTTACTTAATCCATCATGTTGCAAATTTATAACTACATTCTATTGTAGATTCACAAGCTATGAAACATCAAAACTGGTGGTAAGTTTCTTAACTAGTCTAAACACTGAAAACTAGTAATATCTACATGTTATATCATAACATAAGGTAGGTTGAAGTACCTTCCTCCTCGGTTGCCATGACCTTGGAGATGATATAATGTTACTTTGGGACGTTGGCCTACCCCGCAAAGGATATAGGCGTGATATATATGTATTTATCTAGGATGTTTTTATACCTACTACCATAGGTACCTACTCAAAGTGTTATGATATGAATTACATGCTTATTACGTAAGGTGTCTAACCATCTGCACTAGAGATGAAAGGTTGTAAAACGATATCAAAGTAATTATTTTACTTATTATCGTCTCGATCGGTATGAGTTTTTATTTTTCTCAAGTGTGGTCATCTTGCTATCTACTCTATTTATTATGAATGAAAGCTTTTGCGAAAATAAACAAATAACTACCTACAGTCTATGAGGGTACTTATGGAATAAACAACACTATAATACGTTTTAAAACTAATGATGTCAAATAGAGGGTATTTTCGCAAATTGACATGTTTTGAGACATGAGTAAAAGACTCTGGCTGCCGTGCATATGGTGTTTTGAAACGTAAAGTGGTGAATGCATCTGTCTATTTTTAGACGTACGTAACTCAAAAGATGATACCGTTGTTCCAATATATTTGCGCTGAATGTCAAGCATTCGTGAAAGTGCCTACCTATTAGGTTATTTGTCTATCAAGTATAATATTTTGCAAAACAGATGGCGGAAATGCCATTTCGGCCTGCCTACAAAGGTACGATGGTAGTTTATACTTGTACAGATACATTGTGCACTAACGGTGACTGTTGCACTATGCGTACACAGGTGTACACTGAGTTGGATATCAATCTATTAGCAATTAAGATATTTACAATGAGTTGTTTTTGCTGGCTACCTAATAGACGGTAATGTCATTGTACGTATGTCAGCAGGCAGATACCTACATTTTTGTTTTCCTCTGTAGGTGGGCTATGTTATATGTACCTATGTTATACAGACAAGTTCATGCGCTTTTAACAAATTTTAACGGTAATCTGGGCTTATCAAGGGACGGTCAGAGGTAGATAGTCTGATATTAATAATAATTTTATCCACCTCTTTATTTGTACTAAGAAGATTATACCAATAAATTCATACTATGAAGTTTCTGTGACAGCCAGAGTGATTGTTTTTTTTATGAAGCTTGACCGTTACTCCGACAACTAATCAAGGTTAGTTTTGATAATTATTTGCTAATCATATAAATATTATGGCAAGCCCAAATTACGTATTAGAAAGTCATATGAAGATATGATTTTTACAAATGTTATTATATTAAGAATGTTTATTTTATTGGAATTAAGATATTTGATGGTCAGGTTTTCTATCTGCCATTGCCTAGTTAGGACAATGCATATGTACCTTAGGATTTACTGTTGACCTTTTAGTTCAGGCTACCCTATTACATTACCTACAGCTTGAGCAATCAAGCAAAATTAAAATATATCAGCTTTGTTTTTCTGTGTGCAAGGGTTGCTGATTTACTTACTATCTTAATAGATAGGTAGTTAGAAAGGAAGATTATATAAATACTACCTATTTTGCGTATCTCACCGCTAGCTAACGGTGGTTATCTTCTTTTCTTTATTATTGCGTTTTAAGAAAAACGTATTATATTTTGGTTGATTGGTTCGGAAAACTGCAATTGTGTTTCCGTGTATTCACTGTTTATTCACAACGGATTAGATAATGTACATCTGTAATTTGTGCATTTGATTTCAGATACGAGGAAAACTTTTGAAAGGCTTTATGTCTTGTGTTAAATACTCTAGTATTTATCATCATTCTACTTGACTAAAATGCCATAATATAGTAAATGAGATTTGTAATAACATTTATATTTTAATAATTTACACTTATTAATCGTCATTTAAGAGTGAGCTTCTGGTATGACGGAATTTCGTATTTTATATATCCTTAGATAAATGTTCAGTTGATTAATATAGTGGATCATTGCCATTTAAATTTATAAGCTGATTCCATAATATAAATTATTTAACAATATTTGAATTATTTATAGTTAATCACATTGGCGATAGCTCCCACTCCTCCAGGCGATAGGAAACATGTCTCATGTTATAAGTATGGTTATAGGAGCGTACAGTTGTTTAATGACAGCATTTTACCTACCAATAAAATGCTTATTAAACTACTTACCTCCTATAACCATACTTATAACATGAGAGTAGCAACTCATCTATGCCGCTACGGTCGCACCTATCTGTCCTTGCTCGTGATTGGTTGCTCCCACCTCCCCGCTCCTCACTCCGACAGGCAGGGCGGGGCGAGTCGGCCCGCTTGGCTTCATTGCGTCTCACAATAATATTCTAATTAGAATATTATTATTATTTTGTAGAAAATATTTTCAATTTTTTACAAAATATACCAGGCAGAATTAAAAATGTATGGTTATAGGAGGTAAGTAGTTTAATAAGCATTTTATTGGTAGGTAAAATGCTGTCATTTTAAGGGGTCCCACTGCATTGGTTTTTCATAATAAATGTAAAAGAAACCAGCATACATTGATATCTTAGATGAGAGGTTGCAACTTCCTCCCAGATGCCCGCCGAGATTGTACTCAGTCATGTCGAGATGTTGGGCTTATGAACCGTCGCAGAGACCTACCGCGCATCAACTCAAATAAACCCTTTTGTAAATAATATCATGTAGTATTTAAGTACCTGGATGACAGATATTACTCGGATTTTCAACAGATGGCGTTGTTAGTTTACAAAAAACACGCCAAAAAGGAATGAAGCAACGTTTTTTGAAGGAACCTACAGTACGCGAACGAGTTCATGACCATCCTGAAATATGCGCCTCCTTGTCATACTCGCAGTGGTCCTGGCGAGTGCGACAAGGATGCGTATATTTTAGGATAGTCTGTCATGAACTCATTCGCGTACTGTATCTAGATCGATTTATCACCCTCGAAGACCCCTATAAACGAAATTACGAGAATATCGTTTGAAAATCTTATGCAAGGGTGATAATGATATAGGAAAAGCGCAATACCTTTATGGTGAAATAGAAAAAGAAACTGAAAACTTTTTGCGATGAATTTAAAAATGTTCTTTAATACCTACCTACTTTTGTAGCAAGTGATATAATTTTTGGGTTGTCTACAGTGAGATCCTACAAGAGGAAAGGAATACAGCGTGGGACACGATGCGGCGGGAGAACAGACGAGTAGCTGCCGCGTCGTGGGGAGACGAACCGCCGCCCAAGCCATCTAGACCATCCACCAACCTTACTGGTATACCCTTGATAAAATATTCATTGGGGACAAAATCCCAGATGCTTTGTAATGATGGTCTTTAATGTTCTGGAACAATGTTCCGTTGAGAACTTTGTTTACAATACGTCCTCATTGGGAACATTGTATGAGATACAAAATATCTGGGATTTTGATTTATAAAAGTCATTTCATTCATAACAGGATGTTATCACAAGTGGGATTCTAAAAACATTACTCTTACCTTACCTTTACGTTTACAGCCACAACAGTCAAGTGTAATGTAAAATCCACCATTTTTCGTAATTAAACAAACTCAGCAGTGTGGTGCCGGCTTACAATAGCATCAGCTCATATCTTTCCCACGGGTGTCGTAAGAAGCAACTAAGGGATTTGAGAGTTGTGTATTGCAATTTGAGGCGAAAGGCTGATTAGGATTACCTATCACTATGGTGATACACAGTCTTGAATATTAACACACAAGCTTTTGTCAGTCGTGTTGTAATAGCCGTTTTTAGACCCGTTTAAGCACTACCTACCCTGCAAGGGAAATAGAGTGATACATGTATGTTACAATAGACAAAATCGTTGTTTACGGCCTGGAAAAGATCAAAGCAGTGGCTGTTCATGGCAACATGATTATGAATATTTGTGGCGAGAAATAATTATGAATAATGTCTTCAGCGGCAGATTCCACATCAGTGCAAGCGGCGGGCGCGGCGCCGCAGACGTACATCGTGGCGCAAAACCCCCTCGTCTTGGCACATTTACTGCGGGAGAACCAGCAGCGCGTGATCGACCCGCAAGCCTACACCACCCCCGCATCGGTATTCAACACCGTCTCCGTGGACTTCGCCAACAATCTACCCGAGAACGACCCCAACATCGTCGACAAAATCATCAACCCCAAACCCGACGAGAAAGTCGATATACCTCTACAAACCAACCCGATCCCGGCCGCTAGTCTCCACAAGTTGGACCCTATAGTTCCGTCAGATGATGAGACTTTGACAGTTGTCGTTGGGGCTCGAGAGAGTTGTGATAATCTGTGTCAGAACGTCCCGAGTCCGTCGCCAAGGGCGGACGTTACGTCACCGCCGCAAACTGAAGAACTACCCACGGAGCCGTACGCCAATAGAGTTAGATCTCTCGAGCGAAACACTCGTGGAACCTTCTCTACAGCCGAGAGGGGTCCAGTTAGAATGGGCTCTCTAGAACGCAACGCTAGAGGTTCCTTATCCCATAGAGGCTCGCCTGTCCCCATAGCACCTTTCACGAGACAGCACTCAGTCCCGGCGTCCCCTCCGCCTCGGGGACGCAGGGAACCAGACGTAGGCCAGTTCATGGTACAGGGCACCCTTAACGCCCAACTAGCGGCCAGCGTCGTCAACAAAATGAAAAACCAGCCCGACCCTCCCATACAGGAAGAAATATACGATTTCGGCGGCGATAACGTTAAAAGCTGCGTCGCGATCGCGGCTCAAAAAGCTGGCTATAAGCAGCAATACAGGCCCGTAACTTCAGCTATGTCTGCGTCTCATCCAGCCTCCCACTCGTCGTCTTATGGGGTTCCCGTAGGCGTCGTCCAAGGTATCCCGTACTCCCAAAGTCCAACCAAACCTAGTCATATGATGCCAAAGCAAATACCTAGTTACCGATCAGCTAGTCCGCTCTCCCAAGCCGGCTACCCGTCGCCGACTTCGCAAAACTTTCCGACTTCCATGTCTATAGCGTCAGGATTCGCCCAACCCCAAGTGGCTACCGCTGTAGGGTTTTCGCAACCCCAAATGGCCACCGCGCAAGGGTTTCAACAACCCCAAATGTCAGTTGCGCAGGGATTTCCGCAACCTCAAATGTCAAACCCTCAAGGTTTTCAACAGCCACAGATGTCTACCTCTCAAGGTTTTCAACAACCGCAAATGTCAACAGCCCCGGGGTTACAGCAACCTCAGATGTCAACCTCGCAAGGCTTTCCTCAACCCCAAACCTCAACCGCAGGTTTTCAACAGCCTCAAGGTATACAACCCCAAATTTCAACCGCCAACTATCCTCAACCCATGGGCGTAATCCCTCCAATGTCGTACATGCCCCAGCAAATCTATACGCACAACATACAGGGCGCGCAACCTATGTTGTACAGACCGCAAGTGTCGATGTCGCAAGCCGCGAGTTCCACTGCCGGCTTGCAAGCGCAGCCGCGCCCGCAGTTCACTTCTGCGACGGCAGTGGACGCTCAATCGCTCTACGCGTCGCGGCAAGAGTGCTCCCCTATCGTACAACCGGCGCCGAGCGTTGCGAACACAGTACAGGTGATTTGAAGAACTTATTGGCGAAAGCTTCTAGACGGCATGTACAGAAATTGGTTACACGGTAGATTTTATGTTTGTAATTTAGAAGTTTTTGTTTTGTTTTGTAGACAGTCGAGAGTTTGCATGCACGTTTTGTCCGAAGAAAATGTGAAAATGATTATTATGTTATTTTGCACATTTTGTGTAAATACAGCATCGAGGGTTGGGTTACATTACAGAAAACTAAAAATTATAAATGGTACCCGATAAATCATCAAATGGCGACACTAGCAACCAATCGGGAAGCTTACTTTCAACCAATGTTGCCACTTTTGAGAATTAATTTTGTATTTCTTTTTTTGTAAATTGTTTTCTTTTTTTACAGATATTTTGTGTGTTGTTGGTTGGGTCCTCTGGTAGATTTTTGGTTTCATTATATTTAATTTAATTATTTATGAAATTAGAAGTGAAAAATCGTTTTCCTTTTCTTTTGTTTTTCACTTTTTATTTCTTTTTATTATTTTACCTATACTAATTAGGACTAACATTGTTAATGTTCCCCTACTAAAACTTGAAATTGTAAAATATGGAATTCGGATGTACTAAAAATTAAACAAATTGTACAAAATGGAATTTGGTCACTGTAAAAAGGGGGTAAAGTACTAACTTTAACAATGTTAATTCTAAGTTTTTTTTATGATGCACAGTAGACTTGAATTTGTAGTTTATGAAGTAGGTAGATGAGCACAACGAAAAAAAAATACGAATTGAGCACATAACCGGTACCTATTTCAAGTAAAAGAAATATGATCTGGTTCCGAAACGGAAATTTTGTCGAATGGAAGATACAGTGTACGGGCCTTTGCTACCCGTACAGCTGGTTGATATGATATTGATAGATGCCGGAGATAAATTAAAAGCTGATTAGTGAATTTCGGTGATTTAATTGATGATACGAGTGCACGCCACGGCGGTGATGGAGGCACTGGCGGTGCAGTGTATGCAAAATGCTGACAAGCAAAATGTGCGGTTGTATAGACCGTACATGCTGCCGACAGCGAGAAGAGGAAGATGATAAGAATGATAACATTGATAAGAAATGAATTGATAAATGATAACTAAAATTACATCGAAATGCTTAAATATTTCAACAGAGATACTTAAATATTTCATTAAAAATAAATCTTAAATATTTCAAACACTGCACTTCACTTGATCAGTAAAACGCGGCGCGGGGCGTAATAGAATAGGCGACGTAGCTTTGTTCAGTACGCGCGCACTCGAGTCGTTGGTGTTTACGACCTTTTCGCTTGTAGTATGCGATCTTGACTGCTCTTCGGTTTCATTTTCCTGTATAAAATGAACTCTATTTGTTTGATCGATTGAACGCCGATTCTCGCTGTTTGGAGACAGTGTCAGGTTTGCTGAGCAGCGCAGTTTCAGGCGCCGCCATACGATTATACCAGCTGATATGATAGCCACGCTGGTAAGTATGTATAACAAGACGTATTGATGTAGGTCGTGAGATGATATTTGGTCTTCTAAAATGGTGTTGATTCCATTAGTTTTCATTTGCTCTATTTTTCTTCCAACGTCATCTATGTCATTCTGTAAGTCATTTGATTCTTGCGGGTTCAGATCGATGTTTGGTATTGATACGTTGATGATGTTGTTGATAGGCGGTATTTCTATCTTGATAAGATTCGTCTTGATTTTTATCTGATTCATCTGTTGTTTGTGTGCGAAAATAGTGAAGGAATCGCTTTTGATGACGCAACCCTCCCCAAGGGAGATAATACCAGCCTTATTGATTTGCTTAGCTGTGATTTGTTGCTCGCATATAATCTTTATCGTTCGTTGACCGCAGCAGGAATACAGGTACGTATTTACTTTGCTAAGCTCGACCCTTGAGTCATCACAAGTAAATGTCTCTGTTTTGCATTGATGAGTTTCTTGACTTTTTTGACATAGACCGTCGTCAGACTTCATTTGATATATTGGTTTCTGAAGAGGACATAGGTAAGTATTGTCATCATACTGAGTACAGCTCTGGATTTCATTCTCTCTCATAGGTAGGTAAGAGTCCTTTTCTATGTTGATTGCTAGGTGATCTGCGATCGGTTTTATGCTGATCATTTGCTCTCCAACTTGCTGCGGAACTGATATCAGTCTATATATCTCGAAACTGTCTCTGCTGACGAGTGGGATACTTATTTCGAATATAAAATATTGACTTGTCATTCTGGCCTTGACCTTGAGCAAGTGATAGATGTTCTGGAGCTCAGTTTGAATATTGTTGATAGGTATGGATACATCCTTTGATAACTGGCCTGATATTATATTCAGTTCATCTCTTAGTTGTTCTGGGGTAAGAAGATGCAGATTAAATTGTCCTTGGTGGATATTGGTCATGGTATCCAATAATGTTTCTTGAATATTTTTCAAGTTGATCAAAATGCTGTTCGCGATGATTGATGATAGCGAGAATTCATTATTTATCTCTACGTCTTGTACTTGTTTTGCTAAGTTGCTGTTTGTTTTTCCAAGTTGATGATATGTTGGTTGAATATTTTATGTTGCTTGTCCATTGCTTGCTCTACTCTCTTGATCAGATTATACTCTCCCTCCACAATTGAAGTTTGATTCTTCCATAGCAAAGCGAGGTGTTTTTGATTTTTTCTGATGAGGTTGATATCTTTTTCGTATTGTTCGGCAAACTGATCGTCGAGCACTCCAAACAAACTATGTGCTATGTTTCCCACTACATTGATAAGACCTCTTTTTCGACGTGATTGTGTGACTTGCTGACCATGCATCATGTTGTTGTTGTAATATTCGAGTTCGTCGAGCCCGTGGCGTAGTTGCAGTAGTATTGTATTACACCTTGATTGTTGTGATACTTGTGAACATGTGTTTTGTAGATATTGTATATATTTTTTGTATAGGTTCATTCCTTGCCAATAGGGCTCCATATCGTAGTACACGACAAGTTTCCATTGGTCCCGTACTAGATGCATGTTTGAGATTTTGTCAAAGAAGATGCTGTGGTTGTTGTTTAGAGGCTTGATGTCGTAGTCACATTGCGCCGGTGATAAAACGCTGATAAATAACAATAACGCCATCCATGCCATTGTTAATAAGTTGCAGGTTCGTTTTCGTTTTATTCGCCTTGTTTTGTTCGGTGTAACTTGATCTTCAGTGTGTTCGCTGACCTTTGGAGTTGTAGCGTGTTCACTGGGTGCTGTTTCGCTTGATACTAATTTTGATAATTTAACGATGGGCCTTTTGATGATTCCATTTTTTGTTTTCAGTGATACTACTCGCACGTAGCCATCTTTGCCAGGATGGAGTTCGATTATTCGTCCCATCGCCCACTTTCCAGGTGGTAGATTGATGTCATGGATGATGACGATATCTCCAATCTTTAAGTTGTCACGTGACTGTTGCCACTTGGTTCTGTTTGATAATTGGCAAAGATATTCTGCTTTCCATCGTTTCCACGTGTCCGCGAAGATTTTTTGAACCAAATTCCATCTTGTGCGCGCATCCTTTTCGGTTTCTATTATGGTCAAGTTTGGACCGCTCGATAGAAAATGAGATGGCGTGAGGAAATCGATGTCTTCGGGATTTTCACTTAATGCGCACAGTGGTCTCGCATTAAGACAGGCTTCGATTTGCGTGAGAATTGTAGATAGTTCTTCGTATGTAAGCTTTTGCTCGCCGATGACTCTACGAAGGTGGTGCTTGAGGCTTTTGACGGCCGCCTCCCACAGTCCACCGGCACTCGGCCAAGAGGGGGCGTTGAAGTGCCATTCTATCTCAAACTCAGATACTGCTGCTGAGTAGAATTCATCGTCCAAAATGTTTTTCAGATCAACGATTTCTTGTTGTAGTTGCTTGTTAGCACCGACGAAATTGGTGCCGTTATCACTATACATGTGACGTGGGGCACCGCGTCTTGCTGCTAGTCGGCGTAGGGCTGCCAAAAATGCTGATGATGTAAGGTCTGATACTAGTTCCAGGTGTACTGCCTTGGTGACCATGCACACAAAGACAGCCACATAGCCCTTTGTTGTTGTTACTCTGCGACCCTTATTTGATTTTATGTTTATCCACCCAGTCATATCGACCCCACAGTGATGGAATGCTGGGGTTGGATTGCATCTTGCTGAGGGAAGATCGCCCATGATTTGATCTTGCTTGATAGGGTTGTGCTTTCGGCATGTTACACATTGTCTTAGACGCTTCTTAACGGCTCTGTTTCCGCCGATTATCCAAAACTGTTGTCTCAGAAATGCTGATGTCAGGCGTGCTCCGCCATGCAGGGTCATTTTGTGAGCGTGGTCAATAAGTAGGTCTGTTAAATGACCACTGTGAGGGATGATTAGCGGATGTTTCATCGCTTGATTGATGTTTGCGTTTTTTAGTCTGCCCCCAACCCGTAGAAGTCCATCTTGATCCAGGAATGGGTTCAGGGGTAGTAATTTGCTTCCTTGTTTCACATTTCCGTTTTGCTGAAGATTATCTACATCTTCTGGAAATGATGAATGTTGTGTTTGTTTAATGATAATATTTCTTGCTTTTCTGATTTCCGGTACTGTTAGGTACGACGGTTTTTGCTTGTTTTGCTTGATTGGTGACACGGCGCGCATTATCCATGCGAGCACACGTGTCGTGCGAGTGAGACAGCTGTATCTCTTGATAAGTTCGTCGACCACGTCGCTGTTGTAACGCTGCTGAGTGACGACATTTGATTGATATGTTGATTGATATGACGTTTTGATTTCTTGATTTGTTTGATACGTCTGCTTGATTTCAGTTTCTGCTTGAAACTTTGGGAGCCATGTTGTCCCTTGCCACCACAAGTCATGTGTTCTCAACTGTGAGGCTGTGATCCCGCGACTTGCACAGTCCGCTGGATTTTCTGCTGATTTGATATATCTCCAACATTCTGAAGGCATGATAGATAGTACTTGTTGTACTCGATTTGCTACGAACGGTTTCCAGCGCCCTAGATCACCTTGTAGCCATCCTAGGACCGCTGTAGAGTCTGACCAGCCATGTATTTTGATATTGTGGTCTGGTAGGCTTTGCTGTACAGTTCGCATCAGTTTTGATAGTAATAGCGCCGCGCATAGCTCGAGTCTCGGGAGTGAAATGCTTTTCTTTGCGGGCACTAGTCTTGATTTTGCTGCTACGATGACCACCGATGCTGGGTGACCATCATCTTGATTTTTTGCTTTGATTTTGCTGTAGATAACACAAGCATAGGCATTCTCTGACGCATCGCAGAATCCGTGAAGCTCAATGTTATCCTTCTCATGACTTTGTAGCCATCTTGGAACCTGTAGTGTATTGATTTCTACTAGGTCTTGCTTGATTTTTGACCATTCATTGATGATTGATTCGGGAAGTTGATCATCCCACTGCATTTCTTGCTGCCAGACTGACTGGAATAGTAACTTAAGTTTTGTTGTTACAGGACACAGCCAGCCAAGAGGGTCAAAAATTGTTGATATGTCTGATAGAAGTGATCGTTTTGTTGCTGGTTTTGCTGATTCTGTGTTTATTTTCAGCTGGAACGTAAACACATCTTCATGTGGATTCCAACGCAGTCCCAATGTTTTTGTGGACTCTTGGTGCTTGAAATCAAATGATTGCTGATTGCTGTTTGGTGTGTTCACCTTTTCAAGTAAGTTTTCGTCATTGGAGCACCATTTTCTTAGGTTGAAGCCTCCTGACTTGAGTAAATTGATTAAATCTGCTTGGATTTTCTTTGCTGCTGTGTGGTTGTGTGCACCACTTAGAAGATCATCCATGTAAAAATCCTTGTCTAAGATTTTTGCTGCTTCAGGATATCTGTGACCTTCATCTTTTGATAATTGTTTGAGGGTTCTCATCGCCAAGAACGGTGCGGCTTTCAAGCCGTAGGTTACTGTTGTTAGGGCATATTCTTGTAATGGTTGATTTGGTGAGTCCCTCCATATGATTTTTTGATAAGATTGATCGTCTTCATGACATAGAATTTGGCGAAACATTTTCTCTATGTCCGCAGTGAAAGCGATTTTGTATTGCCTCCACTTTAATATCAATGTCAACAAGTCGACCTGAAGATTCGGCCCACTGTACATTAAGTCATTCAGACTAAAGCCGGAGTTTGTTTTTGCTGACCCGTTGAAAACTACGCGTAGCATTGTAGTTATAGCTTGTAGGCGTAGCACACAGTGATGCGGGCAGTAGTACGACGGTTTCATGTTACCGTTGCATTGTTTCATATGTCCCAACTCAATGTACTCCTTGATAAATGCTTTGTATGCTTCTGATAGTTGTTCATTTTTGTGGAATTTTCTTTCTATTTGTAGAAATTGTGCAATTGCCTTTTGTTTTGAGTCGCCCAACTTCTCATTTATATCGGGTCTTAATGGCAAACGCACAACATAGCGACCGTCTTCCTGTCGTCGCGTCTCTGTTTCGTATTGCTGTAGACAGTATAGATCTTCCGTAGACATGTTTGATGAATCGTCAGGGGATGTCTTCCACGGCCCAAAATCTGCTGATGTCATCAATGTTATTTAAGACGACATTACATTGATAGACTTGCTGGCGGTTTCCCAAGTATAATCCAACCAAGGTGCGTGTTTTGTGCCACTGGTTGGTTTTCATTTACTCTGATAAGACCGTTGATAATGATATTTGCGTATATACCAGCGCTTAGTAAGATGTCCACTGAGCGACAGACATTATATTCTGGGTCAGCCAGCTCTATACCCTGAAGATGAGATGGTTTTGGGTACGATCGGTGAGGTAGGTCATACACCAGGCTTTTCATGATTAAGGCCTCGGTGCTAAAGGTGTAATCATTGTTCATTGCCATTGCTGTGATGGTCATGGCACCTCTACATTTGTTTTCCTTGGAGCCGATCCCAAAAATGACTCCACTGCGGTTCTGGCGCGGCAAACCAAGGCGTTGAGCTGTTTTTTCGCTGATGAGTGATTGTTGTGACCCAGGATCGATCAGTGCACGCATAGTAACGTATGATCCATCGGCTGACAATACTTTAATCAGTGCTGTTGCTAGATGTTCTTCTTTGATATTATCTTGCGTTACGTTAGTAACATGTCTACGTTGCAAATTAGTTTCGTTGCTAGTCGACGCGCCTCTGCTGTTATATGATACGACATAAGCGTCATGTAGTAGGCTATTGTGCCTTGCATTGCAGTGAGGTTGCTGACACCGCTTTTCAGAAATACACTCCTTATTTCCGTGGCTATAAAGACAGTTTTCGCAAATGTTGAGTTTATTTACTGTCTTGCGTCGAACTTCCGGTCTCATTTCTAAAAAAATTCTTGCAATGGAACAATCCATGAAATTCATTGCATAAAGGGCATTTTCTTGATGTACTTTGCAAAGTTTTAGTATTGACATGATTGATAAAAGGCTTGCTTGATGAGGTGTGATTGAATTTGTTGTATTGCAATTTTTTTGTAGTCGTGATGTTGCTGGGCTGATTTTGGCGCTTCTAGCTTGCGTCGAGATGATTCTAACGATGTAAATTTGCTTTCTAAATATTCCAATAATTCTGATAGTATTGGTAATTCTCGTGGCGCTTTCAGCGACTCTAGATAGTCATTGTGTGAGTCGGCGTCCAGTTTCTGAGTGATAAGGTGCACTAATATAGGGTCCCACGATGATGTGTCGACGCCTAGATTTTTGATAGCGTGCAGGCATTCGTTAGCCGTGTCATGGATTTTCTTGATAGATGCGGCCGACTGATATTGCATCGTAGGCAAATTAAGGAGAGTGTTGATATGAGATGTGAAAATCAACTTCTTATTATTGTATCGATGGTTGAGAATGTCCCAACATGTTTGATAATTGTCGGAACTGATAGTTAGGTGCTGAATAAGTTTTTCAGCCTCTCCCCTTAACTTTTCCCTTCAGGAACTGCATCTTCTGTGCATTTGAAAGTGAAGCATTGGTGTGGATGGCTTCTGTGAATAAATCCTTGAAGGATATCCAGTGTTGATAGCTGCCGCCAAAGGTAGGTATTTCCATTTGAGGCGTTGATTTTTCTTTGTGAGACACCGACCACATTTTTGTATTGATTTGTTTTTTGATTTTGTTGTACTGCTTCTCGTAGTGATCGAATTCTCTTTCATATTTCTCATTGCTGTCATCGAGAATGCTGTCGAGTTCCCAGTGTAAGGAATCAATTGCTGCCCAGCGAGTTTGTAGACTTTTAAGTGTGTCCTCAAACTCCCATTTTTCATTGATTTGATCCAACACAATACTAGAAGCTGTACGATAGAATGCCTTGAAGTTGCTTTGTTGTTTACGTAGCAATTCTTCTGTCCTGCTTTTGGCACCCCTGTCTACTTTTTCTGTATTATTGATAGTTTGTTCACCTTGATTTGGTTTTTGCTGTACCTTTGGATTAAAGACGAACGTAGCAGGCTTCAGTAAAGGCTCCGATTCATAGTTTGCTATGAATTTACAAACACTTTGATAGTAGTTGTATGCTTGTTGATATTTATTCTGTTGAAAATATTCATGAGACTTGTCCTCCGAAGTAATGAGTTGGTCGTGAATTGCTTGAAACTCCGTCCACAAAGCTTCCAAGCGCTCCAATCTTCTCTGAGCTGCTTCAGGGGTTTTTCGCTCGCCTTCTTTTTTCCAATTTGCTAGGATTTGCTCGATACTATTGATAATTCGAGCTTGTGCTTCAAGTAAAACTTCCATTTTGGATTAATAGCCCCCTGCAAGGCTATATTTGATATGCTTAATAACTTGCTTGATATGTTGATATTGATTTTTGAAGTTCTCAGTGCTTCTGATCTGCTTCTTCTTGATAATTATGATAATTGATATTGATAATTGATGCTGAAGATGATGATAACCGCCTTGATAGTTGATAATGTAGGTCGCTAGGTGCTCAAGTGCCCCTCTATGCAGTTTCAGTACCTTCTCAATCCCACCGGTGAGACCCGCTGGTGGGAGGCCGGGGACCGATTCACTGCCACATAGGAAAACACAAAACACCAAGCAGACAGTATGATTTTGATGATAGTTTTGGTGATTGTAGAATGTAGACTCCAATAGTAGCACGGAAAATTCCAGTCACCACGTTGCACAGTCCAAATTGCGCACTTTGCACTTTGCCGCGTGGTCCCGCTATTGCCCGTGCCGCGTGGGTCAAATAGCACGAAGGACCATAAAGTTGTACGGGCCTTTGCTACCCGTACAGCTTGTTGATATGATATTGATAGATGCCGGAGATAAATTAAAAACTGATTAGTGAATTTCGGTGATTTAATTGATGATACGAGTGCACGCCACGGCGGTGATGGAGGCACTGGCGGTGCAGTGTATGCAAAATGCTGACAAGCAAAATGTGCGGTTGTATAGACCGTACATACAGAAAAAGCTCTTTAATTCTGAAAATTATCGATTTCTTTCCTTTCCAAGAGTATTTTATTACTAGTAAAGAATGTGTATTGTAGAATAATTGATAGACATCCCAAGCCAATAGGCACGTCCACACTGCCCGAGGCTGGTCGCTTCTTCGCTGCCTCGCGCGGCAAACGAGCAAAAAATTACGTGGATCACCTGAGGCAACGCATACTTGTGCTCGAGCCGAGCCAAAATGAACGCGTCTCAGAAGTTTGCCTATTAATTTATTAGGAGTCCAATTGGGCCGAATTTGGCTCGCCTGCGCACAAGCGTATGCCGCGCGAGGCAGCGAGGGAGCGAGCAGCCTCGAGCAGTGCGGACGCACCTAATGATCGCCATTACATTCTAACCCTTATTCTCACGCGCGCAGAGTCCGGAGTTTGACACGGAGCAAGCCGTGGAAAGGAGACTCCTGGCTGAACTAGCGAGACAGCAGCATCAGAGCGAGGAGGACAGAAGATGGCTGCAAATGCAGGAGGATAACTTGGTAAGAAGAAATTGAGTTTAGGTTTAAGGAACACGTTGGAAGTAGGAAACCTACAATTAGTACCTCATAAAAGAATCGAGATACTTTCGTTTTCAGTCCAACAAAATATGAAATCCGTGAAATAAAAAGTTGAAAGTAGGAACATATGTCTCAGATAATGTGATTATAAAACGTAAATTTGCTAAGTGTCTCGATTTTTCTGATGAATATTTATTAATGCCAACTATGCAGATAAAAAAATTGGCACAGCCATGGTGCCAGCCAGGTTCTACCTCACGGCATGTAATACTGTTAATTATGATATGACACGCCCAAAAGTATGTTTAATTGTTAATTTCTCGTTGTCCATTCCAAAAGATGAAAAAAGAACACAGAACACCACCGGCCAAAAAATCAATTTTCAGTTGAAATCAAATTTGACCTTTAGCATCTCCCAGCAACGCGGATCTTATATGGAAAATGAAAGTAACAGCTGATTCGCTTATTTTGTATATCTCTACTCATATCTAAGCAAAATTTATCGAATTAGGTAGCAGGTGAATCAGTTTTCTACTGCTTTAGCTGGTTTTTCTTGCTTCTTTTAAACTTGTTTTGTTTATTCTGCAGAAGCGGCTGTCAAACGTGCAGCTGTCAACGGAATCTGAACCTGAACAGAAACCAGCTGATACCAACAACACAACACAGGAACCGAGCTCTAGTCAACCGCATTCAGGTAATAATATATTTGATCAGTTTCGTTATAAGGTCCTATTAAATTCAGTACAAATAAATATTTAAGGGGCAGATCAAATAAAATATTATTATATTGTATGTTCTTGTTAATTTAAAAAATCAAGAGTATTTGGCTAAAAAGGAAACCAAAAAAGATCAGCCTGTTTGTCCCAGAAACGCAAGACCAAACTAATAAGTGCTGTAATTGGTTGTTAATTAATTAAAAAAATTATTTGAAAATGACAAAAAAATATCTAGCGTGCTGATTTTCTTTTAAGATTTTCTGCCCTTGAAAAATTTGCTGTGAATTTAATAGGACCTTATACAAATACCTTTAAAAGTTTTTTGCTCATCAATAAAAAAAAACATTTATTTTGTTTATAGCGGTAACCTCATCGGAAACCAGTCCAGCGAATACAGTGACAAAAGACCGACCGCCCAGTGAAGATAAAGTAAGTCAATACATTAAATGCCTTTATCTACACTTCATACATAATGTTCCTATTACAAATTCGAAAGCAAATGTATAAGCAACGGCTTTACAGCCATTCAGCCTTTAAAAAAAAATGACGATATCATAAAGTAAAATGTCGATGTCATAAAGTACTTTTTTCTGACTTTATGATATCGACATTTAGGAGTAAGATAATAAAAAAAAACAAATGTCACGACACAATCAAAGAATGGGACGACACTTGAAATTATGAGGACTTATTTATTATTAAATCTTTGCTTCAAATCATTTTCCGAATTAAAATTTACTGATTAATGCTTTTTAATTTTAAAAGTTGTTCCGTTTTTATGAGCTTCCATTTTAACGTTTAGTTAAAAAGTTACTTATGTATAAAAGTCGTTCAGTTGTTGGTTCAGTAGATATGCTTGCAATCGCCATAGTGAAGTGCGGAGGTATGAATTATTTTTCATAGTTTTTCTTGTAAAGTGTAGATAAAATAGTGTATGCAATTGCAATATAATTAGGCTTTAGAATGCTCGTGTCAAACTATTATCACACTCGGCTGCGCCTCGTGTGATAAACAGACACTCACATCCTAAAGCCTCTTATTATAAGGCAATTGCATAAACTACTATTATACGGTCACATTTTATTAAGTACAAATATTATAAGGGTGTGTTCTACTCACAAATCTGAACAACTGTTGTTAGTAACTTTTTTTCGATACCTGAATTAAATAATTAGGCGCGTCCACACCGACAAAGGCGGCTCGCCTGCTTAATGCCTCGCGCGGCATACGCTCGTGCGCGGGCGAGCCAAGTTCGGCCATCATGCGTTGCCTCGGGTGAGCTACGTAATTCTTTGGTCGTTTGCCGCGCAAGGCATTGAGTAGGCGAGCAGCCTCTCGAAGTTTTTATTTACCACTAGCTGCCCGTCAGCGGTGTCACCCGCTGCAACCTATTATTCCGCGGGGAAAAAAGCATTATTCGCCAAGAGATGTCGCTGTTAGTTTTCGGCGAAAACGTTTAAAACGCGAATCGGCTCAGTCACGCCACCTATTTCAAAAATATTGGAAAATGCGTGATCCCGTGGGAATGAGACATTTTTCCGTGGTAAAAAGTATTCTATATTATGCTAAGCTAAGTAACTATGCTATGTGTTATTCCAGATGCCCTTTTATATTTCTGCAAAGTTTCATGTCAATCTAATCAGCCGTTTTTGCGTGATGTCGTAACAAACACACACACAAACATCCGCCTTTAATATTATAGTAGGATAGTAGGATTTTCCTGTCATAAAATAAATAAAAAATAAAATTAAAAATGTGTTTATTGCTTATGTACTTTTACACAGTTCACATATGACTTGTCATAATATGATGATAATTTAGCTGTAAATTTTCCAAATAAAGTAAAATAAAATAAGAATTTTCACTACAAACGTAAATTCCCACAGCCAAAATAGCCCACCACGTACGACCCAGTCTACGCAGCGACTACCGCTGTAGTGCGTTGCGTGATGCGCCTCGCAGGCGTTAACTTGTGCGTCTTTTGACAATAAACGTAAACTCTTTCCCCAGCCAAAACAGCCGAACACGAACGACCCTGTCTAGGCAGCGACTACTGCTGTGGTGCGTTGCGTGAAGCATCTCGCGGGCGTGTCCACTTGCGCGCCTTTTGACAATAAACGTAAAATCTGTCCCCAGCCAAAACAGCCGAACACGAACGACCCAGTCTACGCGGCTACCACAGCCGTGGTGCGCTGTGTGATGCGGCTCGCGGGCGTGTCAACCTGCACGCCGGGCTGCAGCCCCGACCCCGCCGCCATCCTGGCCGCCGTGCGCGCCGTGGGCGAGCAGCTGCGCGCGCTGTGCGCCACCGTCGACCTCGTCTCCGCGCCCTTCCCGCAACACAAGCAGAGGTCAGTAACAAGGTTGCAGCAACTACTAGTGCGCGCCGTGGGCGAGCAGCTGCGCGCGCTGTGCGCCACCGTCGACCTCGTCTCCGCGCCCTTCCCACAACACAAGCAGAGGTTAGTCAAGGAGATTGACTGAGGTTGATTGAGAGGTGCTACGCTACGCTATATCCAACGTATTGCAAGAGAAACGAGCTAGAGGTGTGCTACGCTGCGCTATAGCCAAAGAATGCAAGCGAAGCGAGCTAGAAGGGTGTTGCGCTGTGCTTCACACTGTGTATTGCGATGCGAGCGAAGCGAGCAACAGGATTGTTACGCTCCGCTATATACTTAGGCCCTAAGTATTGCGAGCGAAGCGAGCTACAGTCATGTTATATTTCGCTACAGCAAATGTATTGCAAGCGAAGCGAGCTACAGGGATGCTAGGTTTCGCTACAACAAATGTATTGCGAGCGAAGCGAGCTACAGGGAAGCTAGGTCTCGCTACAACAAATGTATTGCGAGCGAAGCGAGCTACAGGGAAGCTAGGGCTCGCTACAACAAATGTATTGCGAGCGAAGCGAGCTACAGGGAAGCTAGGTCTCGCTACAATAAATGTATTGCGAGCGAAGCGAGCTACAGGGATGCTAGGTTTCGCTACAACAAATGTATTGCGAGCGAAGCGAGCTACAGGGAAGCTAGGTCTCGCTACAACAAATGTATTGCGAGCGAAGCGAGCTACAGGTATGCTAGGTTTCGCTACAACAAATGTATTGCGAGCGAAGCGAGCTACAGGGAAGCTAGGTCTCGCTACAACAAATGTATTGCGAGCGAAGCGAGCTACAGGGATGCTAGGTTTCGCTACAACAAATGTATTGCGAGCGAAGCGAGCTACAGGGAAGCTAGGTCTCGCTACAACAAATGTATTGCGAGCGAAGCGCTTGTTTACGCTCTGCTACGCTGTCAAAAATCTTATTGCGAACGAAGCGAGTTCGTCGTTTTACTTTAATGTAAGAGGTGTGCAAAAAGTAAGAGTTGATTTTTTGTTTATTCACAGGGAAGTGGAGATGGCGCACCAGGTGCTGAGCAAGGACATGGCTGCGCTGGTGGAGGCGATGCGGCTAGCCATACAGTACTGCAACACCACACTGCAGCATGAATACACCAAGTACGTACTCATATAATTTATACATAGGTACTACCTACACATATCACGCATTTATCACTTGCGGGGTAGACAGAGTTTCAGCGGCCGTGATTGCCATGTTTGACACATGTTTTATTTGAGTGCCGTTTTCTATGGCCGTTTCAGAAAAATCGTGTTTTTGTGATACACATGAAACCCTCAAGGCCCTTAGTCGCCTTTTAGGACATCCGCGGGAAAGCTATGCTATTCTATACCGGCATCACACGGCATTATCAGAATGCGAATTTTAAGTTAAGAATTTACCTATCACTATTAAGAAAGACGCTTAAAATTTTTAATTAAATAATTCGTTGCAAAAATTAATTAATTACCTACCTTAATTAGTTGCAAAACTATTCCAGTAGATGGCCAAGATAAACTTGCTTAATTTGCAGGCTAGGATAGAACCGCAAACCGCGAACCGTCGGCAGTACAGGTGCCGAAGGTCGCAGGTGCAAATCCTGCCTGCGGTGGAAAATTTCGCAAGCTTTTCAAAACATCTTATTTTAATTTATGACAATTTTAAGTTCTACCTTTCTACATTCTAAGTGAGTATACTTTTCGTAATCCCCAGGAGCATGCTAGCAGCCGCGCACGTACTGGCGATGGACGCCAAGAACCTGCTCGATGTGGTGGACGTGATACGAGCGCAGCACCCCCACATCGACTGGCGCGCCGCCCTCGCCGAGGCGGAGCCGTCGGGGCCGCCAACGCAGCCCCAGCAACCGGCCCAGACGGTTCAGGTGTCCGCGCAGAACCAGGTATAATACGGACGGAGATATGAGAGCAAAAAGTTAGTACTTAAATCTAGTATTTTCGAGCTTCGTGGGCTTGGTGGCGGCTTGCTTTCGGGATTAACCGGTTGGTGTGATGCAGACTTATCATATCTTCAACGTAAAAAGTCCACTGCTAAACATAGGCCTCCTCCAACTCATAGTAAATCATTATTTTTCGAGGCGGAGCCCCCGGGGCCGCCAACGTAGCCCCCGGCTCAGCAACCAGTGGTTCAGGTGTCCACGCAGAACCAGGTATAATACGGACGGAGATATGAGAGCAAAAAGTTAGTACTTAAATCTAGTATTTTCGAGCTTCGTGGGCTTGGTGGCGGCTTGCTTTCGGGATTAACCGGTTGGTGTGATGCAGACTTATCATATCTTCAACGTAAAAAGTCCACTGCTAAACATAGGCCTCCTCCAACTCATAGTAAATCATTATTTTTCGAGGCGGAGCCCCCGGGGCCGCCAACGTAGCCCCCGGCTCAGCAACCAGTGGTTCAGGTGTCCACGCAGAACCAGGTATAATACGGACGGAGATATGAGAGCAAAAAGTTAGTACTTAAATCTAGTATTTTGGAGCTTCGACGGCTTGGTGGCGGCTTGCTTTCGGGAGTAACCGGTTGGTGTGATGCAGACTTATCATATCTTCAACGTAAAACGTCCACTGCTAGACATAGGCATCCTCCAAATCATAGTAAATCATAATTTCTCGAGGCGGAGCCCCCGGGGCCACCGCCGCAGCCCCAGCAGTCGACCCAGCAACCGGTGGTTCAGGTGTCCGCGCAGAACCAGGTATAACCTGACTCATAGAAGACCCGACTTGGTAACATTATTGTTTGCGTCTTTTTCATACTAGGATCGTGACTATGATACGTTCAAGATGTCCTCTTTCGTAGCTCTTTCGTAGAACTTTATACTATATAAGGTCCTATTAAATTCACTGCAAATATTTTCAGGGCATGTTCTACTCGTGAAACTGAACAACTTTTCTTAGTAACATTTTGTCGAAATATGAAGAAAAAATTTGAGCCTCCCATACAAACTGACACATGTTTTGGGCATTTTTGTATGGGAGATCCAAAATATATTTTCATATTTCGGAAAACTGTTACTAAGAAAAGTTGTTTAGTGAATATTTGCAGTGAATTTAATAGGACCTTATATAGACAGCTGCCAGTTCCATACTTTCGTCATTCGAAAGGTGTACGTTCGGCGACGTTATAGTTTAAAAGAGCGACGAAAGATGACACCTTGAACGTACCCCCTACATGACATTTGAACTTGATTTGAACAAGATGTCAACAAAGATGTTGCCATTTTGGGTCCCTCTTCTATGAATCAGGTTATAAGGCCGGAGAGATAAAGAAAAGTTAGTAAATTTAGTTTTAGCTTTGGAGCTTCGCGGGCTTGGTGGCGGCTTGCTTTCGGGAGGTTGGTGTGGTGAAGATTTATCATTAGTGTTGCCGTACTTTTTCATTCGAAAAGAAAACCCTTTTATACAATCGAAAGGCATACCGATAGTATCGATAATTCGAACTAGCAATACCTACTGTCGAAAAGATGTAATACAATATTATCGATAGTATTGATAGTTATCGATTGTTTTGTAGTAAATTGATTGATACTATCGGTAGTTTTTCAATCTTGAGAAACGATATTATCGATAGTGTTGGTTGCTGCATTTTGAACTATCGATAGTTCAATATCGAGGGGTAGGTAACTCTACTTATCATAATCTTTAATAGCTGTAAGGCGTCCACTACTCCTCCAACACATAGTAAATAATACTTTTTTCCCCACTGTAAAGCTTTCTGGTGCTTCATAAAATGGGTGCAGGCTTGCTTTTTCGTGTCGCTGCAACTTCACGCACATGTGTCTTTACTTACCACACACTACATTACATATATAAGGTCCTATTTAATTCAGTGCAAATTATGGTCTACTCGTGAAACTGAACAACTTTTCCCATTGAACGTAGATCCATTAAGAAACGAAAAGTTGGACCTCCCATACAAATTGACTTGGTCGACTAGTTAATTTGTATGGAAGACACAATTTTTTTTTCATATTTCTACCTATGTTAAGATAATTTCTTTATTAATAAACTTAATTACAAATAGGTAAACTTTTATAAAAATGTTGCTGGGGAAAGTTGTTCAGTTTTACGAGTAGAACACACCCTGAAAATATTTGCAGTGAATTTAATAAAAACTTATATTTAACTTGCAGTGGGACAATGCAGGCTAATTAAGATAAGATTATAACCAGACATATAATCTAGCATTTCACACGGTGGTTTTATTTCACTCCATTTTTGAGATTTTTCGTGCCTCTTTCCGCTATCTGACAAAAGATATCTTTGGTCCTTGCTTTGGTTTTGATTGCAGTGAAATCTGTACATCTAGGTTTAGTTTTTCTTCGGAAGATGTCGCTGTTAGTTTTAGACAGTAGGTAACGTAGCGCCACCTTTTGAGCAAATACTGAAAATAAGTCCTCACTTGGAATGAGCGACCTAGCGACCTCTACAGATATACATTACATATAACACGCCTATATCCCTTTTGGGGTAGTGTAGGCAGAGCGTCTGAAAAACTGACCGACCTCTAGCATATATTATAGTATATAGTACTTATTTACGTGTTTCTTGATAATAATTTTATAAATTTCGCTGATGAAGACAAAAAAAGCAATCTAGATTACGGTTTACATATTTGTTTTCTACACTTTAATCATAAGTGTAATAAACAATACAAACCTATTTTTCAGGTACCAGAAACCGAAAAAGAAAACCCGACATCCCCTTTACCGCTCAGCCACCAATCGTCGCAGGAGGAAAGCGCGCCAAAACCCGACTTCAAGATCAACCAGCCAGTCACGACTTGCCACGTCACAGACCACATCCCCAAAGAGCCCTCCAGTTTACCCACAGCTACTTCTAACAGAGTTTCAGCTCTCATACACAACTATAATCTGTACGGCAATGTGAGGGAGCCGCAACCGATATATGGCAACACTGAACCGTCTTTTCAGTCTTCGTCGAGTATCGATGAGGTTAAAATCGATGACGCGCCGATGGCGTCGGTCAAAAGTCGCGTTCAAGCGTTTTCGGGCAAAGTCGATTCGCCTCCGATTTACGCCGTCAGCAAAAAATCGATTTCGTTAGATCAGACGGCAAATAACGATCAGGGATGAATGTTGCCAGCTTTCGTTTTTGTTCACTTGTAGTAGTTTTTTCGTTTGACAATACTGTCGGTTTGTTACGGCCTAAAATGCCTAATCTATTTACCTGTCGTGCATTTCTATTTTCTATCTACTTTTAAGCTAATTTCTACTTAATTTACAATATTATGTGCATTTATTATCAATACTCTTTCTTAAGTTGTAAAACTATTTTCATCTACCTACACTTTTTCTTCATAACCGACAGTGTATTTGTCAAACGCTAGTTAATTTGAAACATTTAATGCAATTATTAGAACGTAATGGTAATAATTTATTACTGATTTTACCATTATATGGCTTCTATGATTGCAAGTTGGTAGAATTTGATATGAAACTTTATGGTTAGTGCACATAAAACGTATAACCTGCACAGATAAAGAATGGATCCCAAATTGGCAATGGCAACATTATTGTTTACATCCTGTTCATGTCATATAATATGACAGAGAGGCAAACATAAATGTTGTCAATTCGGAATTCATGCTTTAATTGTGCAAGTTATACCTTGGAAGACTTTTCATGTGCAATAGTCATTATTGGGTTTCCATTTCCGCTTCTAGAACTCTAAAAAAACGTAGTTCTTACAAAAGCATTTAAAACCTACTTAAGTTTGAAGTTTGCAATACTGCTTATGATATTATTTACGTAGTGCAAAAAGCTTTTAAAAAGACAACTTATATGTAGTGCAGTCCATACATTATTACATGCCCAATAAAAGACCCCGTTCCCAGTGGGGACTTTTTGTCGCGCGCTTTTGTTCCCTGGCAGGGCGACAATCGGACTTCTCTCTCTACCCGATGATAGTGAAAGGGATTTCCGAATGTAGGGCGACAAAAAAGTCGCCTGTATGCACGAGGTCTAAGTAGTGGTTTCTCAGATTAATTTAACTATTGCCTGAGCTGAAAATGTTAATCATTTAATCATGTTGAAAGTACACTTCCATCCATTAAAAATTATTTAATTATAGAAATTATTAATTATAGTCCGAAAAAATCTATATTGGTTGACTTTTCTTTTAAATAATTTTCATACTACCTACAGACAGATAGTCTGCCGATCATCGGACTTTTCACCTGCACTCGCTGTGAAGAAAAGAGATCGCTATACTATTTGTGACATGTAGGAAGTCTATTAGATACATTCTGTTACTGTGGTCATATTTCATGTTCGAGAATATTTATTAAAATTCAATATCTTTACCATTTCATCACATTTTAGTGAATATCTTATTGACATATCATCGGCATTGTTGCGCTTCAAATTAATATGTAGTGTTGCCATTCGGAAAAAAACATTTATAATCATTCATTATTCATTTTACAAGCGAAACTATCGTTGTTTTTGAAGAACTATAAACATTTAGCCAATTTTTAAGAAACTACTTAATAATTGTGTTATCAAGATAACATTATATGGGCTCAAATTATTCTGCTTTCATATAAATAGTTTTATCAGTGTGGAATTGAACTTAAAGATAATATTAATTTGTGATATAATTGCCAATAATTCGAGTACTATAATAATAAGAAAACAGTCCAAGAACGGTTTTCGTTCAATAATCATATCTGGCAAAAAGATTTATGGTGTTGCCAGCTCATGATGACTTATTGAATGAAATACCTATATTTTATACTAGGACCATTTAGCTACATGATTTGATTACATTTATTTGATGTAATTTATTACAGCAAGATAATAATTATGTCAATAAATAAAGTTAATTCAAGATAATTTCTAGGTGGTCTTAGTTAGGACAAATCTTATCTGTATAATCAGCACATTCCTTGAATTTTGCACCTAAAATACTTATTTTCTTACAGTGTTTTGTAATGCGCAAGTTTTATACTGAGCCGAAGTTTATAAATTAAGTAAAAACAATCTTCCATGATACAATATTGTCAATCGTATAAAATATTTTCAAGTATTATTTTTAGTCTAATGTGTATTATTACAAGTATATTACAGTGTAAATTTTTTTGTTAGTTAAGGTGCATATTTGTCACAAACGTATAATTACATGCATTTAATTAATTTGTATAACGATACTTAAAACGCTGGATTTAAGTGAAGTTTTCTTTGTATAAATGTATAAAACATTACTGTCCATAATTATTATTTTAATTTTTATCCAAAGTTTTGTTACTATAAGCTTAGATCTCAGATGGAATTTCTAGCGTTAAATTGATTAGTTTTGTAATTATTGAAATCAGAATATTATTTATTGACGACACTTTGGTTTATTTTGTAAAGTTGATTTTCCTATAGTGCGGTCAGTTTATGAACCTGTAAACATTTTGTAACAAAAATGTTGTTCAATTTTGGACTGTCAAATATGGTTTCGTAAATTGGCCGTACTGCAATACTAGGGGCGTAAGTTCATTCCAAAGTATAATGATATCAGTACACGTAGTCCAATATGATATTGTAGTTGAGCTGCCGAGATTATTTTACTGATTATCTGTACAACCGGATTTTGTTTATGCAATGAATAAAGGACAAAGCAAAATATTTGTTGGTTTCATTTGAAATCTGGAGTTAGGTGCTATCTTGATGTGATCTCGTTGTCTCCGGTAAAAGTCGGGCAAGGTTTGGCAGGGTGGGGCAAGGTGAGGAATGGTAATACTTTGCCGCACCCTCTGCCACAATTTGCCCCACCCTGCCGAACCTTGCTACACGTTTACCGGGGACAACCGAAACACACGACCGACACATTACAGGGTCGATTTGACGAAAACTGGGTTACCCTATTAAGTCTGTATTGATGAAAACGCAAAACTGCTTTTATATTATTTTTATTGACAAAATAAGCAAAACATACAAATGGATTCTTGCCAGAGAAAATTAATGAACTTATTCGTAAAATTGACTACAGCATTAATTTACAACTAAACAATCTGGACAAATCAAAGGTTTTTAAAATCAGACTATCACTTTATGAGCTTAGAATACAGTGGGTAATATAAGAAAGAATATTTAAATAGAATACAAAGATAAAATTGGTAAACTCTGTACCTGTTGTTTTAAGAGAATGCTTCTATGGCGTTTTTAAAATAAATAAAGCATCTTTTGTCATGAATAGGTTTTCAATAGAAACCTAAAATTTATGTTGGAAATTATATTAGTCAGCATTCTTACACCGCAGGCACATTATACATTTAGTGTAGACTGTAGGGAGCAGCAAAGTATTTCTAATTAGTAGGTAACAAAAGATTTAAGGTTCTATACTGCTCGTAGATTCAAAATTAAATGTTGGTTATGTTTTCAAAGTAATAGAATTTTGGCGCTATATTTCACCAATATTCGAAGAAAAGGGTTTTTATTATTAACTCCCAATTGCAGCAATTATTAATTAAACAATTGCTCTAAATTATCCATTGGCTGAACACATTTAAAAAGAGCTTATTCTTAATTCAGCCATAATGATAATACTTTATGGATTATTATTATAACTTGTATCTTAGACTCACAAATCTCCAAGTAGTTGTCATCAACCATTCAGCACCCGATATCTGGTTTAGCAGTCGAGGAAGTTCGCAGCCATGAGCAGTTCGAGGGCGATCTCAGGGGCGATCGGGAACTCCGGGATCTCGGTCGAGGAGTTGGTGTAGCGCACCTTGTATGTGAAGTACATGCACACCTTCTGCAGTACGTGAGAACTGTCAACAAAATGAATACAGTGTGTTTTATTATTTGTGAAATACTGGTCCTATCCTAAGATACCAATAGTCACTGCATTTCACTGTAACTTGTGTAGATAGATCTATGGTGGCTAATACATACAAGATGTTCAAAAAAGCACTGTCTTCCTTTAAGGTTGCACTGCCTACAAAAATTAATAACTTTTCACAATTAACTGTATAAAAATGGCACAAAAAATTTCATGCTGGATCTAGTTGGCTGAAAGATAGAAGAAAAAGCATTTCCGTAATTTATAGTACCCTGAAGTTCTCTGAAGTTAAGAACAGGAATAGTGCCAAGATCAAGATCTGTGACTTATAGGATACTGTTTCTTAGATGTGATGCATTTCTACACTAAAGTTTGTATAGTAACTTACGGTATCTCTCTAAAGTTGACTTCATTGGCCTCATTCTCAGCAAACTGTCCCGGTCCACTCAGCATGGCCTTGATGGTGCCGGAGGTGAGCGCATGCTCTCTCTTGACAATGAACTCATGTCCGTCCGATGAGACCAGCTTCACGTACATAGCGTCTGGGCCTTCGCAGCCTCCATACTTCTCTTCCGAGGGTACGGAGCTGGCTGGTATCAGAATAAATTTGGTTTAGAATAAAAGAATTGGATTAAAAGATGTTGTTTCAAAGGTTTTTAGTAAATAAATGTTTTGTCAAAGTAAAATAAGTAGGACGCAAAAACATTGTACCTTTAGAAATAAAAATATTAAATTCTGGGGGGTTGATGGAAGCCAGACATTAAAAAAAAAGAAGCACTAGAAAGATTTGAAAACCTCTTCTATTATGGTGGCAAAATAGTAGCTGAAAGCTTGGATTATAATTTCAAGCCATATTGTGAATATTAAACAATAGGTGAAACTAATGGGCCCATAAATAATGATAACAATATGAGTGTTATTGCAGTTATAACGAGCGCAGATAAAGAATGGATCCCAAATTGGCAACATTATTTTTGAACTCCTGCTCATAGAGAGGCAATCAGTTATTTTGCCACTTTATCTGTACAAGTTATATAAAATATGAAAAATTCATAACTGTGACCTGAAGCTAACCAGCTAACCCACTTTTTTCAGAAGGAGAGTAAAAGATATTAATTGAGTCTTGAAGAAATTGAGTCTTGTACTTATAGTATTACATTTAAATTTAATACTATAATTAAAAGACTGAAATTGAGTCTTGTACTTATAGTATTACTAAAAACCACTCACGTCCGGAACGCAACTCTTCGCCGACTTGTTCTTCGGCGCCGCCGACGGAGCCCGTCACGGAGCCAGGAGGAGCAGCTACATTCTCAGCAGACATCGTTCCTGCAGGACAGAAACACTTTGATGAAACCACGGCTGTCGGGTGGTACAGAAATGCAAACGCCCAGATCAGAATTATTAAGGCTGTACAAAGCCAATATTAGATTGCAATATTGTTAAGTCATGTAGAAGTGAATTTCTTAGCCTGATACTCAATAAATAGAGTAGGGTGGTCCAAATTTGTATGAAAAAAATAAAAGTTTGTTTTTACCTTGTCCACAAGGCTTATTTTGTTCCATTACACAAAAAAAGTATCTGTACCAAAAATCAGATCAATACCAGCACAGATAGAGGTCGCTATGATTTGATGCTTTTTTATATGGAATTTGTATGACACAAATTTCTATGTAACAATTTTTCAGAAATTTAATATTTTTTCATGATATTTACATTAAAAATAGATAAAGATAATTACTTTGTAGCTTTCTAACCAAAACACGTGTTGAAAATGTTGTAATTGGAAGCCTCAGTAAGTTTTGCAAAATAGCTGAAATTTTGGTTGAAAATTCCCCAAAAGGGCCTACGATTGCGATGTACATTTAAATAAAGAGTAATCTCCCTAAAATACAGTAGTAAATGATTGAACTGGACCCAAAACTATATTAATTTCATATTAATAACGAAATTGAAGGCTAGTATTTCCAACAACAAACAGCAGAAGCAGTATCTCCTCCGTTCGATAGACCTTCACAGAAAAAAAATCCTGTAGATTCCAAATTCAACTTTTTTAACATTTGCTTTGAATATTAATATTAAAACTAACTATCGTTATCTGATTTAAATGTACATGGGATAAAAAATAATTTATTACAATATAAAACATCAAAGAGAAATTTGTTCCATATAAATCCCATATAAATAAAACTCAAATCATAGGGACCCCTAATATCATTAGATTTGGCTCAAATTTTGCTGAGGGGTATTTAGAACGATATCAAACAAGAAGAGCTTTGTGGAACACCAACTTTCAAAAAAAGTGGTTTTTGGACCACCCTAAAATAGAGCAATAAATCCGTTGAAAATATAGATGTCGTAAAGTGCTCATGAGGAAACCTCTAAAAATAAGACAAGCAAAGCCATTATCTGCAGTTTACCAGTGTATAATATTTAAAGAACACCAACCTTGGCAATTTAGAACAGTTGACGGACAAAATTATAACTTGATATGGAAATAATTTGGGAAAAGCGCAAAAATCTGGAAATGATTCAGGTTATTTTCGACTTTAGACATATACACGAACGAATGATTATTATTTATTTTATTATTCGTTCCAAAGGAACAGGCGAAGATCTTTATGACCATGCTGCCTAGTCTTCAGTATTTTTAGTTCATAGTTCTTAAAATCTAACCTAACCTAAACTCATTGGAACACGATAGTGACGCTCGCGTTCCAATGCTCTCAAAACTTTACACGGGAATAACAAGAAGAACCACACGAGATCACTTTATTTCTCATTTTCACTACATTGTTTTTCATTGCCGGCACATTATTAAGTTAATCTCACCACATTAACACAACAATAACAGCGAAAAACTAATTTACAAAAATAAGAAATAAAGTTACGCACGAACCCTCTCGCTTCCCGCGCAAAACCCCCGAACGAATGAATGTCGATAGAATGTGAATGAATGAATGGATGGTGAGTGTACGGTTAACAGTTCAACTGCCTTTCTTCGTAAGTCGATTTTATAAAATCGATTACGAATGGAATCGATCGAATGATTAAGGTACAGATTGGTTGTATCCGCATGGCGTGCCATGCGCATCTGTCCTGTCATCAGGTGAGCTATGTTTGCGTTCATACATTACACATAACCAAATTAGACAAAAAAAAACTACTTCTAAACATACATACAACCGATGTGTCGTGCGGGCGTGCGTGAACAAACGTAACGTAACGCGACGCACGCAACCAATTTGTGCTCGCCTTAAGTTTTGTTCAAAACGTACAATAACTACATTTTAGTGATTTTAATTATACAATTTTTTACCAGTTAAGGGGCTTTAATTTAAAATGTAAACCTACAACAACCGCCTCTTAATTTTACACAAATATTATTTTCATTGACGATGATCTCTCTGACCGATTTCTAAATTACTATTTTGTTTGTACGTTTTGAACGAATTTAGCTAAATTCCTTTGAGAACCACACTTGGTGGGAACATATGGGCAGTGCTGCCATGTCTAACATATTTTCTCACAAGATGACGATATTAACCTTCTTCATGCCAATGACGACAAAAGCCAAGAGCACTTGAAATTGAAGCCCTTGCTTGCTTCTGTTCGTTTGCCTTATTCAGAACCTGATTAAGAAAATCAACAACAAACAAAATGGTGTAAATAAGGTGATAGAAAATAATGCAGAAATCCTAAAAAATATTAAAGTTCTACACACACATTAAAGCAATGTAGATTTTTAAATTTTAACTTAAGGTGGTTCGTTACGTCATACAAACGAAAAACTGCACTTCAGTCGGGTTACACATGAGCTGTAGAGTTTCTTTTTAAAGAAACTTTATTCTGAATGATGAAGGCACACGTAAATTTGTCGCAAAACTACTTATAGTTAAAAGATAATCAGTATTTTCTGCACAATAAAATTAAACGTATTTATTGCAGCAGTAGTTCCATCTATTTTCGTAAAGTGGCGACTCGCTTTTTACGGGGAAATCTGATGATTTAAAAATTCTTTTTAGTGTTTTGCGACAATCTTATATACCCACGGGACTCCCCATCAAGTTTTTTAAACCGACTCTTGTCTCCTTTACATACATAACTCCATTGAACTTTTGTATGGAAAACGGAACGCCTTAAAATAGCTCGGGTAGTAGTACAAAAATATTTCAGATGCCTATGATGATTAAACACTTATCGTTCGATCTATCCACGTTTAGGGACATTTTTGTAATAATTACCAGGGAAAGCACTGCCATCGTATCGTGGGCGTATCATCGGACTCTTAATTTTAATGTACTTACAAGCTGCTACCGCGGGAAATAAAGATTGGTTTATTGGTTCACACCGGGAGAGAAATAGTAAAAATATTACGATACTTGATATTATTAGGGGGAGGCCCATGCAGTGGCGTAACTAAGTAACCAAAGGCCCCGGGGCAAAACTTGACCAGGGCCCCAAGCCCAGAACGATAGGTACGCCGCGTGCCACTAGGGAATCCCCGAACCGCCGGGCTTGAACCAGCTGACCGTCGGGTGAATTCCCGCGCATAAACATTTTGATATCGATCGACAGATGGCACTGGCAAACAAACCTATAGTCCGAGACTTGTAGGGAATCCCATGACTAAATCAAAAAAGTTGCCGAATGAAGGTCGGATTTCGGGTTTACTTATTTTTGAATATGGAAGAAATTTTCCTGGTATTAATTAGTGCTTCAATCAGGGCCCAAGGGCCCAGAGGGCCCCCAAGGCTCAAAGGCCCCGGGGCACTGCCTCGGTTTGCCCCTTCGTAGTTACGCCACTGGGCCCATGTCCAGCAGTGGATTGTTGTGGCTGTTATGGTTATGGTATGATACTTGATATTATAAACTGGCTCGGGTCAGCCGAAAGACCGAGTCTTTAAGACAAAATTCGGCTTCGCTAGCCACATCAGAGCCCATCGCAGTAAAGACCCAAATTAAAAGACTAACAGGAGTCGCCGTCGCCGGATACGGTGTGGACGACATGATGATGATTATAAACGGGATATTATAAATTGCATATCAAATAAATAATCGCCTATCAATACATATTCATCATTTATATTTCTTTTTACATCAAATATCTTACTTCACTACAAATAAACTAAATGTTTAACAAAACATAAACTGCAGATAATTCGAAATTTTACATCAATATGACATAACTTTTTTCCTCATAATGCAATACAGATAAATTTATTTGTGTACAAAAATACTACATACATAGCATGAATACTGACTGCACAGCAAATTTTCCATATTTCATAGCAAAATAACTATCCCAGTCGCATATTAACCAGTAAACATACATAAGTAAACAAAAGTTTATAGGTCCGTTAGGTATAGTTTAACCGAACCTGGCGCGAAAGCGCCAGGTTAGGTTAGGTTAGGTTAGAACTTTGACCACAACGCACGAGCCGAGCGAGCGGAGCGAGCGTGCCGCGGCAGCGGCCGGCGATGTGCCAGAAACGACACGCTATGCGCGTCATCACTTTAAAATATGATTATCGATGTGTATGATTAACGATGATGGTTCATCTCTTATAAAAACTGCTGTAAATAATATAAAAATAGAAGCTATATTTAAAAGAAAAAGAGTTAACAGGTATAATGTGCATTAAGATTATTAGCTGTGCATTGATGAAAAAGCTTTTGCTTTAGGAAAAATCGCTGTACGCTGCGAAAATAAATTGTAGTGTGTTTAGTGATATTTTGAGTTGAATATTTTGCTGTGCAATCAGTAATTTTGATGGGGATTTGGAACCTTATTGCATAGAAAATGGATATTTTTTGATTTGCGTTTAAATACTACCCATTATAAACTGAGAAAAAAGTGTGATATTTATTAACGGATAGTCTGGCAACATTTTGAAGTCCGTTCCGTTGTCGAATTTGTGGACGAGAATTCGGCGGAGTTTTTTTGACATGATTTTTGGCTTCTTTTCATTATTTTGACATTTCGTTGTCAAGCGCTACGTATTTCTTCGGAAAAAGTAAAATTTTCATCAGCGTTGCCGGCGCGGATCTTTGGATGCGATTTCGGATCTTTTCGGGTCTGATCGGATCCTCAGCGGATCCTCATTTCCAGCGGATAATTTCGGATAATTATGAAAAAACATAGTCAGACCATTGTAGATAGTCGTATTTGACTCGCAGTAAAAGAGAAGCAGGAGCGGAAAATGGATCGCACCGCAAAAATATCTTTCACCATTTAGTTTTGTCTTGGACAGCGCGACCAGTGCGCCGCGTGACGTGCACGGCTACGTGAGTAACAGGCTAGCACAGACCGGATGCGCCGCGTGACGTGCACGGCTACGTGAGTAACAGGCTAGCACAGACCGGATGCGCCGCGAGTCGTGCACGGCTACGTGAGTAACAGGCTAGCACAGACCGGATGCGCCGCGTGACGTGCACGGCTACGTGAGTAACAGGCTAGCACAGACCGGATGCGCCGCGAGTCGTGCACGGCTACGTGAGTAACAGGCTAGCACAGACCGGATGCGCCGCGAGTCGTGCACGGCTACGTGAGTAACAGGCTAGCACAGACCGGATGCGCCGCGTGACGTGCACGGCTACGTGAGTAACAGGCTAGCACAGACCGGATGCGCCGCGAGTCGTGCACGGCTACGTGAGTAACAGGCTAGCACAGACCGGATGCGCCGCGTGACGTGCACGGCTACGTGAGTAACAGGCTAGCACAGACCGGATGCGCCGCGAGTCGTGCACGGCTACGTGAGTAACAGGCTAGCACAGACCGGATGCGCCGCGAGTCGTGCACGGCTACGTGAGTAACAGGCTAGCACAGAACAAAACGTTAAAATTCATCCGATCAATACAACAAATGCGTGGGTGCATGCGTACTTACGTGCACGCTTTCTCCAGTGGTAACGTATGCATGTGTAAGTATGATGCCTGACCAGATACGGCTCTGCGGTGTGTTGCGTGGTGTGTTGTGCTCGCGTGACGCATCTGATGTGACTTGTCTCATTTACCTCCGTGATCAGGTGCGTTGACTCGCGTACATTACCTACCTACTAGCTTAGACATGCATGCCACGCACCGCATCTGGTCTGTCTTAGGTTTAATTTATCTACATACGACTCTACACTTGGTAAAACAAAGCAAATTAGGACAAAATGCAGCTCGTTTTTATAAGTGTAGGAAAATGGTTCACAAAAACACGGGCGAAAATCGCAAAATTTTATGCGCCGCTTTTGGGTAAAATCGGATCCAATCGGATCCTGTCGGACTAGGTTTCGGATCTTTTGATTTTCGAGTGCCGGCAACACTGATTTTCATCGTTTTTCGTTCTTTCTCGACTTCTTTCATCCAAATAGAACCGTAGTAAAATAATTGGAAGTCAAACTATAGTGAAAATCGACGATGAACACCAGAAATTCCGCGAGAACCATGTGACACGAATACGAAAAAGGGCTTCCAGATCGTCAATGTGACAGAAATGTTTTCTGCCATCACGACGAGCCTACGCCACCGCGGAGCCACAGCGAGCATTTGGCGAGATCACCGACCAGCGATATAGCGGAATCGCGTCAAAAATGAGCGCGAGATGGCTAGTCCGCCACCGAACCCTAACGAAGGCTCCGAGGGCCCCGAGCGCTCGGAGGAGCCGAGCGGGGAACGCGCGGCCGCCCCGCAGAAGACGTACGTAGCACCGCCCGCCAGCCAGCTGCCCACCAAGCTGCAGTATGTGCAAGTCGGCGCGTCCGGGCCCAGCGGCAGTATCAAGCAGTGCTTCCGCACGGTGAAGGCGGCGCGGCGCGTCCCGACGTTGCCGCGCAAGCCTCGGCCCGAAGAGCCGGGCGGCTCGGGCGGCGCGGGGCCCAGCGGCGCCGCCCCCGCGCCGCCCGCACAGCCCGAGCGCCGCACGCGCCGCGACCGCAGCAAGCGCCACGCCTGCGCCACCTGCGACAAGCGCTTCTCCAGCCCGGGCAAGCTCAGCCAGCACGTCCTCTCCCATACTGGTGAGCTACCATTCTCTTGCGATTCTTGTGATAAAAAATTCAATTCTAAATTCAAACTTGTTCGGCATAATTTAATTCATAGTGAAGCGCGGGCTTTCGCCTGCATGGTCTGTGGTAAAACTTTTAATCGTAAAGACCATCTAACAAATCATCAACGAGTGCACGACCCTGTGAAAAAGTTGTACACCTGCGAAAGACCGGAATGCAGGAAATCATACACTTCATTGTTAAGTTATCGTAAACATGCCGCTTTACATTCTGCAGAGGAAGGGGATCTTCAGTGCAAAATATGTGATGAATATTTTACCACTCGCCAAGATATAGTTTATCATTTAAAAGTTCACACAGGAAGTAGGTCAGTAAAAAATGAAACTGATAAGAAGTTCACATGTGATTATTGTGAAAGAAGGTTTTTCACAGCAAAGGATGTTCGGCGACATTTAGTTGTGCACACGGGCCGGAGAGATTTTATATGCCAGCATTGCCCACAGAAGTTTGGTCGTAAAGATCATTTAGTTAGGCATGTTAAGAATGCTCATCCTGAAGAGCCTTGGAAAGCAGCAGCTGTAGGCACTTCAAGAGACCCCCCTCTAGAAACTATTTCTTTTGAAGAAAAGTATGTCACATATAAAATTGATGAAGATTTAGCTAGCACCTCAGAAGAGCCTTGGAAATCAGCTGTTGCTGGACCTTCCGGAAACCCATCAGTGGAAACCTTTGAAGAAAAATATGTAGGCTTTAAAATTGAAGAGGATGACTTAGGTAGTGCCTCAGAAGGGCCGACAAGAGTGCCTTCATCTGATATAATTGTAGAAATGCCGACTGATATGCCAGACTTAAATATAAAAGTGGAACCACTAGACACTGTAAAACTAGAACAGCCATCGTCGCCCAGTGGGTTGCTGGAGTTCCCAGTGATGTATATGGTCCCTCCATACTCACAGACACCGTCCGACTTGTCATATCTAACTACGCACCCCTTGAGCGACCCGTTAGAGGTACATTTGCTGGACTCGGCGAATGTTCAATCCCTGTTATTGGATCCGGGGGAAGGTCCGTCTGGGCTTCAGAGTCAGATAATGGGGTTGCTCGAGGAGAGTCCGATTGGGGAGGAGGCGAGACCGCCGCCACAGCCTCAAAGGCTGCCGGCGTTCACTCAGGCCTTCCACACGGCGCCGCGCGCGCAGAGCCCCAAGCCGCCCCCTCCTCCCCCGCCGCCGCACTAGCGCCCCTCCCTCGTCGTCACACGGCGATAATCCTGCATTTAGCTTATTTCAATCAGTACCGAACTACCTCACTAGGTAAGGTTGGTTTAAGCAGTAATATTATAGTCTGGAAGAGTGCAGTAGTTATTCAATTTTGTAATATATTTACTTGAATAATATTGACCGTTGTTAGGGTATGGAAGCTAGGGGGTGTGAGCCCTCGGTTTTGTATTGCCAAATTGTATATTTGTATGTCTCAGGTATACCAAAATGTTTCCGAATTCTACATGAATATGTGATCTAGTCGTGTATGTACTTTCGGAATTGTATTTTATAATTTATAGCGTACATCTATGATAAGAAGTATAAATGGGACCAAATCTGTGAGCTATTAGAATGATACAGTTAGTGCATAGTTCATGATGCGGTCACTCACATTCCCTGTATGGGAGATGTAGTTGCAGATTTTGTACAGGATGATAGCTCTCGAAGGTGGCACACTATTACAATATGTTTTAGAGAGGTGTGTCACTTTCCACGCGATATTGTATTACAACAGAGAGCATAATCCTTATGCAAAGAATGAAGCCAATCAGAAATTCTGCTGGAAAATTATAACATCAGATCTGTCTAAATATCTTAAGGCGTAAGTATTAAGACAATAAATGGGGAACTGTAAGATTCAATTTCATTCTGCTATTTAAAAAATGACTTTGAAATCCTAAAACTCATGTCAGGCTGGTAAAAAACAGAAAATAACAAATTATTAAAATAATAAAATAAATAATTAAAATAACAATATACCTCAGAGGCATTTGATTCCTTAGAATATAGAGCAATAAAATGGATTTATGCCTGATGGGCAAACTCTAAAACATTTGCACTTAAATAGAAGATATGATTCCAGATATGTGCCAAACTACTTATACCATCTTGTCCTTTTCATTTCAGCCAATTTTAAGCTCATTTGAAGTGAATTTCAAATACATATTTTCTTTTATGGAACATAATTATTTAATGAAAAATTAATTTCTTCATTTCATTTATAAAGAATAGCACTTGTCTTGGCATTATGTTTTAGGATTGTAAGCCAAATTGTATATATTGTATATTTTGGATATAAGCATAAGTGTCAGAAGGTTGAAAAAATATAGTGAGAATTCAAATAACTTTTGTTTGGCTAGTTTGGCATAAATGAAAATGAATTAAATAATACATCAGGTGCCTTATTTTATTAATATTTATGATTCATTTTTCGAACCTACTTAAACATACATGAAAAGAAAAATAGATTAAAAAAAAGGTATAGGCTGTATCTAAAAATGAATACCTCATTCCTGACACTTTAATTCAAATTATGATCATAATTTCTTAGTTATATTTTGAGAATTAAAATAAAAAATACAGGATAATGTTCTTAAGCTAATGTACAAGGAAATATAAACAATGGAGTTCTTTAATTTTTTATCATAAGTACTAAATTGGTACTAAATACCATACATAGCAAGTCAAAACACATCCTGTCAAAAAAATGGCGTCTAAAACAAGTTAATTTCGGCGATAATATCCAATGTAAACGCGCTATATACATAGAAATATGTAAATATCTCTATCTTCTCTAGGATAATAGGACTGTAAAAAATAAATCTACCTCATTTCAAAACTTATTTTAGGTTTTAATTACTATGTTAGGTTAGTGAAACAAGATAGGGTTTTTAATTAATTAATACAAAGTAGGTTCCATAGAAATCTGTTTTGTATTTACATTTTACATAATTAATTGTGTGCTGCATCAGAAATCTTTATTGATATATTCCAATTTTAATATGTATGATTGATATAAAATCGCTTTATAAATAATGTTATGCTCTTTAAGAGTTATTTTAAGTTCTGACAATCACAAGAGAATATCAAAAAATCTAAAATTGTATACATACCAATTTACGGTAGGTATAATATATATTTGAAGGCCTTATACATTTGAATTACGAAGTACCTATATTCTGGTTTAATCAAGTTTATTTGATGGTTATACATATTTCTAAAATTCCCATGATATCAGAAAAGATTTCAGCAAATTGTTTTTAGAAAATCTGTGTTAATTTTAATACATTTTCTAAAATCATGTTTGCTTCATTTAAGGGTATAGACTGGATAAAGGAAAAAAATAAAAATAAAGAATCAGGAAGGAAGGAAAAGTTAAGCATAATTTGAAAGATAACATATTGTAGTTAGGAAAATCTTGTAATATTAATAAATGTAAACTATTTTATTTTAGAAACATACGGGATATTTCAGTCTATATTCCTATGCCACTAGTCATATACAATAGCAGCACATTCTCAAATAGACAGTTAAAGTGATATTACTAAAAATATCAAAATAGACTTTACAATACATGAAAATAAGGTGCAACCGAGTACAAACATAGCATAACTGATTTAAATTTAGTCCCGCATATTTATAGGTACCTACAAAAATATACAACGATGTATGCAATATATTTTTCTATCTATTATAGATTTTATTTTAATGTTGTGGATAAAACTGCAAATCATCCCACTTTGATCATAGTGTAACCAATGAAAACTAACGCCTTTGCATTGTTCCTAAAAATATATATTTTTTATAATAAATGCATAGAAAAAATATATCACACATGCAGTAACTAAATCTGAATATTCAAAGTGAAGAAGTTTCAAATTTGGTGAAATATGTGTTATAAAAAGATGATGTTTTGCAGGTTTTTCTATAGCTTGTACTTTTAAATTGTTAACATATCAAAGACTACAGTTACGACTCTTTGTTATTGTTCTTTTATATGTATTACTTTTATTATATAAAATGATCATTACAGTTTGTATTTATTATACTGTCTCACTCGACGATAAACTGTTCATATTATTGTGTTTAAAACACTAAAAGTGTTCAAGTTTTCCCTCTGTTAATTTAGGGGCTAGTTATTTTGCATAATTTTTGTTATTCTTTTTTATAGTTCTCCGTTTTTTATGATTGAGTAATGAAATGAGTATAACTCGTGGAAGATTTATAACGATTTTTAATTCGCAAATATGTTGTGTAATACCAAATAATTGTCTACTTTTACTATTTGTTTAAACTCTGTAAGTGGTCGAATATTTTTAATGTACCTTATTTAGTAAGTTTTAACTGCAACGAAAATTTTATGGGTAGAAAAATGTAGTTGAAATACGGCCTTTTGAATAGCTCTATTTGAAGCTGTCAGACATCTCAACAAAGAAGAATAGAACTTATGTCATAGCATTACCTAGCATGGTTCTGACAGCTGTCAAATATGGCCTATTTGAACAGTCGTACTGTAATTGTTGCATTTTAAGTTATCGTTTCGATGTTACGATGAGGAGTCTTCATTTGCCCATTTGAAATTACATACGTATATCGATACCCTCGTTTTTTACCCATAGTGGTGAATAAGTGAAACTGATCAATACGTAATTTTTGAACATGTTTTATGTAAAGTGGCCTTAATAAACGTAGAATGTTGAGCTAGTAAAGAGAGAAAATATTTTTAGAAGTCTTACAATATTTTGATATAGAAGATCTATTTTTGTTACGCTTTTTTCAATAATTATAGTATCTATGTAGGGTCTGTATAGGTTTAATATTACAACAATATTTGTTTCTATTGAATTAAAATATTTTATAATTGCGCTGGCAACGATACCTACTTCACATCTGGTGTAGGTAAAGATTATATCAACAGAAATAGTATCCATAGGACAAAATAAGTCTTATTTAAAAAAATAAATCAAGTTTCATGCTCGGTTATTTTTTCTTGCAATATCAATCATTTAAAGATTGTTGCCAGTCGTGAAATAAAATACAAAGGGAATAATGTACGTATCTAAAGAAACAAAATGAGGCGAAATGTTTATAGTTCGACATAAGTAGGTAACTAACAGATTGTCTTGTCCTACCTATCGGGAAAGCCTGTAACAATAATTATAAACAATGTACCTGGTTTGTAATAACATGTAAATGGTCTTCATTGTAATAAACAATTTTGAACATCACTAAGTATTTTACTTTCGAAACCTGCGTTTCTTTCTTGAATTTAAAGCTGGAGACACGTGATATAAATACAGTAGAATCCGTTTATTATGACACCGCATAAATTTACCAACCGCTTATTATGACGTAGTTACAGAACGTAGTTTGGTTTTCATACAAAATTCTTGAAAAAAGGTTGGATATAATGACTCGCTTACAGTGACATGTCGGTTATTATGACCCATTTTTGTGAATTATACATACATACATACATCACGCCTTTATCCCTTGCGGGGTAGGCAGAGCGTCAACGACCGTAAAAGTACGGTCGTTATCGCCACGTCTGACTGTCTGACACATATTTGAGGGCCGTTTTAGCTATTGTCGTGTATCGCTATAGTGACAGGTTGTCAGCCTGTCGCCTAAAATTGCAATACACATGATACCCTCGAGTCCTTTAGTCGCTTCTTACGACACCCACAGGAAAGAAATGGGGTGATGCTATTCTAAGCCGGCATCACACGGCATCGTGAATTATTTCCGGTTTTAATGACCGACATGACTCTAAACGACGATATCCAGTGAAAAAATGTCATCTCTACGCCAAACAGCATTTACGATTGAGAAAAAAGGTCGAATTATATGCAGATTAGAAAGTGGAGAATAAAACTAACAGTAGCGAAGGAATTATAGTTAAAATATAAGCGATGGTCATACATGTATTTATAGGGTTGGGTCATACGACATACAACCTACCTTTTGTATGACGTCCGCTTATAATGACGTGTTTGTCAATTCCCTTTAATGTCATTATAAACTGTTTCTACTGTACTTTCATGTCTTGCCAAAAATACAACCTACGGATAAACTAGTGGAATGTTGGGTTAAATTGGTGGATATGCCAGGTTAAACAAGAATGTTAGGTTAAATTGGTGGAAACGTCGGAACAAGTTAGTGGAATGTTAGGTTAAATTGGTTGAGATGCTGGAATAAACAATAAATTCAAAAATATTGATTCTAAGTATTGATTTAAATTGGTGGAGATCCCGGGATAAACAATAAATTCAAGCGAAATATTGATTCCAAGTATTGATTTAAATCTTTATTCAAATAATTATGTCAGGATATAAAATACATTGATTTAAGCGACATATTGATTCTAAGTATTGATTTAAATTGGAGATGCCGGGATAAACAAAACTCAAGCGACCTATTGATTCTAAGTATTGATTTAAATTGGTGAAGATGATGGGATAAACAATAAATTCAAGCGCCATATTGATTCTAAGTATTGATTTAAATTGGTGAAGATGACGGGATAAACAATAATTTCAAGTGAAATATTGATTCTAAGTATTGATTTAAATTGGTGGAGATGCTGGAATAAAAAATAAAATCAAAAATATTGATTTTAAGTATTGATTTAAATTGTTGGAGACGCCGGAATAAACAATAAATTTAATCGACATATTGATTCTAAGTATTGATTTAAATTGATGAAGATGCCGGGATAAACATAATGTCAAGTGGAATATTGATTCTAAGTATTGATTTAAGTTGGTGAAGATGCCAAGATAAACAATAGTGTCAAGTGTAATATTGATTCTAAGTATTGATTTAAATTGATGAAGATGCCGGGATAAACAATAAATTTAAGCGACATATTGATTCAAAGTATAGATTTAAATTGGCGAAGATGACGGGATAAACAATAAATTCAAGCGAAATATTGATTCTAAGTATTGATTGCAATTGGTGGAGACGCCGGAATAAACAATAAATTCAAGCAAAATATTGATTCCAAGTATTGATTTAAATTGGAGATGCCGGGTTAAACAATAGTTTCAAGTGAAATATTGATTCTAAGTATTGATTTAAATTGGTGGAGATGCCAGGATAAACCATCAAATGAAATATTGATTCTAAGTATTGATTTAAATTGGCGGAGACGCCGGAATAAACAATAAATTCTAGTTAAATATTGATTCTAAGTATTGATTTAAATTGGTGGGAGATGCCGGGATAAACAATAAATTCTAGTTAAATATTGATTCTAAGTATTGATTCAAATTGGTGGAGACGCCGGAATAAACAGTAAATTCAAGCGAAATATTGATTCCAAGTATTGATTTAAATTTGTGGAGATTCCGGGATAAACAATAATGTTAAGTGAAATATTGATTCTAAGTATTGGGTTAAATTAGTAGAGATTACGGGATAAACAACTTTGGGTACAAGTTGAACAACTACTTGATTATATTTTATCTAAATGAAGATAATCTACATTAATTAGAAATGAAACAACAAATGCAGCCATTATAGATGAAATATATTTTTATTGCTGATCATATTTCATTAACAAATAACACATAGACTTAGAACCAGATATAACAAAATAAATACCTAATCCATGGTAAAACAGACAAAACGAAATGAATTACAGTCAGAAATCTATAAACATGAATTTCTATACAATTTACCATTAATATTTATCTATAGAATTTTACATTTCATACACATTATTGTAAAATATACAGTTGATTAGAATAACTTCGTTCAAACGCCTAAACATTATCTAGACCTGAATTTGAACTAAATAAACAAAATTGTACTAAAAATACTACCCTTCCCGGGCACGGAGGCCGTCGTTTTAGAAAAATATCAAGAGACAGTCCAAACAGTCAGGCACACGCCTTATAAATGCACTCGACACCAGTCACCGAAACCAGAAGGAATTACTAGTTATAAAATAGTCGCGAAACATTGCTGCGGGCAACATTCGTGCCTGTGACATTTGCTTTTACAACTAGATTAAAAGCTTATTTTCTGATAACAATTAATGTCAATGGTCCCAATTCCATGTGCAATTTTAGAATAGCGCTGCCACTTTTAGTAAAATAGATGTAGAAAAGGATAGTAGACATAGAGCATTTTAAGTCATGTCTTGTTTAAAATGGCTATCGTTTCTTCGAAATTTCGCACATATTCTTCTATGCTTAGCTGTCATTTTTTGATAGCCGCTTAATTATGACAGATAACGCGTAAAATAAGTAAAATCTTAGACAATTTAGTTAATATCATCTCCTATTCTTTGGCTATTTTACTAAAAGTGGTATTTTTGACAGTCACGTGGAATAGAGACCAATATAGATTTTATTTTGGTTGTTATCTTTACTTTTACTTTAGCTTCTCTGCATCGCAAAAGTCACAAGTTCAAATTCTGCTCGCAACTTCGCTTTCTTTCACAAACGCAATTTACCTAAAACGGTTAAGTGTATATATTTACAACCAGAAGGAATGTTCAGACGTAGTTCCTATTGGTCGCGTTGGCGACTTTCCGCCGCAACCTGTGAACGAACTGGAAGGCCATAAAGAATCATTTCACCGTCCGTCTTTCGCCCTTCACCTTCCGCACTTTGCCGGTCTTCGACGGATTGCTCTTTAAAGATATGCTGTCTAAGTTGGGTAGCTCCGAATCGGTGATCCGTTCGGAGTTCTTGCGGTAGACTGGGTTGTCGTTCGCGTCGTGATCCGAGCTGTCGATGCCGTTTTCCATTCGCACGGTGTTCACGTAACTCTGTGCGGGACTGACGTCCATATCTTCGTCGGTGTCGTAGTTTCCATTCGGCTCTCGCTTGTAGTGGAATGTGTGTCTATATGTGACTTCTTCGTCGGAATCTGCGGCGGATCGCGACGTTTTATACCTCCTGTTTATATTCTGTAAGGACTGGTTTTTCTGCAGCTCTCCTTGGATGGTTTCTCGGATGTTCATTTCTGAGTTAGATTTCGTGCAGTAGTCCTCTTTGTCCGATTCGGAGTATTTTCTGGAGAGTCGTCTGTTGTCGAAGAGGGGTTCTCTGTCTATGGTGTTTGGTTGTTGGTGGGGGGACTTGAGCCTGACCTCGGGTCCGCCGCCGTATATTTCAGTAAAGAACCGCCACAGTTCTTCGCTGAGCTGCGCGTGGTCTGAACCCGGTTTCAGAACGTACTGTGTCACGCCGTCGATCTCCTGAAATCAATGAAATACATTAAAGTAGGTAGAAGTAAATTGTTTTGGAGCAGTTCATATTATGACAGAAGATATGCAGTAAGTCTACTGCTGTAACAATATTAACGTTGATGATAGGGCATGTTTGATCAGAATGGTTGAACACTTGAAGTCGGGAGTGGGATACCAAATAAATAAACTGAATTAATGTCACGAAAGCCTATGTGTTACAGTTGTAGTGCGAATTTTCCGATGTGCGAAAGTTCCAGTTAATATTTCCAGAAGGTGATATTTTTCACTTTGTGAATTTGTTCCCAGTCCGGTTAGGACATTGCAAGCTGAAGCTTCTGATTGTACAAAAAGTAAGATGGTTCCGTGATTCGGAGGGAATGCCGTCGATTCCGGTTGCTGTCTATGATTACTACGGCAGTCATTACACAACCATGTCAGAGGCTTGCTACTTGTAGTAGGCGGTTGATAAACTCTTGGCTCTGAGGTTCATCAGGTCGTTGGACGATTCGGTGCCACTCGAAAAGAAGAATGTCATTGCTAAGTCAGTTCAATGGCGTATTCAGCTGTTGGTCAGTTGACATATTTCCAAAGTTCACGGTACCTGTTTAGTAAGTATGCCAGTATTATCCACAGGTGGTGGCGGCTGTTGTGTCTTGTTGCGTACAAACGCCTGCCACTGACGGAACCAGTGCATGCTGATCGCGTAGATCGCTCTGGGGCGCTCTTGCTCCTGGAATTGTAAATAAAAAACTTAATATAATACTGGAATTTAAAATACAAAACGTAATATAAAGACTTTGCGCCAAATTTTAATCACAGACATAAACAACATATTGGTTTTAAGAATGGCTTCGAAAACTAGTAATTATTGCGGGAAAATTATAAACAAAACAGTTTTTTTGCAGGATATTCAATGCCCGGAAGATGGTGTGCAATAAACGCATTTATCTGAATGTTTGTGCGCAATAAACACATTTACCTGGTAGATAATGTGCAATAAACGCATTTACCTGGCAGATGTTTTGCAATAAATGCATTTACCTGGAATATGGTGTGCAATAAACGCATTTATCTGACAGACGATGTGTAATAAAACGCATTTACCTGACAGATGATGTGTAATAAACGCTTTTACCTAGCAGATGATGTGTAATAAACGCATTTACCTGACAGATTATGTGTAATAAACGCATTTACCTGGAAGATGGCTTGCAATAAACGCATTTACCTGGAAGATGGCGTGTAGTTCAGCGAACGCATGCCTCTCGGCCGCTCGGCGCGTGCGCAGGCGGATGAGTGAGACAACACTAGACCATAGTCTATCCTTGTCTAGCATTGGACTGTTGGACTGTTGAGGTAACACACTTACCTGGAAGATCGCGTGTAGTTCAGCGAACGATGAGTGAGACACCACTAGACCATAGTTGATCCTTGTCTAACATTGGACTGTAGGGCTGTTGATATAAGACACTTACCTGGAAGATCGCGTGTAACACAGCCAAAGCATGTATCTCAGCCGCTCGGCGCCATTTGCCTAATAGATGATGTGTAGTAAATGCATTTACCTAACAGATGATGTGTAATAAACGCATTTACCTGACAGATGATGTGTAATAAACGCATTTACCTGACATATGATGTGTAATAAACGCATTTACCTGACAGATGATGTGTAATAAACGCATTTATCTGAAAGATGGAGTGCAATAAACGCATTTATCTAAAGATGCAATGCAATAAACGCATTTATCTGGAAGATGGAGTGCAATAAACGCATTTACCTGACAGATGATGTATAATTAATTACCGTATTTACCTGACAGATAATGTGTAATAAACGCATTTAACTGACAGATGATGTGTAATAAACGCATTTACCTGGCAGATGATGTATAACAAACGCATTTACCTGACTGATTATGTGTAAAAAACACATTTACCTGACTGATTATGTGTAATAAACACATTTACCTGACAGATGATGTGTAATAAACACTGTTACTAGGAAGGCAAAGGCTTGATCTAGACTATTGGGCTGTTTATGTACCTAAATACAACTTACCTGGAAGATGGCGTGTAGTTCAGCGAACGCATGCCTCTCGGCCGCGCGGCGCGTGCGCAGGCGGATGGCTGCTCGCGCGCACACCGAGCATTCGTGCGCGTGGGACACCGCTGGACCGTGGCCGAACTATGCCCACCAGTGGACTGTTGGCTTAGAGTATAAGCTAGCTATAGAGTGCGTCTATAAGCAAGCTATAGAGTGCGCCTTAAAAGTTAGAACGGTTGGCAGTAGTAACACAGCCTATCTGTCCATCAGTAGCGAAACGCCAGTGACAACACTATTGAACCGTGATTGAACCTCTATTACTTATCATATATTTGACATATGTATCTAGGGAGCAAATGCTTACGCATTGACAGTACGGCGCGGGCCGATATGCGCACTCTATAGTTTGCTTATTATACTCTAAGACTGTTGGGTTATTGATGTAAGACAGTTAGTTACCTGGAAGATCGTGTGTAGGTCGGCAAAGGCCTGTCTGTTGACCTGTCTCTTGACTGTTGGACTGTTGATATAACACACTTACCTGGAAGATGGCGTGTAGTTCAGCGAACGCATGCCTCTCGGCCGCTCGGCGCCATTTGCCTAACAGATGATGTGTAATAAACGCATTTACGTAACATATGATGTGTAATAAACGCATTTACGTAACATATGATGTGTAATAAACGCATTTACCTGACAGATGATGTGTAATAAACGCAGTTACCTGACAGATGATGTATAATAAACGCATTTACATGACAGATGATGTGTAATAAACGCATTGACCTGACAGATGATGTGTAATAAACGCATTTGCGTAACATGATGTGTAATAAACGCATTTACCTGACAGATGATGTGTGATAAACGCATTTATCAGACAGATGATATGTAATAAACGCATTTACCTGGAAGATGGCGTGTAGTTCAGCGAACGCATGCCTCTCGGCCGCTCGGCGCGTGCGCAGGCGGATGAGTGAGACAACACTAGACCATAGTCGATCCTTGTCTAACATTGGACTGTTGGACTGTTGATGTAACACACTTACCTGGAAGATGGCGTGTAGTTCAGCCAACGCATGTATCTCAGCCGCTCGGTGCCATTTGCCTAACAGATGATGTGTAATAAACGCATTTATTTGGAAGATATTGATCAATAAACGCATTTATCTGAAAGATGGAGTGCAATAAACGCATTTATCTGGATGATGGTGTGCAATAAACGCACTTAGCCGGAAGATGGTGTGCAATAAACGCATTTACTAGGAAGATGGTGATTTATTTGGAAGATGATGGACAATAAACGCACGCATTTAGCTTGTCCAACTGTATCCAGCAGTGGACTGTTTGACTGTTGATGTAACACACTTACCTGGAATATCGCATGTAGGTTGGTAAAGGCCTTTCTATTGACCTACTATTGGGCTATTGATATAACACACTTACCTGGAAGATCGCGTGTAACTCAGCAAACGCATGCCTCTCGGCCGCTCGGCGCGTGCGCAGGCGGATGGCTGCTCGCGCGCACACCGAGCACTCGTGCGCGTGGGACACCGCCGGACCGCCACCGAATCTGTAAAGGCGTATAACAATTCGTTACAGATGTAATATCACGTTTACTCCCTTGCGAGATAGGCAAATAGTAGCATGCAAAAAATATGTATTATTGCTCAAAATACAACGTGTTACAAAACAACCAATAAAGCTCCCATACAAATTGTATGGAAAGTTCAATTTTTTTTCTTCATAATTCGACCTATATTCCATGGGGAAAGTTGTTCAGTTTTATGAGTACCTTGACCTTCTTTCAGCTTTATTGGTTGTTTTGTAAAACCCAGTATAATATTTATGCTCACCAGAAAATTGTTGCAAACAATGAACCATGGCTTACAGGCAGTTAGAGGCAGTTTTAATTGCGGGAAAACATCTTATTCCCATAAAGAAATGCGGTAAAATCTGCTATGGTTGTCTTACGATTGCCGAATAAATGTGGCAAGATACGACGGACGACTAGAGTAAAGGGTAGGGTAATCTATGATACCATAACCTTCTTAGAATATTATTTAAAAACGAAGTATTTGTACAGGCATCAGAAAAGGCCATATCCATGGGTTCAGCGAATACCTACATCTCTTAAATAAAATGCGCTTCAATTCATATGCTAAGCTAAATAACAAAACAGTCTGTGCTTCTTTGTCAATTATAACATGAAATAATACAAGATTACGCGGAACTATAGACTTTCGGCCCGTTCACCAGGCGCTGGTTGTTTCTATCTTGAAACCATGATAGAGCTTCAGGGAGATCTTCTCCAGATTGATGTTGTCAATTTTGTCCTGGAGACTCTCTTCGAAAACAGCAAGGTCATATTATTAATACTCACTGCGCATACAGAAACTCCCATAAGATTTGAGGCACCCTCGCAGCAAGTCTTGGTAAATGTGCCGCTCTATCCGGCCTGACGCCGCCGTGTCGACACACGAAATCACTATTGTCTATGGGACCTTATCAACCTTCGATACTATAAACATTAGAGTATATATAGGGTGAAATTTTACTAGTGACCGATAGCGAAAACACAGAACCGGCTGGTGATAAGGAACAACTTTCCCCAAGGAACATAGGTCGAAATACGAAATAAAATTTTGGACCGCCCATACAAACTTGCCGATCAGCTGATTTCAGTTACTATGGGAGGTCCAAAAACTTTTTTCGTATTTCGACCTATGTTCCTTGGGGAAAGTTGTTCCATATCACTAGCCGGTTCTGAGTTTTCGCTATCGGTCACTAGTAAAATTTCACCCTATATAAGCAAGCTTCAGGGTGTGCATAAAAAGTTAGAACGCTTTGCAGTAGTCTCCAAACAACCTCTTTATCTGTCAGTAGCAAAACGTCAGTGACAGCACTATTGAACCTCTATGACTTCTCATACATTTGACGTATGTATCTAGGGAGCAACTGCTTACGCTTTGACAGTACGGAGCGGGCCGATATGCGCACTATATAGCTTGCTTATATATATATGTTCTAAGATGGGACCTAATCAACCTTCGATACCATACAATCTTCGATAGCATACAATCTTCGATACCATACAATCTTCGATACCATACATACAATCTTCGATACCATACAATCTTCGATACCATACATACAATCTTCGATACCATACAATCTTTGATACCATACAATCTTCAATACCATACAATATTCGATACCGTACTATCTTCGATATCATACAATATTCGATACCATACAATTTTCGATACCATACTATAGTCGATACTATACTGTCTTCGATAACATACTATCTTCGATACCATACAATCTTCTATACCATAGACATTCTCTCATAGAACGTGTATACTCACTGCGCATACAGAAACTCCCATAAGCTTTGTGGCACCCTCGCGGCAAGTCTTGGTAAATGCGCCGCCCGGTCCGGCCTGACGCCGCCGTGTCGACACACGAAATCACTATTGTCTAAGGGACCTAATCAGTCTAAGATACCATACAATCTTGGATACCATACAATCTTCGATAGCATACAATCTTCGATACCATACAATCTTCGATAGCATACAATCTTCGATACCATGAACATTCTCTCTTAGAATGTGACTATGAGAAAATGTTGATACAAAACCACTGCTACATTCTTTTGAGTATTCTATGTACTGAGCCTTGCTATTTGTATTCCCTAAAATGCATACTTCTTCTCCTTTTTTGTTGCATGTGCGTATGTGTGTATAGTAATTTTATGCAATAAACGTTTTATCTATCTATCTGCATACTCACTGCGCATACAGAAACTCCCATAAGCTCTGAGGCACCCTCGCGGCAAGTCTTGGTAAATGCGCCGCCCTGTCCGGCCTCACGCCGCCGTGTCGACACACGAAATCACTATTGTCTATGGGACCTAATCAACCTTCGCTACCATACAATCTTTGCTACAATACAATCATTGCTACCATACAATCTTTGATACCATACAATCTTCTATACTTACCATAAACACAAAATAGAGAGTTTACAGAAGGTTCACTCTACCCTATTCAGAATTTTTGCGATTGTCATTTGTTACATAGCCCGGGTTACTACTGTCGACAATCCCAAAGTATAAAAACATCAAAACGGTAAAATCTGATATAAAAACGCCATATGATTCTGAGTCAATTTAAATTCAAGAAATATAACGTTCGTGGCAACCAACTTAGTTACCTTGACTTCCCCTGAGATTCCGGTTATTTCCAGTAAAAGTCAGTAAATGTCAAAATTGTCGCTAGAACTGAGCGAGTCATCTGTATAAGCGCCTTTTCCCTAATTTGTGTCATATCATAAAATTATCTCATAGAATGTGTATACTCACTGCGCATACAGAAACTCCCATAAGCTTTGAGGCACCCTTGCGGCAAGCCTGGGCAGATGTGCAGCTCTGTCCGGCCTCACGCCGCCGTGTCGACACACGAAATCACTATTGTCTATGGGACCGGGTTCCGCCCAAGTGTTGAATCTGTGGAAAGAGGAAAAGTAATTAGGAAAAAGTAATAAAGCTTTTGGGAATACTGAGTATGACTAATTTGCAAAATATCTATTTCGCAAATTCACAAAATTTATTTAACAATTTATTTATTTAACAATTTATTGTACACAGACTGTTCTGTGTACAATAAATATAATGGGACAAATACAAAAAGAAAAGGTACTGCTTATCTCTAAAAAGAAATTTCTTACAGCAGACCTAAGGAAGTGAGATGTAGTAGAACATGAAATGCGGATGGGACGTGCACAATTTTGAAGTAGAAAATAAAATGAATATAGCAAACTAAAAACTCCTAGAAATGTATACTATCAATACAATACATATACCTAACATATTATAATTATAATAAATACCTGTAAATACCATAAATATATATAAATATATATGTCGCAGTACGATGGCAGAATCAGGTTTTTAGCCAAAAACCTAGGTTTTTGGCCAAAAGCCGGCATATGGCAGAATTGTAGACTTCCTTCGGCCATCGTCCTGAGCTGATCCAGGTTTTTGGCCAAAAACCTAGGATTTTGGCCAAAAAACTAGGATTTTGGCCGAAATCCTAGATTTGTTTAGTATTATGGCTTTTTGTGCATTTCGGTTGAACTTCTTTGTCTTCGAGTGGTACACCAAAGCACCCAACGAGCCGATGGACCCTGGTATCAGAGTTTTCAACCGCCTACTGCAAGTAGCAGGCCTCTAACATGGTTGTGTAACGACCGCCGTCTAAGTGATCATAGAGAGCAATCGGGACCGACCCCTTACCGTACCCGTGTGGTTCGGGGGGACGAAGAGAGGAGAGGTACTTTATGCACCTCCCTCTGATCTTTTGAGGGTAGACTTGGACACCGTAAATGGACACCCTGAAAGACGGGGGGTAACATCAGATAGTCTGAACAGCAGGATTGCCTCGGATTCCCTGAAGAGCAGGGGGGAGCTTCAGACACCATAAGAACAGGACGTACCACTGAACGCTCTAGAGGATTGGTGGTAGCGTTGGACGCCCTGGAGAGCAGAAAATCCAACGCCCGTCATCTTACATCCTCCAGAGTGTCCGACGCTACCCATGCCCTCCAGAGCGTCTGACGCTACCTCCCACCCTCCAGAACGTCCAATGTTACCTCCTGCCTTTCGAGGTGTATGCCCGAACTACACGGGCACGTTAAGCCGTCGGTCCCGATAGCTCTTTATGATCACTTAGACGGTGGTCGTTACACAACCTTGTCAGAGGCCTAGTGCTCCTTGCAGTAGGCGGTTTAAAAACTCTAACACCAGGGTTCATCGGGTCGTTGGGCGACTTGGTGTACCAGTCAAAGAAGAAAAAGTTTCCCCGAAATGCAAAAAAAGCCATAATACTAAACAAATCTAGGATTTCGGCCAAAATCCTAGTTTTTTGGCCAAAATCCTAGGTTTTTGGCCAAAAACCTCGATCAGCCTAGGACGATGGCCGAAAGAAGTCTACGATTTTGCCATATGCCGGCTTTTGGCCAAAAACCTAGGTTTTTGGCCAAAAACCTGATTCTGCCATCGTACTGCGACATATACATACATATATAATAATAAAATAATTAATGTCTATTACGCAAATATTTCGTGTCACTAAATCTTCAATTTACAAAATGTTCTTTTCACAAAATATCCTTTGGACTTATATCATATAAAAATAAATCTCACTTGTTAATCCACTGTTTCGAAAGGTAGAATTTGATATCGTTGGGTTCAACTGTAGTGGAGTCTAGGATTTCAGCCGCCTTCGCCCTTAGAACCGCCATTTGAGGGTTCACTTTTCTGTAACAAGATAAGATTTGATACATTTTACAGCCGTTTACACTCGCTGCCTAACCTGCACAGGATATACGCGTGATATATGTAGGTATGTATGTAATTTCAATGGGAACAAAAGTAGTTGGCTTTCCTACCCAACATTAATTGACCATTTGTCTACTTACAACCATACGGAAAAAAAAAGTTATTTAAACATGGAATTCTGAAGTATTTCAGCGGGAAAACAGTGTTTTCAAAAAATTTCTACTATTGACGGAGAAACACAATTTTCCCGTGGGAAATTTTATTACACCGACGTACCTATAAAACAACACGTAAGCTTCGCTAGTGGCCAACTGGTGGGGTGATATGGGAGTCACACACTGGTCGTCGAACGAGTACCACCCCCTGGGATTCCTCGCGAGGCAGGTGTAGTGCCATAGGATATACCGATATACATAGTTATGAAGGTGAAATATACTTATCTGTATATCTCACGGCAGACTTAAGATATTTGGGAATTGCTGACTGCTTATTGACAGAAACTAAGACTTAAAGACAGAAATATACTTCTCTGTATATCTCACGGCAGACTTAAGATATTTGGGAATTGCTGACTGCTTATTGACAGAAACTAAGACTTAAAGACAGAAATATACTTCTCTGTATATCTCACGGCAGACTTAAGATATTTGGGAATTGCTGACTGCTTATTGACAGAAACTAAGACTTAAAGACAGAAATACACTTCTCTGTATATCTCACGGCAGACTTAAGATATTTGGGAATTGCTGACTGCTTATTGACAGAAACTAAGACTTAAAGACAGAAATATACTTCTCTGTATATCTCACGGCAGACTTAAGATATTTGGGAATTGCTGACTGCTTATTGACAGAAACTAAGACTTTTCTCATGAAAGTCGATCATTTTTCCATGGCAATGGCACTGTTTCTTCTAGGAAACATAAAATTTAGAAGATTTCTGGAACTTTTAGACGCCGTACTTGAATATGAAAAACATAATTTTCCCAAGGGAAAACATATTAAAACTTGCTTACCTATAAAACAACACGTAAGCTTCGCTAGTGGCCAACTGGTGCGGTGATATGGGTGTCACACACTGGTCGTCGAACGAGTACCACCCCCTGGGATTCCTCGCTAGGCAGGTGTAGTGTCATATTATATACCGATATATACATAGTTACCAAGGTAAACATTATACTTCTCTGTGAATCTCACGGCAGACTCAACGATTTGTAGTGATTACTGACTGCTTTATTTATGAATTTTTGGTCTGTCTTCATTCGTCCATATGAAGTGTCTGTATAAATGGTCGTTTTTCCCTATGAAACATATTTATTGTCAAAAACTAAGACCTATGGGAGTAGAGTATTTTCCTATGGGAAAACCTTAATTTTAGATGACTTCTGTCTGGAATTTTGGGCGCTACGCTGTAATTATGATGAGAATATTTTTTGTCGGAGAAAAGAAACATTTTCGGATGAAATTTTACTTACCTATAAAACAGCACATAAGCTTCGCTAGTGGCCAACTGGTGGGGTGATATGGGTGTCACACACTGGTCGTCGAACGAGTACCACCCCCTGGGATTCCTCGCTAGGCAGGTGTAGTGCCATAGGATATACCGATATACATAGTTACCAAGGTAAAAATATACTATTCTGTGAATCTCACTGCAGACTAGACGATTTTTGGTGACTGCTGACTGCTTTTTGACAGAAACTTAAGATTTTTTCCCATGGGAATCGATAGTTTTTCCATGGCAATGGCACGGTTTCCTCTAGGAAACATTAAATTTAGAAGATTTCTGGAACTTTTTTAAATATGGTATTGCTGGCTGTTTATTGAGAAATGCTAAGATTTTCCCATGGCGGATGTTTTTCCCTATGAAACATTAATTATAGAAACGCCGGACTTGAATATGAAAAACATTATTATCCCAAGGAAAAATGTGTAAATTTTACTTGCCTATAAAACAATACATATGCTTCACTAGTGGCCAACTGGTGCGGTGATATGGGTGTCACACACTGGTCGTCGAACGAGTACCACCCCCTGGGATTCCTCGCTAGGCAGGTGTAGTGTCATAGGATATACCGATATACATAGTTACCAAGGTAAACATTATACTTCTCTGTGTATCTCACGGCAGACTCAAAGATTTTTGGTAATTGCTGACTGCTTATTGACAAAAACTATGAATTTTTGGTTTGTGTTCGTTCGTCCATATGAAGTGTCTGTATAAATAGTTGTTTTTTCCTATGAAACATATTTATTGTCAAAAACTTTGATTTACCTATGGGAGTGGGACATTTTTCTATGGGAAAACTTTAATTTTAGATGACTTCTGAAATTTTTGACGCTACGCTGTAATTATCACGAAAATATTATTTGATGGGAAAAATTGTTCTTCGGCAAAAAATTTGCTTACCTATAAGATTTTTTTCCATGGGAATCGAATTACGAGAAAAATTGATAAAATTACTTACCTATAAAACAGCACATACGCTTCGCTAGTGGCCAACTGGTGCGGTGATATGGGTGTCACACACTGGTCGTCGAACGAGTACCACCCCCTGGGATTCCTCGCTAGGTAGGTGTAGTGTCATAGGATATACCGACATACATAGTTACCAAGGTAATATACTTCTCTGTGTATCTCACGCCAAACTCAATATTTGGTGATCAGAATTTTCCCATGGGAATCGATCATTTTTCTATGGGAATTGGTAATTTTTACATCAGAAAACATTAATTTAGATTTCAGAAGATTTGTGTAACTTTTAGCCGCCAGATTTAAACCACATGAAAAACATAATTTTTCCAAGGTTAAATTTGACTTACCTGTAAAACAGCACGTAAGCTTCACTAGTAGCCAACTGGTGCGGTGATATGGGTGTCACACACTGGTCGTCGAACGAGTACCACCCCCTGGGATTCCTCGCTAAGCAAGTATAATGTCCACCCCCGGCGGTGCCCGCGTGGCAGATCACTGCGCATAGGTCGTAGCGGGTGATTTTCGATGTGCAATCTGTGGACAAATAAGAAAAAATGTAGATAGCACTTTTGGATTGTAGACATTTCACAGTTGCTAAACGAGATACATAGTAGTTTAATCATATATAAATAGTTTACAGTCTCTCCCGCTTACACATGAATAAACCAAATTGTAAGGTTTCGATTTTTTCAGACTTTAATATTTCTCATCACGACGTACATAAGGCGAGCGTAGCGAGCTCGGCACACCAACGTACGAGGTACATAAGGCGAGCGCAGCGAGCATTTAAATACAACCTGCACTGACCTTTATGCGTGTAGGGCGCCATGTTGAGGTCGTGCAGCGGGAAGGAGACCCTGGCAGCGACCTTAGCGCTGAACATGAGCTCGTGCCGGAACCGCTTGAGATGCACGCACAGCACCTCCGGCAGACGGACCACGCCTGATAGCTTCACGCCGTTGCGCAGCTTGTTGCAGCGGGAACAACTGCGAAAAGAAATTATGTCAATAAAAATTAAAGATCTTGATGAATTGAAAATATCCTCTAGTTACGTCGGTTAAAAAGTAACAAACCAACTTCAAATATCCACTCTTTTTTCGCTTTCGCTTGCACCAAATTTGCTATTAATGATCTTACCAAAAGGTCGCAAAAATTACTCGAACCTATTCACAAATAAAGAGCCGATGTGACGCAGTGGTTAGTACAACTGCCTGCGACGCAAAAGGTTCCGGTTTCAACTCCCGGTGGGGTCTCTCACTTCACTCACTTCATCTGCATCGCTTGAAAAACTTCATTTGTTGAATACGCGTCCAAAGAAAGTTTGAAAACAAAATATGTATGAAAATGTTTACCTGTACATATTGTCTCCTTTGAGTTCGTCGGCACTAAAGAAAGCGGCTAGGCAGTCTTGCAACGACACGACCGGGCCGTAGAACCACGACCGCAACCACGACACCACCCACCATAACTGTAACAATGACAGAAAGGTTATGAAATATGTTAGAAAATGTTTCTATGGGTGGGTCACGCACGAGTATACCCCATAAAACTAAACCCTCTTCACTGAATAAAAATGATGTAAAAAATCAACTGGTAATATTTTAAGGGATGAATCAGCCCATGCAACTGAAAAATTTTCTCCAAGGAGCATAGATCGAAAAATGAAAAAAGTTGGACTTCCCATAACAAATTGACTCGGTATGCTGGTACATTTTGTATGGAAAACTTTTTTCTTATTCCGATCTATATTCCTTGGAGAAAGTTGTTCAGTTTCATGAGCTGATTCACCAAAGTGTTTTTCTTAAACATAATGTTAGCTGGCACTCGGCAGTCGGGCGTATTGTGCGTGCGTCGAAACGGTTCAGTTCACCATCGGTCCGGACAGCCGATGTGGCGCAGTGGTTAGCATGCCTGCCTGCCACGCAAAGGTTCCAGGTTCAATTCCCGGTGGGGTCACTCACAAAGCTGATTATTTATCACTTTGTGAATTTGTTCCCAGTCTGGTTAGGACATTGCAGGCTGAACCACCTGATTGTCCGCAAGTAAGATGGTTCCGTGCTTCGGATGGGCACGTTAAGCCGTCGGTCCCGGTTGCTGTCTATGATGGCGGTCGTTATCGTTACACAACCATGTCAGAGGCCTGCTACTTGCAGTAGGCGGTTGAAATACTCTGACACCAGGGTTCATCGGGTCGTTGAACGACTCAGTGTCACACACGAAAAGAAGAAGACCATCGGTCCAGTTAGCAAATGAACTATTCTCAAAAATTTTAGGCGGTGCATAGTGGGGTATACCATCCTATCATTTTTCCCGTCATCGTTACAGGTCATTATCATCGGGATGATATCCCTTATTATGAACCGCATGTGCTTCTAACCATAACAGCCGCAACAATCTATTGCTGGACTGGACATGGGCCTCCCCCTATCGAGGGGTATTGCCATACTTACCATGCTTAGCAGGCGGATTTGTTAGAACGCAAAAAGATTTGGCTATGTTTTATGACCGGCCCCCTGCCTGGCGTCAACCCTCTTTGGGAATGCTATTGTAGGTGGTACCACCGCCACCATACTGTTGACCATAGTCGACAGATATTCATCCGAGGTCAAAAGCCCTACGTCGCCTTTTACGAAACACCCTACTGCACGCTGTACATGCACTGAGCTTTTATGAGAAACAGTATCATTTAACACATTAACAACTTGTTTTTGTTTGTTTACGTTAAGATAAGAAATACTTAATGATAATTTAAAGGGAAAGTGTATGTGAAAGAAAGTAAAAAGAAGAACATGTAAAAATATGATAAAGCAAGCAAAGCAAAAGAGGCAAGAAAAAAAAAGAACTTGTTGCGACTTGTTTCCCCACCCCACCAAGTTACGACCGGTTCCGGAATTATGGCGTGTGATGTGTTGAGAGAGTGTGACAAGAATGCAAGATGACGCAAGCAACAGGAAGAAAAGAAACAGGTATACGAACGTTGGAAGCGGTATAGTTTACCCAGGAGTCTTGACTGGCTTATGATGTGTTAGTGAGACAAGGATGCAAGATGCCACATGCTATAGGAAGAAAAGAAACAGGTATAAGAACGTTGGAAGCGGTATAGTTTACCCAGGAGTCTTGGCTGGCTTATGAGTGCGAAAAGGATGCAAGATGACACATGCTATAGGAAGAAAAGAAACAGGTATACGAACGTTGGAAGCGGTATAGTTTACCCAGAAGTCTTGGCTGGCTTATGATGTGTTAAGAGTGACAAGGATGCAAGATGGCACATGCTATAGGAAGAAAAGAAACAGGTATACGAACGTTGGAAGCGGTATAGTTTACCCAGGAGTCTTGGCTGGCTTACTGTGTTAAGAGAGTGTGACAAGGATGCAAGATGACACATGCTATAGGAAAAAAAGAAACAGGTATACGAACGTTGGAAGCGGTATAGTTTACCCAGGAGTCTTGGCCGGTGGTCTGTCTATATGTATGATGTATTAAGAGAGTGTGACAAGGATGCAAGATGACACATGCTATAGGAAGAAAAGAAACAGGTATACGAACGTTGGAAGCGGTATAGTTTACCCAGGAGTCTTGGCCGGTGGTCTGTCTATATGTATGATGTATTAAGAGAGTGTGACAAGGATGCAAGATGACACATGCTATAGGAAGAAAAGAAACAGGTATACGAACGTTGGAAGCGGTATAGTTTACCCAGGAGTCTTGGCCGGTGGTCTGTCTATATGTATGATGTATTAAGAGAGTGTGACAAGGATGCAAGATGACACATGCTATAGGAAGAAAAGAAACAGGTATACGAACGTTGGAAGCGGTATAGTTTACCCAGGAGTCTTGGCCGGTGGTCTGTCTATATGTATGATGTATTAAGAGAGTGTGACAAGGATGCAAGATGACACATGCTATAGGAAGAAAAGAAACAGGTATACGAACGTTGGAAGCGGTATAGTTTACCCAGGAGTCTTGGCCGGTGGTCGGCGCGTGGTGCGTCAAGGCGGGCTGCTGACATCGTAACACGGCTAAGTGTTCCCTGGAAGGTATCGGCAGGGATAGGTCTTGGAAGGTCTCCACTCGCGTTGATACCTGAAAAAAAAAAAAACGTAATAAGCTGGTGGTCTAGTGACGTGCAAGTTCGTATTCATTCAAGGCGCGTATTCATTTAGCAACCTTGTTTATCAACATTATTAATCAATGTTGATGTGATGTATATTTCTCCTGAATCACTATATCTGTTACCAAAACCACATCAGAATCCGTTGCGTGGTTTAGGAGATAGCGAATTCCACGACAAACAGACAGACAGAGAAACGCAAAAAGGACTTCATTTTATATTATGTATTGATAATTGTAAGGTGCCGTCAAAAGTGAGAAAGGGAGCGCTATAGTATGTATAATCCCACCCAAAACATAAATGTGAAAGGCTGCCAAGTTCGAAAGTAGATTTCCAAACTGCGAAAAATCAAGTGTGCATCCTGTAACTATTTTTAACTGAGGTCTGTGTATGGAACTTGGTATTTATTTAGATCTCACTTCTTTTATAGGCGAAGCATTCCAATATTATCGAACTTGGCAGCCTTTCACATTTATGTTTTGGGTGGGATTTCATTTATTTTTGTAAGGTTTATTTTCTTTTTTTCTTATGATTAAGTTAGCTAAGGAAATATCTCATTTATACTTTACTTTGACTAAATACAAACCTTCGTAACGAATTTTAGGTCGGTACGACGATTGGAAGATATAGATAATTTTTGTTTTAGTTCCTTAGGGGTATGAATTTACACCTTCATTATTTTAAAACCGACTCACACTTGGCCATTTTCAGATTTTTTCCTTTACCTTGACCTAAAGACCTACCTCCATGCCAAATTTCAAGTCAATACGACCATTGGAAGTGGTCTAGGTTTTGATGAGTGAGTGAGTCAGTCAGTCAGTCAGTCAGTCAGTCAGTCAGTCAGTGAGTGTATAGTAAAAATAGCGATTTTCTGACGTCAATATCTCAAGACCTACAATAGGTACATTAATGAAATTTTGTATTTTAGATAAGTAAGTAGATCTCGACAGATACTAGAAATTTCATATGCGTAGATAAAATAGATTTTGAGTTATAGGTGGGTCGAACTTGGCCCGAAATGGTTCGTGTAATATAACCCACGGCCGGTGTGGCGCTTTTTTTGCTCGAACTTGGCGGACACACTGCCGTGTGTCTAGATACAGCGAGTAGCCGTCTCAACTATAGATACAAATGATGACTTCATCATCATATCAGCCCACGACGTCTACCCACTGCTGAGTATATAGGCTTCTTCTTTTTGTTGCCATCTACGCCGGTCCTGTGCCTCCCGCATCCACTGTTTTCCGGCAATAGTCACGTCGTCCGTCCTTCTAGCGATTGGTCTGCCTATGGGACGTTTTGCTGCCGTGATGTCTTACCCTATCACATATGAGGCACTGGACCGCAGACAATAGGGTGCCGTCGAACACATCTGATATAACGCTGCGGTACCGCACGCCGCCGCTGCCGCCGCCGTCACCGCCGCCGCAAGGGAACACTGGTTTACTGTGGAAGAGAAATACATATAAAGTAAGATCTATTTTTGAATATTATTAATTTTATACCGGGAGTGTCCGGGAGTATTCTGATTCTGAACCTATATTCCGTGTTGACTCTGATTGTGACCCTATATTGGCTTTAAACTTGACCCTATAAATGATTCCCATCCTGACCCTGTATTGACTATAATTCTGACCCTTAAATGACTCTAATTATGACACTAAAATTTCTCTAATTCTGACTATGTATTGACGATGATTCTGGCTCTATAATAACTGTAATACCACAGTATAATTAATAGTACTAGCGTGCAGTATGGTCACTCCCTGCCTCCCCCTAAAAGCGCAGCCACCCCGTGTTCGGAGGACGTTCAGACACCGGCTGGCAAGGACGCGACTACGACGTGGTTCACTGACGAAGGCAGCGTAAATTATAAATTAACGAATTTATATTGCAAATTATATTGTGATGGGTGTGTGTTGTGCACAGCAAACAACAGAATTATTAGAATTAAAGGAAAATTAACAGAATTAAAAGAAAATTCTACCGATTCCCTATACATATCCAGTTAATAAATCAATTTTTAAAGTATTTTCTGTTTCAGTAACATATGTTTAATATGTCTTTGACCCTATCCGTTTCAGACCTTATCCTATCAGTTCACACTGTAAACAAAACAATTTCTATAAGAACAAAAAATCATGTTTTCAACTTACGAAATATTTTGGAGGCCTTAATTTATTTGAAAAAAAAAACATTTTGTTTATACTGATTCGATATAGGAAACTAAAGTGTAAATCGAGCATAGATATCGACCTAACAGCATACATTTATGATTCTTATTTCTTCCTAATTCGCGCGCAATGAGTTTCATTTCGAGTAATTGAGGTCATTGAACTTGAATGCTGGCCAGGCGGTTGCGGCTATTACAAGGTCATCTCATAATTATTGCCGCACATTGCATTCCCGATTCGCGAACGCACTATGAATAAATTAAGTAAGGCAAGCGACAACCCTGACATGTCTTATCTCACTCACACAAGCATGGTAGGCGTTCACCTACGTGAGCTTAGACTGTGTGCGTAGCAACGCGTTTGTTTCATACATTTGTGCGCCAGTGTCCGAGGTGTGGTAATACTATGGGAAATATAAATGAAGATTCTAAATATTATTATAGCTACTCACGAAGGCCTCTCCGGTCTGCAGTCTGGTACATCGCTAGCGCCACTGGAACAAGTTTCGTATCTCTCCTCCGCCTCACTAGAACACGACAGCTCCGATTCTGAACCTATATCCCGAGTTGACTCTGATTATGACCCTATATTGGCTTTAAATCTGACCCTATACATGACTCTAGTTCTAACCCGATACTACTCTAAACCTGACCCTATATTGACTCTGATGCTGACCATGTATTGATGACTATCATTCTGACCCTGTATTGACTATTATCTGACCCTATAAATGACTCCCATTCTGACCCTATATTTACTATGATTCTGACCCTAACATGACTCTAATTATGACCCTATAAATGACTCTCATTCTGACCTTGTATTTACCATGACTCTGACCGTATACATGACTAATTCTGACCCTGTATTGACTATAATTCTGACCCTAAAATATCTATATCTCTGACTATGTATTGACGATGATTCTGACTGTAATGCTATAAGAAATATCAATAAATAGTCTAAATAATACAAGTACTCACGAAGGCCTCTCCGGTCTGCAGTCTGGTACATCGCTAGCGCCACTGGAACAAGTTTAGTATCGCTCCTCCGCCTCACTAGAACACGACGGCTCGGATTCTGACCCCATATCCCGAGTGGAATCTGATTATGACCCTATATACCGTGATGACTCTAATTTTGACCCTACATATATCCCGTGTTGACTCTGATTGTGACCCTATATTCCGTGTTGACTCTGATTCTGACCCTAAAATGACTCTAAAATATCTCTGATTCTGACCGTGTATTGACTATGCGTCTGACCCTAAAATGACTGTAATACTAAGGGAAATATCAATACAGGATCCAAATAGTATAGCTACTTAGCTACTCACGAAGGCCTCTCCGGTCTGCAGTCTGGTACATCGCTAGCGCCACTGGAACAAGTTTCGTATCGCTCCTCCGCCTCACTAGAACACGACAGCTCCGATTCTGAACCTATATCCCGCGTTGAATCTGGACCTGTGAATTTGAGAATGTTTTTTATAATAATTACGGTCAAATATCACCTGGAAGCTGTTTTGCCGGCACATTTGATGCCGCTTTGCTCAGTGATACTAGGGACCATTGTGAATGATTCCATCCGAGGAAATGAAAAATCCATCCACTGGATTTCAAGATGGCGGACCTTCATTTTTATGTATGGCACTAAAAAAATAATACTTCTGGAGCCCATCGTGTGGGGTATCAAATGAAAGGGCTAGACGAGACAATTTCAAAAATATATCGTTTTAATACATTTCAGTTGCCCTCTTAGAAAAAAACAGACAGACAGCCTTGACGAAATTATAAGTGTCTTAGATTAAGCAAAAATTTAACTGTTTTTCTGAATAAACGTTTTCTATTTTCTATAAGGGTTTGTAGTAGACTACGAAACCCTAAAAATAGCTTACCATTACATTGCGACGTGACCTGCAGCGTATAGTTGGTGTGATGCGTGCCTGCGAAGCTCGCGGAGCGGCGGTGGCGCGCGTTGCTCTCGGCTGCCATCCTGTGTGACAGCTGTCATCCTGTGTGACAGGTGCTTACCGTTGCATTGCTGTGTGACTTGCAGCGTATAGTTCGTGTGATGCGTGCCTGCGAAGCTCGCGGAGCGGCGGTGGCGCGCGTTGCTCTCGGCTGCCATCCTGTGTGACAGCTGTCATCCTGTATGACAGGTGCTTACCGTTGCATTGCTGTGTGACTTGCAGCGTATAGTTCGTGTGATGCGTGCCTGCGAAGCTCGCTGAGCGGCGGTGTCGCGCGTTGCTCTCGGCTGTCATCCTGTGTGACAGCTGTCATCCTGTTTGACAGGTGCTTACCGTTGCATTGCTGTGTGACTTGCAGCGTATAATTCGTGTGATGCGTGCCTGCGAAGCTCGCGGAGCGGCGGTGTCGTGCGTTGCTCTCGGCTGTCATCCTGTGTGACAGCTGTCATCCTGTTTGACAGGTGCTTACCGTTGCATTGCTGTGTGACTTGCAGCGTATAATTCGTGTGATGCGTGCCTGCGAAGCTCGCGGAGCGGCGGTGTCGTGCGTTGCTCTCGGCTGTCATCCTGTGTGACAGCTGTCATCCTGTTTGACAGGTGCTTACCGTTGCATTGCTGTGTGACTTGCAGCGTATAATTCGTGTGATGCGTGCCTGCGAAGCTCGCGGAGCGGCGGTGTCGTGCGTTGCTCTCGGCTGTCATCCTGTGTGACAGCTGTCATCCTGTTTGACAGGTGCTTACCGTTGCATTGCTGTGTGACTTGCAGCGTATAATTCGTGTGATGCGTGCCTGCGAAGCTCGCGCTTTCGGCTGTCATCCTGTGTGACAGCTGTCATCCTGTTTGACAGGTGCTTACCGTTGCATTGCTGTGTGACTTGCAGCGTATAATTCGTGTGATGCTCTCGGCTGTCATCCTGTGTGACAGCTGTCATCCTGTTTGACAGGTGCTTACCGTTGCATTGCTGTGTGACTTGCAGCGTATAATTCGTGTGATGCGTGCCTGCGAAGCTCGCGGAGCGGCGGTGGCGCGCGTTGCTCTCGGCTGTCATCCTGTGTGACAGCTGTCATCCTGTGTGACAGGTGCTTACCGTTGCATTGCTGTGTGACTTGCAGCGTATAATTCGTGTGATGCGTGCCTGCGAAGCTCGCGGAGCGGCGGTGTCGCGCGTTGCTCTCGGCTGTCATCCTGTCAAACAGGACTCCATTTAGTTTTGTTTATAGAGGGAATAAGATCGGCGATTATGATATTTTCATAAATATATAAGGTGTAAAAAAATCAACTGCAAATATTTTAAGGGGTGAACCAGCCCATGAAACTGAACAACTTTCCCCAAGGAACATAGGTCGAAATATGAAAAAAAAATTGGACCTCCCATACAAAATGTACCAGCCGGCCGAGTCGATTTGTATGGGAGACCAAATTTTATGCAGCCAGCTTGTTTCGACCAGGAATGCTCCGGGGTGATATTTTTGATAGATGAAGAAAACTTTGTTGGATGTTACTTGTATTTCGACATTATTCTTTTGTATTTTATTGTAATATGCAATAAATATTCAAAAAAATAAAATTGTCTTAATCCATACTTCCATACTAATATTATAAATTCGAAAGTAACTCTGTCTGTCTGTCGGCTACGCTTTCACGCCTAAACCACTGAACAGGTGTTGATGAAAATTGGCATGAGCATAGATAATAACCTGAGAAAGGACATAGGCTACTTTTTTCTGCGGAAAAATTCCGTTGGAAAATTGAAAATTCAAAAAACGATTTATTCAGACGCCCAAAACTACCTACAGAAAGAAAACACACAAGTATCCGTGGTTGATATTACTCTGCAGGTTTTGTCAGGCGCTCAAAAAATATAGTAATATACTTAGGTATCATCAAGATCTTGCTACAAAAAAAAACTTTGCATGTTAATTTGTCCGAATGCATAGTTCATGAAAAATGGGAGGATGAATGCCTACGTAGGTATCAGAATGGCCATCGCGCGCCATATGAAACATACTAAACGCATCAGAACCTTCTTTTAACACAAAAAAGGAGTTACATAGGACGCCAAGTGTCACTCGCAATTCATATCCATACTTCCATACTATACTTATACAATTATATAGGGTTACATTTCATTAAGTACAAATCTCTTGAGGGTTATGAAACGATACGAAGTTCGCAGGTACCAGCTAGTATTATACACGGTTACTTTTATATCACCCCGGAAATTTTCAGGGTTGTATCAGAACACGATAAACAACAGATATCATTAAAAAAAACATATGCTATTTTTTTTTGTATTTTTTTGCTACCTATCCATAAAATAAAATAAATGTTGGGCACTCTAATCAGTTTACTACGATCGACAACTCACGTGAAAGACAATGAATGAAAAATAAACCATCCAAAATAAATGAGGCTTTCCTTGTATGACGGGACTCTTATCCGAACCAGTATTAAATTTGGGCGCTTATTACTGCAACGTCGCAATCTAACTTCAAGCAAAAGTAATTTGCATGTCGCTTGTAATAAAAATCATAATCGTGCGAAAATTTGCAAAGAAAATCACCACGTGAAAACAGTGTGCAAGTGAGACAGCGTAAGCGCACGCGCTCCATCCCTCCAACAACCCCCAATTAGTCCGGGTTTCACCTTTCGAGAGCAAACACGTACGCGCGAAATTATGTTGCCTCGCCCGCGACGCGGGAATCCCGAATATTCCTCTCGGGAGTACACGATGATGTTGCGTGCTTACTTTCTTGCTGGGGAAAGTTTAGCGGCGGCTCGCAGGTTGTACCAGGAACAGCACCCGAACTGGAGAGTGCCGGATGAGTCGACGTTTCTGCGGGTCTACCAAAATTCGCTGGATTATGGTCAGTTCAGGGAACCAACACACGCCCAAGGGCGAGGAAGACCAAGATACAACATTCACGATGATGTTCTGGATTGGTTCGAAGAGGATCCGCGGCGCAGCACAAATGAAGCAGCCCGGCATTTTGGAATCAGCCAGTATTGTGCGTGGAAAATTGTTAGCTCCGCTGGACAGCATCCATATCATTTTAGGAAAGTGCAGGAGTTGACGGAAAGAGATAGGGACCCGCGCATGGATTATTGCCAGTGGCTCTTAGAGCACCAAAATGATAACATTTTATTTACGGATGAGTGCCTCTTCACAAGAGTCGGACTTTTTAATATCCATAACGAACATTACTGGAGTTACGTGAACCCATACTTGACACGGCAACATTCGTATCAAAACCGATTTAGTTGGAACGTATGGGCCGGTGTTATCAATGGACATGTAATCGGGCCATATTTCATCCGTGGACGTTTAACAGGACAAAGTTATTTGCGTATTTTACAGAGACAGTTGCCAAGGATGTTAGACGGTGTTCCATTGGCTTATTAGAATGGTATGTACTACCAACAAGACGGGGCTCCGCCCCACTATGCCGGTGCAGTGCGTGAATACCTAAACGAACAATTTGGAGACCGCTGGATCGGTCGCGGTGGGCCTGTAGCATGGCCAGCGCGGTCCCCTGATCTTACGCCAATGGACTTTTATTTGTGGAGTGAGATCAAGCGGCTGGTGTATGTGAACGAACCGACTAGTGCGAATGACTTAAAACGCCGAATCAAAGCCGCATTTCGGGTCGTTAAAAGCCAACAAAACGTGTTGTGGTCTTTGAAAGCGCATGCAATCAAACGTGCGCAACTGTGTTTGAGACAAAGAGGCGGACACTTTGAACAATTACTGGGATATGATGATTATGAAGTAGAAATGTAAGTAATTTGAACTCTTTTTTTAATTTGATTGACAATTAGTGTAAATACAAGTTGATTACAATTTTTAGTAGTCCTGCTTTGCTAAGATACCTTTGATTATTTTAGTGTTAACTTAGTATTTCGGTGTTGTCCGGTCCTAAGCCCGTGTAAGTAGGAAGGAGAAATTGTTATCAACTTATTTACCTACCTTACCTACCTGCTGGTTAGGTACATACAGCTCATTACAGCTGGTTCGCGTTCGCGCCGTAATAATGCGACGTTGCCGTTCCGCCTCATTCATTGTTTTTATCACTGTCATTCACTAGATCTACGCATAGTGTACATAAATAAGGGGGAGAAATGAGATAATTTCTAATAATTTTGAAAAATTGTACATTCACGATAATTTTGATTTTTATTTTTTAATCAAATTATTATCGTAACCCGAGTCAGCCCTAAATTTATCCGGGGTGATAAAAAAGTAACCGTGTATAGTTTTAATACTATACGGTATTATCTGTAATTTGAGATGGAATTTACTGTAGTTTTGGTCAAGGTTTTCTGTAGTTTTGGACCAAATTTGCCGTATTTTTATACGAGTTTGACCGTAATTTTAATCGAATCTGACTTTTTTTTTTTGTAACTACTACCTGAGATGCGTATCCGCCCTGGTATCACTATAACAACTCGGCGCGGGGCTGTGTCTCCTAGGTCTGAAGTACATCTAATATGACTGATTGTATACAAGTTTGTTTGTCGTTCTCTTATAACTACTACCTGAGATGCGCATCCGCTCTGGTATCACTATAACAGCTCGGCGCGGGACTATGTCTCCTAGGTCTGAAGTACGGCGCGTCGTTAGCCCCTGAAATAAAAATGAATAATAATAATCACACAAATATAATATTATTTGGTACAAGTTTGATAAACTATGAGACATTACAATTTATTAGTTATATTATTATTTTCAGCTGATAAGTTCTCGGAAACGGTTCCAACAATTTTCACGAAACTTCTGATGTAGGTAGGAGGAGGTTCCAGGGGCGATAAATCGATCTAGCTAGATTTCATACTCTAAAAATCATTTGTTACCTGTTTTTTGAGAGTTGTTTTATACTAACAATGACCTCTATAGATATGATGTAATACCTGAAGACGCCGCTCTTCGTCTGGGATGTGCGGTGATGGTGTCTCGGGAGCCCCCGGGCGCGGCGCGCTCCGCTTGGTGGTCGCCGTCGGCCTCCGAGTCCAGTTTGTCGTCTAATGTGCTGTCCCATACCTGTTATAGTCGAAGCGGTTCAAATAAATATATTTCATAAAAATATCACTTTCATTCGTGGCATAAATAAAGATCCACTTGATTCGTAACTGTACTTGCTGAAGAGTAATTCGATAGGCGCGTCTAGGGCATCCAATCCCGGTATACCGAGATCTCGAAATACCGAGATTCCGCGCCATTTTCAGATCCCGCACGGTGCGGGATTACGAGTGCGGGATCCGCGGGAAACAGCAACAAAATGTCCTTCCAATAGCGAGACTGCTCGAGGCAAACGACCATAAAATTACGTGCCTCACCCGAGGCAACGCATGCTCGTGCTCCGGCGAACGCGCGCGGGCCGAGCTAAAATCTACGAGATGTTTGCCTATTATTTATTTAGGGGTCCAAATTGGGTTGGCTCGCCTGCGCACGAGCGTATGCCGCGCGAGGCAGTGAGCACCCGAGCAGCCTCGGTTGGTGTGGACGCACCTAATCACAAAAAAATGAAGGTAAAAATAGTAACTTACAGGTTCTTTGAGTTCTTCATGTAGTTGATCCATGAAACATCGTAAGAACTCCTGGGTATCGTGTTGGTGGTAACCGCGAAACATTGGATGCACCTATACAGATGGAATAATAATTTTATACATGAAATAAAAATACAGCGAACTTCATTTTTATATTTTTTGGAAACTTGCAGAATTTGCCACCGCAGGATGGATTTGGCGCCGCCTCTACCATCTAGGCTACAGCGGCTCACTCTATCCAAGCCCGCGAATTTTCGCAAGTGTATCTTGACCACTAACGCGTGGTTAATTTTTATAACAAAATTCGGTATTTTAATGCACTCAAAACGCTATATTATTCTCATAAATGAAAATTTGTTCGATATAAGCATCAAGAGGTTAAAAATTCGTTAGAACTGGCCAAACGCCGGTAGCTCAGTTTGCAGAGCATTGGAACGGTACCCCACGGTCCCGGGTTCGAAGTCCCGGCCGACGTTAACTTTTAAACTTTCTTGTTCTTATTTTCATTTATGACAACAAGATTCATTTACCTGAACTATGCCAGGCTTATTTAAATTACTCATCGATACTTGTGGCTTTTGGGTAGAAAAGACAGAAAGATTTGTTCAGCAAATAATGCTTTTTATGTGTAGGAGTATCTTTTGTAACAATGGCTTAGCCACAAAAAGTTAGACAAGCGACGCACGTGTGATTAATAGTAGGTTGTTGACGAGGACGGGAAATAAGACTTGGACTGACGAGTAGAGTTTGAAGTCCGAGCCGCAGGCGAGGACTTTAAAAATACGAGTCTGGCAAAGTCATTTTCCCCAAAGCTTACATAGTGCTTTTCTCAAAAATATGCTAGGAAATTATAAAGATTTTAATTTATTTTATAGTCATTTGATATAAAAAGTTGTTTTACTGATTACTAAGTCAAGATGTGGATTAGGAGTTATTCTTTTTTTATTTTGTACTTTCTGAACGATTTCGATATCGCGCCAGAAAAGTTGTATGGAATCCATTGCTGGTGTGTAAAAAAGAAATCGTTCAGAAATTACAAAATCACAGGCAATGTCAAACTTTCTGGATTGTTTTCTTGAAAGAAATTGTCATATTTCCTAGCATGTTCGAGAAAAATAAAATATCATACAAAATTAGCGACTTTTGCGCAGACTTGAAATAAAAACTGATTTATAAAAGAAAAATATACTTCATGAAAGGAATATTTTTACTTACATTTCTAATTCCGTATAATATTCCATTAGGTACGACGTAGCCTCTAGTTTTTCTACTCCACATATCTCTTATTAATTTTTGGTATGCTCTGTAAAGACAAAATACAATTTTATAAAATATGTATTGAATTATGATAAATTTTGTCCAGGAACATGGACATAGGACTTCATTGTGAATAAAATATTAGCTAAACAAAATTTTCTGTTGGTAGGATCCTAGTCTTTTTTTCTAATAATTTGGCTATAATACAACGTGTTACAAAACAACCAATAAAGCTCCCATACAAATTGAGTTCATTTTGTATGGGAGGTCCAATTTTATTTCATATTTCGAATCATGTTCCATGGGAAAAGTTGTACAGTTTTATGAGTACCTTGACCTCCTTTCAGCTTTATTGGTTGTTTTGTAACACTCAGTATAAGTCCTTGGGGCGATCTGCTTTACGAGGTGTAAAAAAGAACAGTGTACCGAAAACTTTTAAGCTTAGTTCAGATGATGAAAGAAAAGCTTTTACACGCTTACCGACTGAGCTGCGGTTTTTTATCCGCAGCTAACACAGCGACCGCGGCGCCGCATTCTAAGAAATATGATGTCAACGGTTGCGTATTGCTTAATGCTTGTAGTGCTGCATTCATGTAGCACGTGTTGCCCATGTTCTGGAGGCCTACCAGACCTAGAAAATTAACAAAAATCTGAAATAAGTATATGCAACGTTGCATTAAATTGGATAAGTTGTTTCAAGCTCGTGCGGAAAAAAATCCTAGTGACATAATGATTCGTCGCGTTGGACATAGATGACTTAGAGAAGGCGGCTGATAGTGACTGGATGGCGAAAACGGGAGATAGTGCCTTCTGGTGTACCCTGAAGGAGGCCTATGTCCAGCAGTGGACTGTTATAGAGTGCTGTGTGGTGTGATGTTTATTATGTTTGGGGAGCTTATAGCTACTTATACAATATTATTTTAAGTTTATAGGTATTTAAAAGCCAATTACAAAGCTACCACATATAGTTAAAAGATTAAACAATCTAGCTCGGCATAAAGAAAAACATAAAATAATTCAGTATCCTAAAAAAATTAAAAGAGGCAAGCACAAATACTTTTTTTATGGAAAAGCTACAGATAAGATGAACAAGTCAATCTGAAAGGCTATCAAAGAAATCTTTCGCTGCATTATTTTTGTGGCGTCGTTTAGTGTTGATGTGATGATACAATTCTAGGATTACACACCTCTTGGCCTGGAGTCATCATAGTCCATATCATCAGGGTCAGTGTCCTCGGGAGACACGATGTTGAGTCCCACGGAGCCCAGCCGCCTGCCCACTAGTGGACTCTCCAAACATGTCGAGTCTGGGTTCATCTGCAAGTTAATTACATATTGTTGGACGGTATGGATTATGGATATTATGGTTACTTCAATGACATTCTTAGTTGTGAAAACTTTGCATGCTAGAGGCATAGTAGAAAGGCGGGAAGTAGGCTAACTCCGGCCCAATCCGCGTTATAATTGCCTACTCTCTTAGGGTTGTCAGTGTTGTCACTTTCAACGATTCAGTGCCTAGGAATTGGCAAGAGTCAAGCAGTTGCATTTTGAACTTAGTATTAGTAGGTAGAAAAAGTCCTTTTGCTCATATATACGATGGCCCTTTGCGTTTGCACGCGGCGTCTTTTGTTTGGGATTCGGCACGCGCGACCGCATCTGAGTGACTTATTACTACGGACTATTAAGTTAATTCACAACGTGTCGTCAGAATAATTCCCCGGTAGTCGGCTTAAAACTCTGACACCAAGGGTTTATCGGGTGGATTACCTAATGTGAGCAACCGGCACACTTCAACCTACTAGACTAGGTACCTAAAACCTACAAGTTACCAGCGTACCGATAGAAAACGAATAATCATTACTGCAAATAGACAACTCATAAATCTTATTATCGAGTTAGGTACAACATCGAGAAATTGATAGGTATATCATTTTAAAACAAATGAATAGGTACATACTTAGATACCTTTCCTGGTCATTGGGTAATTTGAAAAAAGACAAGTCTGGGATTGACGAATTATTTAAACAGCCAAACGCATAGCAATACTTTCGTTTGCGATAATCAGCCATTTTACAGTCGTGGTTTCGCCGTACTGGTAAGCCGTGACGCGTGACTCGTCGTGCGGTGTCGACTGGCGGCCCCGACCGAGGCTACCCGAAACTGACCGAGATTTGTCAGTGTGTGCGTGCGGCGACGCATGGATACTATCGCGCACACATACAAGCCGGGCGCGGTGCGGTTGTTCTAAGATAACTTACTTCCCCCCATCTTTATGCTATGCCAGAGGACCTTTTACAACGCCACTGACGTTGCAGTATGTCTGGCCGAGTACTGGTACAAATTAATTTAAAGCCAAAAGCGACACATCAACTCTCAAATCCTGTAGTCGCTTCGTACGACACCCACAGGAAAGATATGGGGCCAGCGCGGTTAGTTAAGGACTTAAGAAAGGCTTAGGATATGGTCCGACGATATAGTCTGCTGTAGGGTCCTGTTGGACGTGTTGTTGTGGCACGATTCGAAAGAATGTCGCAATATAAAAGTCGCCTATGTCCAGCAGTGAGCTATTATAGGCTAGATATATAGGATATGATTAAAGAACAAACTCAGAAGAACCAAAGGGTTTGCGTTGTGTCACGAGGACTATCCGACCCGGACCTGCAATGCGAGGACTCGTGCGAAGTTCACTGACTTCATCTGCACCGCTTGGAGTAAACTTCGCACACGGATCGGTACGCGCGTACAACCGCGCGACGCAGCGCACGGTCTAATTTATCAGGCGTTACTTTGTGGAAAGGATGTCCATCTTGATGAAAGAGATACAAATAAATCCTTTAGGTGCATAATGTCCATTTTGCAAAATGTCCAGTGGTGAAAAAATGTCCAGTTTGCAAAATGTCTAATTGCAAAATGTCCAGTTTACAATAAGTCCAGTTTATATGAAATACTGGGTCACTGACCCAAGTGTTTTGGGGAAAGATGTTCGGTTTCATAGTCTGAACTCACCCATTAATTTCGCTAATTGTATTTTTGCAAACTGGTAATTTTTCAAATTAGATCATCTTCAAACTGGACATTTTGCAATTGGACATTTTGCAAACTGGACATTTTACAAACTGGACATTTTACAAACTGGACATTATGCAAACTGGTCATTTTTTCACCACTGGACATTATGCACCTAAAGGAAATAAATATCTTAAGCTTCTTGCAGTTATTTATTTATGTCTCTTTCATGAAAAAGTGTACCTCTCGATGAGCCACGGCTGCTCGAATATGGACCTCTTTTTCGCAAAGGTAGCACCATATCCGCTCCGTCGACACGTTCATATGCACGCAGTGGGACGGGTAGTTCTGCGAACAAAATATGTGGGTTAACATTAGATTCATCATCATTTTTTCGGTCTAGATTGCCTCTCCTAATATATTTCTTCCATGGTTGAGGCTATGAGAAACAGACAGTACAGCAATATGTTCAAAAACACTCGTCACTCATAGATAGTCCCTACAATTTATGCCATATGTGGTGGTGCGAAAGACTTGCAAATAATCACGCGTAAGAAATATCTAGTTTAAGTTCGTATATTTGAATTAAGCATTCAAATTCTATGACCGGAAATCAAACTCGGGACTTTTCCAAGGAGATATATTTATAGGCAGTCGGGTAATTTGCCATACGCATCAATTAAATTAAACTAATTAATCAATCCTTACTTTTCATTTAATACCTAGTTATAAATTAATCATCTAAAACAAAGTGGCTTAATAGAAAACAAAAGCACCGCCTGCGGTAATTTCAAAGTCGTATTTTGCGATTAAAATCACCATCACGAAGAAACGAATTTATGAATTTTCACGCTGCTGAGACGCGTCTAACGACACCTCACATGTCAAGATCCGCCCAGCCGTTTAGGCTGTAGCCCTTGAAAACGAATTTCTGGATACATACACACGTAAATACATAGTTTCGAAAAACATAATCCTCCTGAGGCAGTCGGGTAATCATATTAGAAGTTCGTACGAATTGAGAACCTCCTGTTTTGTTTTTGGTTGGTTAATTAGATTAGATCATACCTACGTGCGACGTAATAAATAATTTACCCTTTGTAATACCTGGTAGTATAGTAAATAACTTATTTACATTGTGCCTCGGTACTCGCTGCGCGAAATATAAGGTCCTATTAAATTCACTGCAAATATTTTAAGGGCATGCGTAAATATGTATAAGAAAAACATCTAAGGCATTTTAAAAAAAATCTACATGCTAGATTTTTTTTTTCATTTTCAAACAAACTTTTTAATTAATTATGTGAACACCCTTTGACTGACCCGACTGACATTCCGCCACGTAGACTGGATTCACTTACACGGCACGCACACTACCAACCAACCAATCACAGCACAGCATTTTTGGCGCGTAATTTAAATTCATCGTTGTGTGTGTTTCTATGACAAACAGGGTGCACATTTTTCGTTTTGTTTTTTTTTAGTTAAATGCAATTTTCTCGAAAACTAGCGTGTAGATTTCTTTAAAAATTTGCCTAGTACATGCTTATATTTTATTTGATCTGCCCCTAAAATATTTGCAGTGAATTTAATAGGACCTTATATACCTAATGTTATGAATGAAAGGACTTTGCTCCTTATCTGCGGAGTTCAAAGTATGTCAATGATACATACTTAATTAAATGAAAATGAAACTCGTATTACGGATGCAAACATATGTATATTGATTGAACCCCTATACTTTATTTTTATTTATAGTGTGGAACATCGTGTCAACAAGCGACCTTATGAACCCTGGTGTCAGAGTTTTTAAACCCCCTAATAATATGATGGTTGCTGGTTCGATTTTCGGTGAGTAAGTAACTCAAACAAAGTTGATATTTTATTTTATTTTATTACAAAAAGGTACTCCAACTTTGTAATTTTGTTTCCAGCCTGGTTAGGACATTGCAGGCCAAACCACCCGATTGTCCGAAAAGCAAGATGGTTCTATGCTTCGGAGGGCACGGTGAGCCGTCGGTCTCGGTTGCTGTCTATGATTAGATTACTTAGACGACGGTCGTTACACAACCATGTCAGAGGCCTGCTACTTGTAGTAGGTGGTGGAAAAACTCTGAAACCAGCGGGTCGTCGGACGTCTCGGTGTCCCACCACCCGAAGAAGAAGAACCGCCGAATAGGTAAAGAGGGAATTATCGACAGAAACGTGTTAATTTATCTTGATGAGTGCTACTTTATACGTATTACACATAAAAAATAAACCTCCTTTTTGCTTTGCTGTAATCGGGTAAGAAATACAGGTAAATTATCGGCAAGTTCAAGAATGATGCAATATTATGTCCTTACCAATAAGCATATTATTTATGGACAACTATCATTATTTTCTAGTATATTAAGTGAAGTATACTTGAGATTAAGGACGAAGATATTATTTAGTTGATTTGCACACCTATTGACTATTTAAATCTCTCTGTCTTCATGTAGAGTAGGACATATCAACCAACGACCTGATGAACCCTGGCGTCAGAGTTGTTCAACTGCCTACTACAAGTATAACTTTGACATGGTTGTGAAACGACCACCATCTAAGTGATCATTCAGCAACTGGGACCGACGGCTTAACTTGCCTTCCGAGGCACGGAAACTTTTTTTTTTACGGACTATCTGGTGGTTCAGCCTGCAATGACTGGGAATAAAATCACAATGTGATAAATATCAACAAGTGAATTGACCGGGAATCGAATTCGGAACTTTCTGCGTCGCAGGCAGTCGCACTACCACTGCGCCACGTCGGCTGTTCTATTACTTATACTGTTGCTATTGAAATAATCATGTCGTTTGAGAAATAGACTTTCAACCGATTTTTGTACAGTCTCTCCCGCTTAGTTATGAACAATCCAAAATGAAAGGTTTCGATTTTTTCAGACTGTAAGTAACATTTTACCTACAGGAATAATTGTTACTTTTCCAGATGCAGTCACATTTACTGAATTGTACACCATAGTTTTTCTGGCTTGTCGGTATCAATCACAAGAAAATAGAAACCTTAAAAAAGAATTGTTCATGAGTTATAGAGAAAGACTGTACTATACTTTACCAAAATAAAAATCTGATTTGCATTCAAGTAAATAGGTAAATAGCTAGCGACCTTGGCTGCTAGCGTGTTTTAAAATCGGAATAGACAAGCAACTACTAATGAAATTGCGTAAACATTCAAACAAAGATATCATCGATTTAAATATTTTATTGTTTACATACATACATATATCCTGCCTATATCCCTTTCGAGGTAAGCACAGCGTAAACGACCGTAACAAACTGCCCTTTACACCACGTCTGACTAAAGTGTGTATCACCATAGAGACAGGTTGTCAGCCTGTCGCCTAAAATTGCAATACACATCAATTGTCAAATCCTTTAGTCGCTTCTTACGACACCCACGGGAAAGGTAAGAAGTGATGCTATTCTAAGCCAGCACCACACGGAACACTACTAATATAATACTAGTAAAAATATGTATAATTCATACAAAGATACAATTGATTTATAGATTTTATTGTTTACACGACAAGTTGAATATTCAACTCAACCCACATCAATAGTATTATCATTACCAATCAACAATAATTTCTCACATTTCCCTATCTAATACAGAAAAAATAGGAAATCTGCGCTCATTTAAAATATATATAAAATTCCCCCTAAACGAAAAAGGTGTAGGGGGAATCATAAAGTAAAGTCCAAACTCGCAAAATAACGAAGTTGATATGACACTGTTTTACATCGCAAAATGTGAGGGCATGCAGTATGTAAAAAGCACATTCCTACCATAACTCGAGTAACGACAAAGGGTAAAACTGCTAAAGCTTATGAGCCCATTTGACATTTTACCGACAGCTGAATTTTGGAATTCGCCGACTTGATGACAGCCCGCTACCCGTCCGACCAGAACCAAATTATCTTGACCCGCTGTCGTCTGCCTCGCCGCCGTCGCGCTTTCTTGGTGGTTTATTGTGGTTTTAATGTTATGAAGTTTATGATGCAGTATGGTACCCAATCTGTATAATCTTTTTAAATAGAACAACTACTACTACTACTACAACCACAACAGTCCACTGCTGGACATGGGTCTCCCCTAATTGGAGGGTATTGCAAGCGGATTGGCTAGCGCAGTGCAAGATGTTCAATTTACAGTGAACGCTACTGCCCATTCCCTGGATGAATATCCCTTAGTCGCATTATACGACACCCGCGGATAGGAATGGGGTGATGCTGTTCTAAGCCGGCACCACATAGCAAGGTAAACAGCAACAGATAGAACAACTATTGTATGATTATTGCACCCTTCATAATCGTAAGTGAGCAGAAGATACTAAATATTAGATAGGTAGTTAATTTCAGGGGTACTAATTAAACAAGCATCTTTTATTAACATTTTGCCTCTAAAAATATAGCACAGCTACCGAATTATTAACATGGCCACAAATAAAGTGCATCTGAATAATACTATCTTCGCCACAAGATAACATAATTATTGGGAGTAAATTTTAATCCCGCCACTCTTCTGGGCAGACAAATTTGCGAGCGCAGTGTACGTAAGGTAAGGTAACATTATCATAGAATAAGTTGCTCTTTTCTATAGCAAATAGCTAATCAAGTGTTGAATAGTGATTTAAATTGCGTGGTGAGACCAATATTAAGGTAAATAGTTAAAAGACATAGGCACTTAAATGAATTCATTTTTATTATTTTAATTCAATATATTATTATGAATCAATAAGTCGCAGAATCATGATAAAATTAGGTTTTTAATCAAAACCAGGCACTAATTTAAGTCAAAGTTATATAAAAGATAAAGTTTATAATCAAATTCTTCCTAGATATTATATAAAATTGCTTTGTTTTCTGACTTTTCATGTTAATTTATAATAAGACATTTTTTTCACAAAACACGTTTTTGTCTTTTTTTCATTGTTTAATTTTAACAATTATACTGAATGCGAAAGGTTTCAAACATCATCGCCCGAAGATGCGAGCAATGACGTTCATATTAGATCCATTGTAACTTACAGCAGACGAGCTTCTCTTGAATAGCATTATTAACCTCTAAGATTCTAACTCAGCCACAATAAACGCGCCTCTCAATAAAACTATTTTAGCTGTCATCATCATCATCATCATTGGCCTCATAAGTCTGTGGCAGACGATTTATTCAGTGTCTTAGGCAAGATTTTTCATGGCTGTATAAGCCGATACGGGAGCGGCATGACTTTCCGCACGCTCTATAAGTGAAGGTGGAATTGGAGACTGGCACATGCATATTTAGATGTCGTTTTTATGCGAGACCGGCGAACCAGGCATCATCATGAGTTTAGCTGTAGCTTTATAAATATAACTCAATCAAAAATATTTCAAATTATTTCTTAGTAATTAACTGTAATCTTCTTTTTTTGAGTGGGACACCGAGTTGTTCAACGATTCGATGAACCTTAGCATAGTTCTGTAACGAGCGCCGTCTACTAAATGCTTACTTTTTAGGGTTTCGTAGTCTACTAGAAACCCTTATAGTTTCGTCAAGTCTTTCTGTCTGTCTGTCTGTCTGTCTGTATGCCGCGCCCTCATATCTTCGTCAGTTTTAGAGCTATCGACATGAAATTTGGTGAGAAGATAGATCGTGTTGACCCAAATATAGCAATATTAAGAAAAAAATATATTAAATGTTTTTTGGACCCCCTCCCATACAAGTGAAAGGGGGGCAAAAAAATTTTTTTTCTTCTGTAATATTGAGTAGGGTATCGTTGAATAGGTCTTTTAAAACTAAGGTGAGGTTTCTTTGACGCAAAGTAATTTAAATGTTTCTGTAACGAGATATTTGCTTTTAAAAAGGGCGTTTTTGACCCATAATTTGTTCCAGCTGTAACTTCTAAAGTATAAACGATAAAAATTTGAAATAAATACGGAATATAGCTTACAATCTGAAGTTACAATGAAAACTATAACGGATATTGTACCTTTAAAGGTTTCAGAAAAAATTGCGTTTTTCTATTTGCGGTTGGTCATCATACTGCTGCTAACAAACCAGCAACAAAATTAAGTTTGTAATGCTGAAAAACCTGATATTTAAACGTTGACTACGAAACCCTATTTGTGGGCGTGTCTGACACGCTCTTGGCCGGTTTTATTTAAGGATAGAATAAATTTTCGGGATATTGTAATACTATACCGAGTGGTGCTAAAATTACAATGGCGAAAACCACGAGTGACTTAAAACCGAAAAAAAAAAACTCCATCTTGAAGAAAGTGATAGAAATATGTTAAGCTTCTTCCACACTTACGATGGCTAAGTGAACCACACGTACGACCGCAACTTAATGCAAATGTACTATGTACTAGCGATGCACTTCTACTAACTAGACTTTGTTCTGCCAGTACTTGGCGACAGCAATGGCATTATCAGTCGCCAAGTTCAGATCTTCTTTACTGTAGGTGACCGGTAACAGAGAGCAAGCCAGTAAATGTGCCAAAGTTTGAGTTGAGTTGCTGTCGGCGAAGCCAAATTTCACCATGTTTTCTCTGCACCGGCTAACCCGAATACGCAATCGGTTGAGCGATTTCCAGGTTTACCACGGTAATTTATGCCCCCGCGGCAGAGTCTCGAACGGTGAAATAAACCCGGATGGAGTTGGGCAACGTGTTTTCCATAACTGCTCCCTTGCCTCTTGCGGAATACTGTCTGTAGAAGCCGTACACCTCAAAAAGCTTCTGCGGCTTTTCAGGCGTTCAGGAGGCATTGAGTAGCTGTGTAGTGAGTGCTGAGGATCAGTTTTTTGTTTGTGTATCTCTTCTGCACAGGCTAATTCTCACCGAACGTCCAGTGGACCAATAGGTACCGCTAGAGAATACAGCATGCTAAGCGGTGTCGGTTTCAGGCAGCCTGTAATATTACGACAAGTCTAATAAGTGAAACATCGACAACACTGCAACTAACGTTTTACACTCTACACGTGTTTCGCTTAACCACTTTCGTTGTTCTAAAAAACTCGTAGCAACGGTGAAGAGGAGACATTCACCTGCTCGTTGAAGATGATTCCAGTACACCCATGTCGTATTATTTCTAATTGTTCCAACACGTTCAGTCTTCGGCCCTGTTACAAGTATGTAAAACTTTATAGGAATGGATGTCCGCTAAACTGTGCCCAGAGTCTGCGAAACATGTGCAGAGTGTAAAACTTATTACGTATTTCGACCTATGTTCCTTGGGGAAAGTTGTTCCTTATCACTAGCCGGTTCTGAGTTTTCGCTATCGGTCATTAGTAAAATTTCATCCTACATTTACAATAACTAGCGCCTAGTTGTTCTCAAAATGGTTCCAGCCCTCAGTAAAAGGTCCTGGAGCAAGATCCAATTTCTAAAACCATATAATAACCACCCGTATTACGTATACTACTCGAATTTGCTTATGTCAGGGGTACCTATGTGTGAATGGGTAAGTATAGTTGAACGTGTGATACAAGCACAATCATTAGCAAACTTGCGAAAATTCAATAGCAGAGCTCCAGGTTAGGAGAAGTCCGCGTTTCCTTGCTCGTATATGCAATTTTGTGATAGATTTTCTTTTGTAGGGTGATGTCCAGGTGAGGGTCTAGAGGTAGACAAAACTTTGATCACTCCTTTTTCTGTCCCGGTGACTCTCGCTTAGCTATGAATGTAGCTCTGGGAGCCAACTTGCAAATCGACCGGTATGTTGGACATAAGGCGCTAAATGTCTCTCTTTCGTACCTCGACAGACGCCGAGAAGTGATTGAATACAGTCCGTTTTAGCACAAATAAAATAAAATAAAATCCGTTTCAGATTTTGTGGTCGTTGTTTTCAAATAGTTTAAATTTCAACGACTGAGGCAGTATTCGACAGCTAGCCAGCCACATCATCATTATCATCATCATCTTCATCAGCCCACATCCACCCATTGTATCTATACCAGCACTCTATTTCGACACTCCTCACGGTCCTGTGCTACTCTTAGCGCTTATAAATTACAGAATGATTGAAGAATTTCCCTATATTTCAAAAAATACCCAGGGGTCAACGTCACGTCAGCTGTTGTCATTTTTTCGCGTGGCGGGAAAAGCACGAGTGACATAGACCCGACCTCGACAAGCGCACAAGCGCTACCAGTGTGCGTTCACTTAGTACTGTGTCTTTTTGTATGGCAATCTTATTGCACGAGTACATGTCGACGCGGTTCGCTGGATGGCGCTATATTTTTTAATTCACATACCAGCTATCCATAACCACTGTTTGTAGTATTTGCAACATTATTAGAATTGCCAGAGTTGTTCCGTTTCTTGCAAAATACTTATGAAAACATAGTATTGAATTCATATCAAATCAACAGTTATTCCAATTAAATATAAATAAATGAAATAAACTGAAACTATTCTGAAATAATGAAAGCTTCCGAATTTGTATGTATTTTTATTATTTGATGCATTTATTGTTTTGACCACACTGCCGCGTGCGTAATGAAACGTTATGATATGACAGTTTCTTTCAATTTCACAAGTTGTTTGCGAATTGTTGTGATTACTGAAATAAAATATTATTAAATGAAATTGTTCGTTTTCGTGAGTTTTTATTAATAGTAACGCTTACGTTTACCGGATCTTGACCTCGACGACTAGAATATAGACCCCAGAATTCGTATTTGGTCTCAGATTGTCGCCGCCTTCTTGTATTGACCCCAGCTAGATTTTTGGATTCCGACACCGCCGCCTTCACAAACTACTTATTTATTTCGTCTGCTTGGACTTGACTAAGTATTTTCCAGAGGAAAATGTCATAAAAAAATGTTGTGTACCCGAATGTAAAGTGTTTGTAAGTATATTTGTGTTTTATTCTAGTTGTCTACACTTCTACACTAGTATTATAAAGAGGAAAGATTTGTATGTTTTTTTGTTTTACTATTTACCGATGCCGTGTGGTGCCGGCAGAGTAGAATAGCACCACCCCCTCTCTTCCCATGGGGGTCGTAAGAGACGACCGAGGGATGAACCCGACCCAAACATTCGGTTAACCTACCACAAAAGAATTCCCAAGGAGGGTTGACGTCTGGTAGGCGGCCAGTAGTACAATTCAGCCAAATCCTTTTGCAACACGATTTTGTGTCAACGAAACGTGTTGCGCCTACCCGAAGTAATTGGGATAAGAGTAGGAAGATGATGATACTATTTACCGATAGATTTAATAATTTTGAATTGCTTCATTCATTATTTCTAGGTGGTGAAGTCCCATTGCACTCATTTCCAAATACCGAAAAGGAACCAGATCAGTTTAAATCTTGGCTTGGCTTGAGGAGATGTCATGAATCAGATGATGCTTTAGATAACCAATTCATTTATAAACGTCGAAGAGTACCTATGCTACAACCACATTGAAGAAAAAATAAAAAATGAATGTAAATTTATGTGTTTTCTTTTCCAAACTTTAATTTACTTTTTAATTAAGCTAGAGTAGGTAGGTGTGTGTAAGCAGCAATGGATAACCAGCAATGTATGCTGAACCGTGCACGGTATTCAGCCACGTCTAATAATACCCCCTTAAAATGTTGCCAAAGCTCTTGGTCGGAGGGCGCTGTACAAAAATGCGGCTGATCTCTCTATACCCCTACAATATATAAGTTACTCTGTGAGCGCTACTAAATCTCTGACTGTCGTTGCACCAATTATATAGGGATTTTTGAATATTTTTAGAATAATTTACAAAATAAAAATAAATAATTATTATTTTACCATTTGATTAAATACATCTTCTCACAACATATGTTTTTTTTCTGAAGTTATACTATAGGATAGTTTTTCATACAGGAGCCATTAAAAATGCAAGATGTTCAGTCAAGATACGGCAGCGAAAACGTAATGTTAAGCTAAATTTATGAATGAAATTGAAAAACGTACATTGGTAATATTGTTTTTAAAGATATTCTCTATTTGTTTGTAAAATCAACATTTTGATACAGTATACCAAAACTTCAAAACTCGCGCTTGATTTGAGCCCTATTTTCAGAATTTTGAGTTTGTTGTCTTAGATTTCCCTTCTTTATTCTATGTTAGCCACTGAAATGTTAATATTTTAGTTGATAATTTTTTAGATAAAGATATGTCTGACTAGATGTATAAGTAATATTTTCTTTTTACTTAACTGTTTACGAGAAACTCTCATGTTTATAAAGGCAATTTTCGGAAATTCCTTTATAGCGGTCTTAAGGCTCTTTGAAATAAATTTTGTAGCTAACTAAATAATACCTGCTTGAAAGTACCTATTTGTATTAAAATTGGCACCATGCCAGCATAAAGTTCAGAGATTACATTAAAATTCTCTGTTCCTGTTATGAAAGGGGAAAGTCCAGTCATTGCCCTTTCCTTCATTATTTACATTGCAAAACAATGATGCAACTAAAACAAAGATGTGCATCATAAATTCATAACAAATATCTGAAATATCCAAAAATTTGAATTCTTTGTGATGTAAGGGACAATGCTTTTGAATCTGAAAGGACGTTTCCTTAGCTAAATATCAGTTTTTTTTGTTGCTTTCTTGCTTTGTGGCATTTGCTTGCACTGTAATTTCGCCAGTGTCATGCTGAAAAGCAAAATAAAAGAAACAGGAAATCTGCATCAGAAAATTCATATGAGCTGTAGTGTATTAAAATTTTAATCATTGTCCCAATTTTTACCATTAATTGCAGAAAAACTTCTTTCCACTACCCCATAATATCAAAGATTACCCTACAGACTTTGAAGCCAATAAACAGATTTAGAAACAATAACAAAGGCTTATATCAAACAAAGAGAAATCATTTTGTTGAACAATGGAATAACTTCAATTTGAATGTTGAACATGATTTGCTATTTTGTTCTGTAAGGAAATATAACACTTAATCATTGTCTTGTCCTTGATGCACAAATAATCAATAGTATCTTGATTCTTCTTGACCTAGACCTAGGTTTAGGTTATTCTGATCAATAGTAAGATACCTTGATAACAAAGCTGTATCATGACAAATAGTTTTGTGATAGTGAAATTTACAACAATGAAACCTCCCGGCCACCCTGGTATTTACGGTATACCAGCACGTTTGGTTAAATTACTTACTTTACTTTCTAAGGCGGGTGTACGGGGAGAATCGACATATACCGTTTTATAAACAAACAAAAAATTTTGGGTGCCTTAGTTCGCTTTTATTAAAGCACCATGGACATTGGGGAATATTGGATGAAAAATTTATAAGAACAAAGAAATTTATTATAAAGAATTAGGTATATAGATACAAATTAGGACATACCTTTTGGTGTATAGTGCTGTGATCATTTTTGACTTCGGAGCACCCAACATGGCGGCAGTCGGGCTGCAGGCAGATCCAGAGGTTGGGTCCGGGACAGCCGCAGTCGAAGCATGTTAGCAACTGTGGTATAAAGAAATTTAAATAAATTTATTTTCTTTCTTTCAAAAGTATAAAATATAGAGAAAATTACAAATGCAATATTTTATATCAAAATTAAAAATGTGTGTTATCATATCACAATACAACAATTTTAAGAGGGATTGTGTTTATAAATTAGATACCTATGTCACAAATTCTTTGGTTTATACTTGTCGTAGATTTATTGTGTGTTAGCATTATTTGTGCACAATTTCCTTGACTAGGAATTAGTGCTTCTTCTTCTTTTCAAGTGGTACACTGAGTTGTCCAATGACCTGATGAACTCGGGTATCAGAGTTTAGTGCTTAAAATGTCGCAGAACTTACAGATACTTAACTATTGTTTTGTAACACCAACACAAGAAAAACAATAATATAAACAATTCAAACAGACTCAGAAGTCTCCAATACTTTAGCAGAATGTTTACTACGCTCAACCATTCAGTCGTAACATAAACAAGTGCATTCCAATAGTGCATACAAGAAGTTAATGTAAACAACGGCTACTAAGTAGGCCACAGTGGACTCAGCTACCAGGCAATCATAGCCAGGCTGTGGTTACGAGCTCGCACGCCACCGCCGCCTCGTTGCACAATGATACCTCCACACTGGAATGCTAATTAACTATTACACTACATGACAACTTGGAGGTTAGGTATCATCAAATTTTACGCGGAACTCACCTCCTTAGACGACCACAAATCCTTTGTTAGGTACTCCGAGACTTTGATCAGGTGCTCACACGTCACTCCTTTATCCATTTCGAAGGATAAACACCACTATTTTGATTATATACACACGAAATTATCTAGACCTTTACTGGGGGGCTAAAGTCTTGTAAATAAAGTACATTTCTATAGGATAGCCGGCCAGGACGAGGGAGATATATTTACACGATGTTTTAGATTAAAATACTGAGGTTTTGGTGAATTCATTTCGGAGTAAATACTATTTTAATTGAATTAGATTACAGAAATTTCCTTCAACACAAAACCTTCCGTGCCGTGACGAGCGAAAAGTCAGATAGGCAGTGTTGCCAGCAAGAAACTAAAAATTCTACCATTATTAGTCGATTAATCGATTCTTCTAAATCGATTTTAGTGATTCTCCAAATTCGGCGTAGCAAGACCGCACTTTTTTAGACGGTTGCGTTTTATTTCCTCGGTTTTGGAGTTTATCAAATAAATAGACAAAGAAAAACGCGCTATGACATTGGACTTCTTTTCTCTGTCTATTATTCCAACTTTAACCTCGATTTTGTAAAAAAAGCGTAACGTCAAATTTATTTCGATTTTGCGTGTTGATATTTTGTTGGCTGTTTTTACAAATAATAATTGATAATATACAAGGAAATTGATAGTAAAATAGCTAAATATCCGATTCCAATCATGACGTCAGCTTCATCGAGCAGTGCGCGTTCACTGTTCGCGGAATCTAAACAGCGCTTAGCCGAGCGAGTTCAAGTGAATATGAATAACATTTCCTCGCTCACTCGCCAAATAATACGTGGCTCTAAGTCTAATGAGGTAAGACACATATCTAGTGTTACAAATACGTGTACAATTTTGACTCAATTGCAGGTTTTTCCAGCTTTTCCCTCTTGGATATATTATGGACTAATTTTCCATAGTTGATCCATTGTAGATTGTAGCACATCATAAAAGTAAGATAATGATATTATCACAAGCAGCCTTTATTATCTTAACTGCATGTGTAGGTATAAGTTAATCCAGGGTTCTACAAAGCCACATTGTTCCTTTATTTGATAACAATTTTTTTATTTACTTTTCAGCTACTCACAAAAGCAACAAGAGATATAGCAGCCTCAGAAACCCACATAGAAAACAGTGAAGAAAACCTGAAGAAAATGCAACTGATCGCTGTCCACATGGGTTATCAGTTCGAGAATATCCACAAATCAGCTATGATGCTTCAGGAGATTGGCGAGAAAGTCAATGCTATGCAGAGATGATAGTAAATAGCATTTTTGTTTGTGATTTTACATACTTGAAGCATGTTCAGCGCTCTCTTATCTGGCCATTTCCTGAGGGAATAAGTATTTTTTTTCATGGCTTTATGCGGGGGTTTGAATAGTGAAAATCCAGTATTGGTTTTAAAGGTAATTTAATACAAGATATAACTGTTTAAAGGTCAAGAAATTAATTATTTGATATTGTTATATCAAATCTTATATCAACTGCCTGCCTGCTCAAGAAGAATAATAATTGTAAAAGAAGAGAAATAAAAAATTCATCTAAATAATAATAATAAATCTTGACAAGAATAGCTAAGTCTGTATTTATGTAAGTATGAGAAATTAATTTCTTTATATCTTGATAATACCTAGGTATTTGCTTTGTAAATGTTGTATGGTTATATTTTAGGTATAATTAGATTGTGTCTTTTCATAAATTAGGTAGCTTAAACAAGTAATTCAAATAATTGTAAGTATGTATCCTATTATTTTATTACAATGCTTTGGTGTAAAGCTTAAGTATTGCTTCTGAAAGCAATATTACTTCGCAATGTAATGTATCTCACTAAACTTGTATAAATTAATAAGAAATTTTAATTTAGCTAAATAGGTACCCACATAAGTAATTTTCATTAAAGTATCAATAGATAATTGGATAGCTTTTCTATATTGTGTAGTTGTCATCTTTATGTTCAGTTCCTGCTTACCATAATTAAATTAAAAGAAGTGATATAAAAAAGGTACTCTTTCTCCTGTCTTAACATTTTCTCCTTTTCTATCATTCATAGCAATATTTCGTTGTGTATTTGCTCTTATATAAACTAAAGGCGCCTTCTTTGCACATATCGAAATTCTCGTAATAATTTACCAGGCGCTATGCAGTGAGAAGTTCATGTCCAGCAGTGGACAGTTGTGGCTGTAATAGTAGTAGTCAACTGATGTGATACATTTTTATACTTGATCTTGGATTTAGTCTGAGTGCTCTTTGTACTTATGTATTTCTGGTATGTCCATTCATGGCACCCGAGATTAACGAGGTAGGCTATACGTGATCGTGCAATTTAATATGTGCGCCCACACTGCCCGAGGCTGCTCGGGTGCTCGCTGCCTCGCGCGGCATACGCTCGTGCGCGGGCGAGCAAAGTTCGGCTCAATTTGGACGCCTAAATAAAACTAATAGGCAAACGTCTGAGGCGCGTTGATTTTGGATCGGCCCGCGCGCGTTCGCCCGAGCACCAGCTGTCTTGCTTCAGAAGAGGCACGTAATTTTTGGTCGTTTGCCTCGCGAGGCAGTAAAGCAGCGAGCAGTCTCGCTTGGTTAGGACGCGCCTATTAGCGTAAAGATATGCATAAAGCCTCCAGCATCCAGCCCATATTCAATTGAGTAGGTAGGTAACTTTCGTTTTTCGGGAGTACATACCTAAGTGTACAACTTGGTGTTGGTACCTAATGGTGAAAACCTGGAAACACAGATGTAGTACCTACATTTGTCTAAATGACGCTTTATTACACGTCCAGTTCCTTCAACAAACATTCTCCAATCAAACTGTATCGCTTTGTTCCTATAGCCCTAAGACAAGCCCCAGTTATCTAATAGCTCGAATAGCACATTGTAGGACATTACTTTCACTAGTCTGTTAGCCTGGTGCCGTGATCGGAGCCACGGTTTCCTGGTACTAAGTCACGCTACCACTTAAGGCCGCTATAGAGCTTTTCACGAAGCCCATACAATTTTCCCTGCCAGACCTCTCGGAGCGTCATTTTGCGAAAAACATGGGGATGTTTGAATATTTTTTACAGTGATATTATGAATAAAAATAAATATATTTTTCTGCAATTAGATTAAGTACATCTTCTTAAATAACATATATATTTTTTAAATCTTTACTACTGTTATTTTTTCATACAGAAGCCGTTATAATGGCGCATTATTTTGCAAAAAATCGTATATAAAAACTTGGTATTATTCTATATTTCTGAACAAAATTGTAAAATGTTCACTGTAGACTTTGTTCTCAAATATATACTCTATTTTTTTGTATAATTGATATTTTTTTACAGTGAACCAAAACTCTAAAACTCACGCTTGATTTGAGGTCTTTTCCTGAATTTTGGTTTTGTCGCTTTAGATATCGCTGTTTGTAACAGGTTTAAAACTAAAATGTTAATATTTACAATGTACATTTTTTAGATGAAGATATGCTTGATTAAATGTTCAAGTAACATATTATTTTTACATAACGGTTTTCGAGAAACTCGCATGTTTATAAAGCCAATATTTGCAAATTTGCTAGAAAAAATTGAATGCGCTCTTAACTCTGTGCTCTCATTTGACAGACGTTCGATAGGTGGGTCGGTAAGTGCAGTGTACGGTTGGATAATAGACGATTGCTAGTGATCTGGGCCCCGATTGCCGATGTGATTCCAGCTTCACTAAATTTTGATTTGTTCTGATTTCTCAATGTCATCATAGTCAGACTATGGACCCACCAGACAAACTAAATGCTCTTGCTTATGCTACATATCTTTCTTAACAAAGTAATGCCTAATACAGTAACTATTCCAAGAGCTTTTGTGTAGGTACTAACAAGGGAAAATATTCGATAAATTGCAACCCTCCTCCATTTATTTGTACAAAACTTCAGAAAACTTGTAAAAAAAAACTGCTGCAGACATTATTTGAATCAGCGACTTTCGCTATCGCAGTATTGGCGCCGCCTCTACCAACTGGGCTATCTAAAAATTGAATACTTACTCATGAAAAGTGATTCAAAATTTGGCATACCTACAAAACTTTTACATTAAAGATCTTCGTAGCTACTTTGTAGTTATGTACCTGTTTCTACACGGCCTCTTTTTCTTCTTCGGGTATCATATCCTACGAAAGTCTGGCGGTCATCATAGCAATTTTCACTTTTTGAACGGCCGCTCGAAATAACTGGTGGTGTGTTCAGAACTCAAGTTTCTTGCTCATTATTTGCAACACTACATGATCTCTACCAAATAATATTACTTATATTTTACACACTTACGAGTACATATCTACCTACCTACCTACCCAAGTCCTAACTACTTACTAAACCTTGAATCTAACTCGGACAATCAGTGCTCAAGGGATTTAAATGGCGTGTACCATTTGACTCTTTTCATTCGATTAACGTTAAACATTTAATGTAATTTAGATCACTCTTTGAGTAATGTTCAGGCCTTGAACTAGTTCTTAACAAAGGTTTGGTAATTTCATAATACTTAGTTAACCTGCGTTAACCATAGTGTAGCGTTATTTAGTACACTTTTTTTAAAGACTTATTAGGTCAGTAGTTAACTACTTGAATTGAAATGTAATTATTTTAATTAGTGACACATAACATAGTACGCTGATCCCCAGGGTTCATCAGGTCGTTGGACGTCTTTGTGACCCACAAGAAAAATAGAAGTAGAAGGTTTTTTTTTACTTTTTACTACCTGGGTCAGATCTGAAGCCCAAAGCTGAGACAGACTATAATAGAGGGACTACTAAGAAGCCTAAAAGGACATTACCGGCTACCCTAACCTACGATGGAATACAGAAAAATGTTTGGTTTGGATCTCCGACGCGGGTAGTTGAGGTACGTACTGGTTTAGACTTTACATTAGACCCTAGTAATGTACCTTAGGAAAAGGTTAATTGTTATCATCAGGAAAAGGAAAAAACCGGCCAAGAGCGTGTCAGACACGCCCACAAATAGGGTTTCGTAGTCAACGTTTAAATATCAGGTTTTTCAGCATTACAAACTTAATTTTGTTGCTGGTTTGTTTGCAGCAGTATGATGACCAACCGCAAATAGAAAAACTCAATTTTTTCTGAAACCTTTAAGGGTACGATATCCGTTATAGTTTTCATTGTAACTTCAGATTGTAAGCTATATTCCATATTTATTTCAAATTTTAAGCGTTTATACTTTAGAAGTTACAGCTGGAACAAATTGTGGGTCAAAAACGCCCTTTTTAAAAGCAAATATCTCGTGACAGAAACATTTTAGTGACTTTGTTTCAAAGAAACCTCACCTTAGTTTTAAAAGACCTATTCAACGATACCCTACTCAATAATGCAGACGAAAAAAAAATTTTTTGCCCCCCTTTCACTTGTATGGGAGGGGGACCAAAAAACATTTAAAATATTTTTTTCTTAACATTTCTATATTTGGGTCAACACGATCTATCTTTTTACCAATTTTCATGTCGATAGCTTTAAAACTGACGAAGATATGAGGGCGCGGCATACAGACAGACAGACAGACAGACAGACAGACATGACGAAACTATAAGGGTTTCTAGTAGACTACGAAACCCTAAAAAGGATTTGTACCTTTGAATACTACTTTGAATACAAGAATTTCCTTTCTAGCGATCATCGATTAAGTGAATATAACTATCAAACTTCGCGTTTCAAACGCCGCCGTCCCAGATCTATCCTTTCGGATGATGATGCTAAAATCACCGTAACCGCTGCTGCAGCCATTGAGAGTAGATCAGACTCCACAAGCTCTTCAACAACCGACGTTCCCACCGTTGGGGGCGCGGAGCTCCCTTTCCTACCAACCCTTTTTTCTTGGGAATTATCGATACCTATGTGCTGGGTAGATTAAGTCCGATCCGTTCTTCCCAAAACAACTGTTAAGCCTCTTAAGCTGTTTGTTTGAACAACGACACAAATCTTCCGGGATAGCTCGTTCCCCACCAAATAGGTGTAGATATGATACCCCCCGGCGGCGGCGCAGAAACTGTAGAAAAAAAGAATTACAATCGAAACTTGAGGTATCGCAATAACTATTATCAAAGAAAATCTATCGAAAGAAAAAACAAATTCAATTTGTAGATATTATTGAGCAAGAAATCCCTCAGAAATGGGTATTACAGCCTCTGACCTCTGCGTTTCACTATCGCCCTGAAAAATTGAAATCTCGAATTTTTTGCAACTTCATAATAACCAAGACGGCTAAAGCAATACTCACTAACCGAGTAATATAAAACAAAGAAATTGCTAAATCTAATTAAATGGCTTTTTCATACAAATTATGTACATCCGTTATGCCGGTGAGAAATACAATGTAACTTTATTAATTTAAACATGTACTTAACCTCTCGGACGGAAGTCGCTATCTTGATGTAAAAATGCAACTTATAAAAATATACAACACGCTAGTTAGAGTGCCAGTGTAGCACCAGGTATACCTTGTTTTGGTCTTATACACTATGTGAATCTTAAAAATAACAATTCGCATAAACAGACTTCTAGCCAACTTCAAAAGAGAGCTTACGTCTCGGATGAGTTTACGTCGATACGACATGGAAACCGTTAAGGAAACGGCGCGCCTACACAGATGGCTCCTCAGTACTAGCGACGATTTTGACGCTTATTGACTTTATCTGGAAATAACCTGAATCTTAGGGGAAGTCAAGGTAACTAAGAAGTTGGTTGCCTCGAACGTCATATTTCTTGGATTTTACTGTTTTGATTGGGTCGTTAAACGATTCGGTGTCCCACACGAAGAGAGAGAGAGAGATTGTTTTGATTTTGATATTCTTATACTTTGAGATTGTTGACAGTAGCAACCCTAGCGATGTAACAAATGACAATCACAAAAATTCTAAATAGGGTCGAGTGAACCTTCTATAAACTCTTTATTTTGTGGTCAATATAGCATTCACTCCATACAAAAGACATCAACGCGACCTCTTGGTCGATTTGGCGCAGTGTTAGTGCGGCTGCCTGCGACGCAGAAGGTTCCCGGTTTGATTCTCGGTGGGTCAGACACAAAGTTGATATTTATCACTTTGTGGATTTGTTCCCAGTCTGTTTGGATATTGCAGGCTGAACCACTTAATTGTTCGAAAAAGAAAGATGGTTCCGTGCTTCGGAGGGCACGTTAAGCCTAGCCGTCGGTCCCGGTTGCTGTCTATGATTACTTAGACGGCGGTCATTCATTACGCAACCATGTCATCAGAGGCCTGCTACTTGTAGCAAGCGATGTGAAACTCTGGCACTATAGTCCGGCTAGTTCGTGCGCGACCTTCCCTAGGGGTGACAGACGTTGGGAGGGGAGATGTCAGCGGGTAGCGGGAGGTGTAGCGGGGAAGGGTGACGCGCGCATCCGCGCTGCACGTCATATTAAAATGACGTGCTTCCTCGCCCCCCGACCATCTGTACCCCGCAGGAAGGTCGTGCACGAAGTTGACAAACTATAGGTTCATCGGGTCGTTGGATGACTCGGTGACCAAATCGAAAAGAAGAAGAACACGAATTCACTCTCACAGGTTATTAATTTGAACTTTATTGATTTGTTTGTCAAGCATTAAGCGCTGGGACTAAGTAAGTTTGTTCTCACAGTAGGTATCTCTGAAATTACTAAACCAATTTTGCAGTTGCCACAGTTTTTTTCATCACTGGTAAAGTAAAGCAATACCCCATGGCGAAGCCCTACAGTTGCTTTGGTAGTAGGTAAGAGTAGTTATCTACTTATCACAAATGGGTATTTGGCAAATTATCGGGATGATATTTTTACTCTTCACATTAATAGTTTTAAGGCTAGATATAATGTTGCTTCTGTAGTCTGGTATATCCTTCATTCCCTTTCAATAAGTACGATTTTCGCGGGTTTACTGTAAAGTCGTGCTGCCATTGTGTCCAATTGCCCGCTCCAATTGTTGATACTTTCGTTTTTTCTGCGACATCCATTATTATTATCGTATTGGGCACGAGGTTACGCAAGTCGCCTTTGACGTTTTGATATAATTTTTAATGCTTCGTATCTCGACAAAGTTACGGTTGCACCCAGGAAACGACGCACAACTCTAGCTAGTATTGTATTCGTCTATTGTTCGCGCGCAAAAACAAGTTGGTGTTATAATTTGTTCGTGACTCTTGGCTGCAGAAGCGGCGGCGCTTGCGCAACTCTCGTTGTAATTATCCACGTCGAAAGTGCGAAATTAGCTCCTCTGTTCTGTACAAACACGCGAAATTACCTCCTCTGGTCTGTACAAACACTCGGCGGTGGGCGGGATTGCGATAAGATGTGGAACACGAAAAAGAAAATATTTAGATTAAATCCAAGCGAATAAAATGCGATGTGGTAATAAAGTGCACAGGAATGCTGAATTATGAATATCACGCATTGCTGTGCTTAATATAGGTACTTCAGTTTCTTAAAGTACCTACTTACCTATACAGTTGGGAGTTAAACACTTATTGTATTAATTAATACTAATGGTAATTATAAGCATGACGAGAGGCTCAGCTCAACAAAAAAATCTTGAGTCAATGCAGGGTTGCTCGGAAGAGACAGCTCAAAGCGTTTAGACCGCCTTTGCTTAAATCGTTTGTGTTTGTTTTTCTATATCTAATATTATGTTAAGCAACAAAGTGTCGATTGACGATACTAATTCTATGTGAAGATACGCGAATCTTACTAATAAAGTGTTGCGTCACTGTCCTACTGTACGTGCGTACACATAGTACCTACTTGTTGGTATTTACGATATTTAGTTACAGCTTAGTGTTACAGAGAGCAGTCTTCGCGACGTCATAGATTATTGAATGAAACTTTACAACAGAACTTTTCTCGCGACTGACTATTCCTTTAAGCGTATCGGGTAGCGGGTCTGTGTATGGTGTATGTATACCCATGGCTTCCAGATACAGAGAATTCTATGTGAAATTTATTATTATTATTATTATTTATATTAGCTTACAGTGTCGCACTGTGATAAGCGCAAAAAAAATATCAATTTCTGGTGGCCCACCCTTATACGTGATCTGACCTGCTTTCAATACTCTTAGTTGCGGTAATTGTTAATTAAATATAACGCATAATAAGATAAGTCACATATAGAGATGACGAAGACATTGCGTTAGTATGTGTCTCGTTTTGATAACGACATTATTATGAATCATCCTGAATAATCAAAGTATTGCAAAAGTAATGTCGGTTATCTAATAAAAGATGACCGCTGGTATGGCATGACATGGTTTCGTAACAAGTTTGTCTCATTGTGATGTGAAAGAAAGAAAAAGAACAACGTTATCGTCTAAAGTCAATAGGTAAGTAAAAAAAATAGTCATGTTAACTTACATTTACAGGGGGTTAGATTTGCAAGTTGTGACAAGAAAAGGTTTTAATTTTACCCATTTTACCCTTAGTCAGCCAGTCAGTTTTACAGAGAGGACACTTACTAGCTCGCGAGCTTTCCGTTCACTATTGTATAGTCTTTGCTTTGCTCTGTGGCCATAGTATTGCCATTTACATACATACATACATACATCACGCCTTTATCCCTACGTCGTCAACGACCGTAAAAGTACGGTCGTTATCGCCACGTCTGACACATATTTGAGGGCCGTTTTAGCTATTGTCGTGTATCGCTATAGTGACAGGTTCTCAGCCTGTCGCCTAAAATTGCAAATTTGCCATTTGCCTCTAATTAAAGACACAGCGGCGCGCTGAGCGCGTTTACAGATGGCTCACTCAGTACTAGCGACGATGTGGTCGCTTACTGACGTTTACTAGAATGAACTGGAATCTCAGAGGTACTCAAGTTAACTAAGAAGATGGTTGCTACGAACGTCATATTTTTTGCATTCATATCGGCTCGGAATCACATTTCGATAAATAGTATTTCGTCCTCGTATTGAATCTAGCAACCCTGGCTATGTAACAAGTGACAATCGCGAAAATCCTAAATAGGGTTGAGTGATCCCTCTGTAAACTCTCTATTTTATGGTATTGCAAAGTTCCCATGGCCGTTCGTGTCCCGGAAGAGAGGCACTGAGGAGCTATGTCGAAATGCAACCGTACCGTGCCGAGTCGCAACTCGAGATAAGCCACTAAAGCTTTATGGCACGCACTAATATGCCACTGGTGCATAGCTAATGGCGTAGCCAGTAGCAAATGGCAATACTCGGATCTGGGTGAAGATAGGGATGGTTTGTGGTTGTGATGCTTCTAAAGTATTCCTTGTGATGCCAGCTTTGAATCCCATATCTTTCCCTTGGGTGTCGTAAGAAGCGACTTAGGGATTTAAAAGCTTGTGTAGGTATTGCAACTTTAGGCGACAGGCTGACAACCTGTCACTATGGTGATACATCTATAGACTTTTTTGCAGCCGTTTACACGGTGTCTACCCTGTAGGGGTGATATATGAAATGATGAAATATGAATGAGCGTGTTAAATGAAATGGGCGAAGATACTGATGGTTTGTGATTGTGAAGCTTTTAAAGTCTTCCTTATTGTATTTGTAGTTTGGACATCTACTTGACTCTGCTATTGCGGTTTAATATGATACCTCTAAACATTTCGATGTTTACTGCTTGGCATGGGCCTCCCCTGTATTAGGGGTGTTTGCCGTAACTTAACTCGAGGTGGTGTAGTTATTTTTCACTTTGAACACTGCTGCCCATTTCTTCGATATATTTTTTCGTAAACTTGGGGTGATGCTATTTCCAGGCCTTTCGTAGAGTGGAGTGGAAAACCTGACGTTGCAAAAAATCACCAACCTCCTCTATTTAATTTTAGTATAAGTTTTAGTAATAATTCAACACAGTTCCGTATATTCCACTCTGTATTCTTTCTCCCCCCTCTCCCACTTTACCCCAGCTGTTTTATTAAATTGAATTACTTAAGCAGTACTTTTAAATTAAAATGTAATTATTTGTAACCTCCATAACAATTTTGTCCTCAATACAAATGCTGCGTAAGCATCCAATGATCATAACACAGGCCTCATTCGAGTGCTTAGCTTGATCATTGGTTGTAAACATTTTGTACATATTTAGCATAATTTTATTTAAGTTGAACTCTATGTTATAATCTTGTACTCTTGTTATTCTTTGATCTAAATAAAATTCTTATTCTTCTTATTCTTATTTCACGTCACGATTTCAGTGCGTCACGAAATAAGGTCGTTTTTATGCCCAAAGTGCCAAAAGTGTGACATAGCGTCGCGATTGAGGTTGACCCTACTGCAATTACATCACAAAGCCCTTACTTTAATGCCCACTTGTCGACACCGTACTGGCCACGATTCTGAGGAACATTTTTAACCGACGAAAAAACAAAAGAAGAAGAAGTGGTTCTCAATTCGTCTTGAACTTTTATTTTTTTACACAGCAAATTCTTATGTCTTGTAAAATGTGTACTGGGGAATCTAGAGCTCCCATTTACCTACTTTCCTACGTAACGTTTTATCTACCACGCATTTTAACATAATCCCTTACACTGGGTATGACGTGTTCATATGGTGTAGCGAAAACATTGCAGGCATGATCAGAGCATGAAACTGAAAAACTTTTACTATGGAGCCTATATTGTAAACTTCCCTGCTGGTAGTAAAACGAAAAAAATGGGTTCGCATAGAAAGTTAGCCATCAATTCGGGAATTTCGTTCAATAGAGCGATTTTTTTTTGTATCGAGTAACAAATTAGCCAGAGAAATATTTTGCAGAATCGAGGTGTCATCCCACGATTACTTGCCCGCAACGTTGGCCTATTCTGTGATAATGTTGGCCCAACACTGGGTTAAGGTCGGCGCACAATAGGTACTTAGCCCTACGTGCTGTCAACGGACCGACTTGGGTTTTATGTTGACGAATTGTTGGTTGTTCAAAGAGGTTTGAAGTTATCTAAAATTAACGGTCCTGACATGAATTCGTTCTGAGATCTTTTCCTAATAACGGATCGATTGCTTAGCTTGCTTGATGCTTTCGAGTCGGTTAAAATGATACGTCGATGTCTTGTACTGGGTGAAATTTTACTAGTGTCCCATAGCGAAAACTCAGAACCGGCTTGTGTTAAGGAATAACTTTCCCAACTTTCCCCAAGACATAGGTAGAAATATGAAAAAAAATTGGAGCTCCTATACAAAATTGCAGATCAGCTTAATTTTAGCTAGTGTGGGTGGTACAATTCTATTAACCTATTTAGACCTATGTTCCTCGGGAAAAGTTGTTACTTATCTATCACTATCCGGTTCTGAGTTTTCGCTATCGGTCACTAGTAAAATTTCACTTAATCTCATTCAACTACCTGCATAAAGGACCATAAATTGGCAACCCATCAACATCAAATGTGTTGCTAATACGTAGGTAATACCTACCTACAGTAAACCGACACTATGTTGCACATTTTTGCAAATGCATCATACAAGGAAGTGTCGTTGCAATAATTTATCGCAAATATGAATGATGCGCATATAGTAAGTGCCTCGTTATAATAATGTCGTATAACCTTCACCTCAGTCATGTCTAGGTTAAGGTTATGCCTGAGAACAGCGTACGTGCGTAGAGTATTCGTAAAGTTATATTATTATTGTAAGAAAATATTGGTTTTCTGCAAAGTAAGTGTTTTAAGAACGCGTAGTAGGTACGTAGTTCTTTACTAATTAGCAATTTGTAGATTTTGTACATACATACAAATAATAGGTAGATGTGTATGATAGGACGCAGTACAAAAATAATTAGCTGATCTTAAATTTTATATGGGATGGGAGGTCCTAGAACGTTCTCCTTGTTTCAGCTTACGTTGAAGTTTTGATTCAGAGAGGGTTTAAAAATGGAGAGAAAGAGAGAAAGAGAGAGAGAGAGCTACTCGCTCTTATAAAAATTGTAAACTCTCAGTGACATTGGTATAATCAACGTATCCATTACCTATTTACAACTCCAATAAAAAGTCACATCAATAATCATACTCTTCATGAATGAAACGTGTGTTAATCATCCAGCTAGCCGTGTAATTATAATAATTAAAGCCCGACGTGCCGTACAGTGGACAAATAATGGTCGCTTCCTCAACGCTTCCGGTGCTTCGGGCCGGACATTATACCTCGTCTTTATAATTATAATATTCTAGCAAAGAACTGTTATCTGTGGACGCAGCATTAATTTTGAACTAGTACTAGGTGCTACTACTACTATAACTGTTACAAAAGTCCACTGCTGGACATGGGCTTCCCCCTATAACGGGAGTATTGGCCATACTCACCACGCTTGGCAGGCGGATTGGCGAGCGCAGTAGAAGATGTTGTATTTACAGAGAACGCTGCTGCCTATTTCCTGAATTCACCCGTTAGTCGGTTTTTACGACACCCACGCGTACCATGGGGTGACGCTATTCTAAGCCGGCTGCACACGGCAACATTTTGAACAATTCAATTTATTTTATTTATATATTGAACTTTATGCACGAAAAATGTAGGTAAACGGGCGGACTTAACGCCGGATATCTATCTCCCAGTCTAACTTAGGGCATGTGAAAAATGCAATATTATGCGACTTTACCTAGTGGGGGAGTCCCATGTTGTAGCTGTAATGGTATATGTTATGGTAATTGTAGTGGTGGAAAGTGCGGACTATGCTGTTTGTATGATGACAGATCAGAAAAGTTTGGTTCTACTCTACCCGGGCGTTGATGACTCAGTCTACCTTTGATTTATTGAAGATGCTTGTTCACAGATCATCCCTGAAAATACATTGCTTGCGCGTTTCAGGCACTTCGTGTTGATGTAATTTCGTCTACAGCGGCATCTAGTGTTGCGGGCTTGTAGTTTCTTCTTGTATCGCGTAGAGCACAAATATCCAGGCGGCCACATAACTCCATAGATTTTTTGAACGAAGCCGCGTCTATTGATGATAGGTCTTTTCTTTAATCCATGTCATCACACAATCAATTTACATTTCATTTATGTCATTAAATACTTAGCTTTGTTCAATGGTGACATTTGCCTTCGTCATTGAAGAGATACGGAAAGGAGACTATCATAAAGATGATAGCCTGAAGGGATTTTGAGATTATGACAAGTTGATCGCTGAATCTGTATTTTGTTCTTTTTAACTTCTGGGATAAATGAGTTCTTGAGTGGAGAGACACAGATTTTGCGTGTGTTTCTCGCATAGATAATATAGGATGTTCATGAATAAACAGGGTTCGAAAATATCCGATATTTATAATAAATATCAAAATATCCGATATATATCCAATTAATCGGATATATATCCATATTTTGATATTTATCGGATATATATCAATCAGTCTAAAATCTTCTAAAGTAATGTATTGATTTTGACGTTAAACACAAAAAAAATGGTAAGAAAATTAATCTGTGACACTTAATTATATGATAGTATATTTTTAAATGAAAATGGTATAGAAAGTACCGTATTTATTAACCAGTTAAGCAAACACATAAAGCGGGTGGACAATGGTGGACACGTGCATACCTAAATTTAATAATTTGACCATCGTATAATGAGCCCGCACGCAGGAAATGCTCTTCCAAATAAACCATTTACCGTCCACACCAAATAAAATATTAAATGTATTAAATCTACGAGTCTATCTAAATAAATATAAAAAAAAAAAAAAAAGATAACTTTAATATTTATAAAATATAACATAAGCAAAAATAAAAACAGATAAATACATTAAAAAATTATTTATCTACTCTACATCATACTAATTGGTTTCATTCTAATGCATGAGAAAAGTGGTGTTTTAAAATTAATTAGAGATATTCATTGGTGGCGTACTTGGCGAGTTCTTTTTTAGTCTAATTGACCCTAAATTTTCACTAATCCTTGACGAAAAACGCGTGATATATATCCAAAAAATAAATATCATAATATCACGCGATATATATCCTTGATATATATCACTTGATATTTATTAAGGAGTAAATATCGTGATATATATCCGATAAATATCAATGATATATATCAAGTGATATATATCTTCGAACCCTGTGAATAAATCACAAGTGACGATGATCATCCTACTCTTGGGTTGGTAGGATATTCCAAATTAAGTGATTCTAAGTAACAGGTATTAAACGTAAGGACCTTCGATTACGAACCGACACTGAGTCGTCCAACGACCTGATGAATCCTGGTGTTAGAGTTTTACAACCGCCTACTATAAGTAGCAGGCCTCTGATCCGTGACCCCCTTAGTGACCCCACTGTTTAGGCCGCTAGACCTCGGAGGCAATCCTCAAAGTAGCTAAGCCTTGTTGGGCAGGATCATCGAGAATAGAACCTGGGACTTCCAGATCCCGATAACAACATACTAACAGACTAGTCAACATAAAGCTCCTAAATGGGGAACTCCACGGCCCAGGGGCACCACCACAGCGTGACGGTCCTGAATAGAACCTGGGACCACCAGATTGCGTCCCACAGCTCAAACTACATTAGTGACCTGACCTGTAGTATACTAGTTTATATCGTCAACCTGACAGACACAATAGTCCACTGCTGGACATGGGTTTCCGCTGGTATAAGATATTGTAATACTCTCCACGCTTCTTAAGCGGATTGGCAAGCGCAGTGCAAGATGTTGTATTCACAGGGAACGCTGCTGCCCATTACCTGGAATTATCCCTAAAATGAAATGGGGTGATGCTATTATTCTCTGGCACTAGTTTACATAAAGTTCCCAAAACCTGTCACAACCTCGGAATGGGGAACTCCACGGCTCAGTGGCGCCACCACAGCGTGACGAATAAGTGGAGCGTGGGGTGAAGTAACTCTTGTAGGGCGGGTTCTTATGTGTTCAATAGGTGGCGCAGAGCTAGTAAATTTCCAGAGGGAACTTTGTGGATAAAGTGTGAAGGCATGAAAAACTAGTCTCCATCAGATTGTGTCGCAAAAAGAGTGTGGGGTGAAGTAACTGTTGTAGGGCGGGTTCTTATGTGTTCAATAGGTGGCGCAGAGCTAGTAAATTTGCAGAGGGAACTTTGTGGATAAAAAGTGAAGGCATGAAAACTCGTCTCACTGGTATTGTGTTGAGAGTGGAGCGTGGGATGAAGTACTTCTTGTATGGTTGGTGGGTTCTTATGTGTTCAATGGGTGGCTCAGGGCAGGGATATTTGCAGAGGGACTCTTGTGAATAAAAGTTATAGAAATGCTTCTTTGTTTTCGTGTGGGATACCGAGTCGTTCAACGACCCAATGAACCCTGGTGTCACAGTTTTTCAACCGCCTACTGCTGTCGCCTAGAAATACTATCAGCAAATATTAGAGGCAAGAAAAACTGGTCCTAATCGGATTTTTATGCAATTTGACTGCTATCAGATCCAGTTTAATAATACGTGAGGTTCATAAAATGTTTTTATCTAAAATTTTCTAAATTATGCTTGCACAAATCAGCATTTACTTAAATACAGACGAACCATGTGCCCGTACAAAAAACAGAAAGCAAGGATTATTGAATGAGCAACAAAATATTTTGCTGCGGTTTTGGATGTTGTGCTTAGCTAGTGTTTCGTTTCAAGGCGCGGGCATGTCGAATTCGTGTCTGTTTTCAGCAGTCTTCAGCGTAGCTTCTCTTCGGTTGTCCGTAGAGTCCCTTCTGAAACATTCTTTACTCTTTGATTGCATCATATCAGGTTACTGGTCAACTGTGTGAAGTCTTCGATTGTTGATTGGTTCTTAGTAACAGTAAGTAGTAAGTAATTGGTGTATGTAATCGTGTCGTGTAGGTTATTATGTCAGATCAGTGGCCGACTTGGATAATTTACTACAAATAGCAACATTTTACAAATGGACGGCTAAGTTCTCAAGTTTAACAAAATTAGACAAATGTCTGTATTGTAAAAAAAACAAGAAATGAAGGGCTAGGCACTGTGCTAGGGCTGAACGTAGTATAGTATAGCAGTAGTTCATCATAAGTTGCATCTATTAGGCACAAAACCTTTGTATCCGCCATTTATGAGTTGGTAGTATGGATAAGTAGTACCTATATCTATCTATTTCAGTCTATTGCAGTCCACTGCTGGACGTAGGCCTCCCCCAGGGAATGCCATAAGGCACGATCTCCCGTTTTTGTCGCCTTTTTTAGTCATCGGTCCTATAGTAGTACCTATGGTAGGTATTTGTACTATCAATAGAGTTTAAATTTCAAAGGCAGGTAAGTTAAGGAAACTAATATAAGATTTTTTCATCCTCCAGTTATTAGACTGGAGGTGCTGCTGACAGTAGCTAACATAAGTAGCTAACGATTTTTTCACTGGTTTCATTCATGGGATGACGGTTCCTTTTGTTTGTGGGGAGGCTTCCGGCATTTACATTTGGTTCTAAAATATCTGAATATTTCCGCCACCATATTTGGCATAATTAGGTTCAGAAGAACAAAACGCATAATTAATCTTTACCTATATGGAGTCGCATTCACACAGGACAAAAAAACATTGTGTAAAGTACTGGGTAGTCAGACTAGTATAGCAGGCAAGTATCTCAAATCTTACGTGCGTAAAGACGTAAAGAACTCAATTTTCATGTCATCACCTGCCTGCCCTTGTCCCGAATCGGTAGGGGTCGGCGCAACATGTTTTGTTAGAGCACAAAATCATGTAGCAAAAGAATTTGGCAATGTTTACTGCACGTCGCATTTTACGAAACACCCTGAGTGGACTGGGGGTGGCAGTATTGGCAGTGGCTGCTACCAAAAGGCATTTCTATTTTCACGTTTTTAATATAATCAAATCTCTCACTGATATTCTAACAGATCAGTGCTTTAACAAAATTATGCTGTTTTTCTTTTGCTTATTCCAGAGAATGTTAGACATATAGTCCAAGCCATGAAAGGAGATTCGCAGCCAATGAATGAACTTTACGAGGGTATGCAAAATAGTGTATCGAAGAGTGTGATTCCATATGCTGAAAAAGATTTGGCGGCTCTCCGGCTGTTTGTAGATATGTATATCTCTGCAAGCAGCTTGCTTAGTCCGATCCGTTCTTCCCAAAACAATTGTTTATATTTAAACAACACACAATTACTTCCGAGTGAGCTCCTGCTCCCCATCAAAAAGTTAGGTGTGCGTAGGTTTGAAAGCCGCGGGGTCAAAAAAATTGGGGGCTCCTGAGGCAATCGGGTAAAAAATGAGCGGCTGGTAAATAATTTGTCAAAAACATATCCAGTAGAATCGAAGCCACAGGGAATAATGGTGGTATATTGTATGAGACACAAATAATAGGCTTGGACCAGGAAACATTTGCATGTTATGACAACTATTGATGATAAACTCTGAATAGGTCTACGGTAATTACTTATTACTATTATATATTATTAATAAGATAAATAGATAATGTACAGATGACACTGAAGCAATTTGCTATAAGGAAGAGACTTGTTATAGTGATTGTAATATAATTATTTAAGATAATAAATAATATAAATAAATAATGTTATAAATAACTGATCGATTGTCGAAAGGAACTTATGATTGCAGGAAAAGAGTTTCCAATAATAGCTTTTTGTAATAATCATGGTTATATTCTTGATTCTAGATTGGACCAGAGGTTTTTTACGAATCAGAAACAGAGTTAAAGATGGCCAACCAGAAACCTAGAAAAATACACTAGGATTCCTTCACAACCATGGAACACAGTAAGCTCTTTGGCACGAGACTCTATTGAGAAAATTTTCCACCTCAGGCTGGATTTGCATCCTTCGCCATCTGTACTGGCAACGCATCTACCACCTGAGCTACAGCCGTTCATTCCAAGCCCGCGAATTGGTAGGGCTCCATCTAATGGGATAGAAGATGAAACCCTACCACGCTGGTTCAAATACAGCCTGCGGTGGAAAATTTTGCACGTTTTACAAAAATTGTATACCTAACGTGACCTAACACAAAAAGTTTCCTATAGGGTATTCACTCCAACGACCTTTATAACTTTAAAATCAAGGCCCTGCTACAGTTTTAATATATTTACTTTAATGTACACCTTTGAAATGTCAGTTGTCTTGTTTCAGAGTGCATAATACATCAATTATGGTAGCAGATTACATAAAATGTACAATATTGAGTTCATTGCGTGCGATCGCAGGTAAGAGGTGGGTAAAGTGTAGCACACGTAATGCATTGGAGACGGAGAGGTAGTCACGTAAAAAGGTGTACAATATACGGGGTGTAAGCGGTGTGATGAAAACTTGATGAAAACAATGCAGGCGTGATCAGACCATGAAACTGAATAACTTTCCCCATGGAACACATGGTGATAAACAAAAAAAAATTACTTCCCATACAAAGTCAGTCAGCTGATCGTGAATTTTGTATGGGATGTCGAAATTTTTTTCTTTTACCACCATTTGTTTTATGGGGGAAAGTTGTTTAGTTTTATGGTTTTTGTTACACCGTCCTTTACACTCTGTATACAGCAAAATTCATGAAGGTTGGTGAGTGAGTTTAGTATTATTTACATACCAAATCCTGCAGTAGGTATAGTTTCTGTTTCATCGGCCCAGCGATTGACATTTAGATAACAGCTCAAGACAGACATCTGGCGACTTCTGGCGTTGGAGGCCAAAATGATTGTTTGAAAGAAAATGTTTAAGTTAACATATCGCTGTAAATAAAGAGGTATGGCAAGCAAGTTACAAATGCTGGTCCCTGGTTGTAGTCATGGAGGAAGTTTAATAGGTATTATCATTGTAGGTAAATGCATGTCCGGATTAAAAAAAGCAGCGGTTGGAACCGCTGCTGGACAAGCCGTTATAGTACGGTCGTTTAAATAGGACATAATTTTGACAGCTGTCAAACCCATACTAGAAGGCGTGTCATTAAAAAAATGGACCTTATGTCAGCATTAACAGGATTTTGACAGCTGCCAAATATGGCCTATTCGAACACCGGTACTATAGTTGACGTTTTCTCTATAGATCGTATAGCTTTTTCCGTAACCAGCTCTCGATCTAACTCCCCAGTATGCAAAGTGGGTCGATCGATACGATTCGTCTCACCGAGTAATTTTATAACTCACACACAACTCACGCAAGTTTCAGTTCCTACTTTGTGAGTTTACTTGAGTTGATTGGAGAATGTATGAAACTAGTTTTTCAGGCGACCCATTTAATACATATATCACGCCTATATTCCTAGCGGGGTAGGCAGAACGTAAACGGGTCACAAAAGTTTGAGTGTCATTTAATAACTAATTAAAAAGTAGGTATATTTTCATGGCTTTTCAAAAGAAGGCTCCGTGTTTCGGAGGGCACGCTTAACCGTCGGTCCTGGTTAATAATTTAACTTAAACGGCGTTTGTTACGCAAATATTTCGAAGGTCTGCTACAAAATGTAAGCGGCGGTTGAAAAACTGTGACACCAGGGTTTATCGGGTCGTTGGACGACCCTGTGTCCCACACTACATGAAAGGAGAGAGATATTACGCCTAGGAAATCCCCAAGATGCTTGAACAAATCTATTGATAGTTAGCCGTGTGGTGCCGGCCTAGAATAACATCACCCCATATATTTATTCCCGTGGGAGTCGTACGAAGCACCTACAGATTTGAGAGTAGATGTGTATTAACAATTTTAGGCAACAGGCTGATAACCTGTCACTATGATGATACACAGTCTTCTGTATGACTCTCAAACTTTTGTCAGACGTGGTATAAATGACCGCTTTTACAGCCTGTTACGCTCTGCCTACCCCGCAAGGGATAAAGGCGTGCTAAATGTGTGTAGTTTCTATAAACTCCATTACGCTTAAGCAATCTACAACATGCTTGAACGAATCTATTGATAATTAGCCATACAAGGCGGGTATTGGTTTTCAATAAGTGCACAAAAAACTTAGTTAACTTAAAACAAAGGAATGCCGCCTCCTACTTACTTCACGCCTTGACACAAAGAACGGTTTAATGTGCAACGTTAGCGAAACTAGCGCCGATGATTGAATAAATATAAGTCATGCATCGAAAAACCAAATCATGAATGTTGCAAAAATGACTGGATACAAATTGTTTCTTACATAAATTATTTTGTAAATCGATAAATTATACACAAAATATTGCAGTGCAGGCATTCAAATATTTTTTAGACGTGGTGATAAGGAGCCTTTTACAGCCGTTTTGCTCTCCTTACTCCACAAAGCATAAAGGCGTGATCGATGTACCTACGTAAGGTGTAAATTTTTGGCATTTTCCAATTTGTGTATCGTGTGTGTGCAAATGGTCACGAAAAGTTTGTTGGTTCTAAATCTTATTTTAAATTGTTTGTTGATGCAAGATGCAAATGCATTACTTTTTCCTGTTTATGGGCGTTACTAGCACGATGTTTCACGCTATCTAATTATGATTCGTGAGTTGATTGCTGTTTCCGAACCACGCTTAGAATGTTTAAATTTGCTAATTTATAAAATCTGCACGTGACTACACGTGATACAATACACTTGCGTAAAGATCAGTCATGAAATTTCGGTTTGCTTGCAAGTTTGCAACAATGAAAGCAAAATTTTCTTAAATCTTCTAATTTTAAAATTCCGCACTATTTTTCCGCATAATAAGAAGCGCCTGAACAGATAGTGGTCTTCTTGACTCCTGACTCACGAGATGAAAACACTTTTGTGTCCTTTTATATGGGAATAAATAATAATGATTCTTGTGTAGGTTAGATACTATAGAAACACAAGTTTTGACCTTTTTACATCAAAAATAAAAGTAATTTGAAGTAGATTAGAAGAAAATGAACTTTGATCCCGTTGATGTCTTTTGTACTCGAGAAAGGTCGAATACTGCAAATGTTTTTGCTCTAAGGAATGATATTAATTGATGTTAAGTAAGAGTAGGTAAGTAGCTTTATGATGCCGGTTTGCTATTCCACCGGTATCATAGACGTGAGCATGCTCATATAGAAAACCTAAAATAAATAATACGGACATCCTTCAACTCCACACTTAGCTGCAGCTAGAAGGTCCCTTTCTCCCATTTCGTCACACAAAAACCCTCAAACGGCTTCCATCCAACGCGGATATCCAGCTCTGCATCTGCATCCTTCGCTCAGCAGCCAGAAGGTCCAGTACCAATCCCTCTCCCCCACTCCACGGCTTGCGCTTGCGCAGACCAACCGCCAGTCGCTTCGCCGCCGCCGCGCCGCCGCTACGCGCGCACAAGTTTCCAAAGGAAAAATCGTCGCGCGTAAAAACCCTTTTACATACAACAAATTTTAAACAAAGCTCCCGTGCTCTGTGATGGATTATGTGCATGGCTGTTAAGTGTACAAGAGTGTTTTCGAGCAGTCCCGGCCCGCCTTCCCTTCGCTAAATTTTTAAACGTAAGTTTGTACAAAGTTTTGCCAAGTTGGGGTTAAGTAATCGTTATGTCTTGAGTAATCGAATCGGTCGGTGCGAAATTCTCTAATGTTAATTGGTCTTTTGTGTAAGTTTTGTGCTGTTGTGAATAACGAATCGATTTCGGCGATTGCAAAAGTTAGTTTCGACTTTGCAAAATGTGCCAACACAAAAATACATAAATATGTAAAATGAGGTCACAAGAATTCGCATATGATATGACAAAGCGGCGTCAGAAGAAAAAATAACTTTTATTTTTAATTGTGTAATGGTTTATGCAACGGATTTGGGTTTTGAAACTGAAAGTGTTGCGAAACGCTGCGCGCGCGTCGCCCGCGGCCGGCTGATCTATAGATCTTTGTATATCACAGCCCATTGTATCTAGTTTACTGTTGCCATTCGTCATGTCTTTGCGGACAATATTTTCTAACACATGCATAAATGGCAAAAAATAATGTATTTTGTTATAGTTTCTCTTTCATAAGTCTCATAGGTAAAGGCATATTTTCCAACACATGTAAACAAGTATAAATGGCGTACTTGGCAATAACTTTACGTATTTTGTTATACCTAGTTTCTCTTTCACAAGTCTCATAGGTAAAGGATGTTTCAAAAATATCTTTTGTTATAAGATTAGATGTAATGTTTCTGAAACAATTGAATTATTGAATCACAGCTTTATTCTATCGATTAGTAGTTCACCAAAGTAGCTCATTAATCTATTATAGGAGTAACGGAAAGGGTATAACAAGCCGAAAGGAGGTCAAGGTACTCATGAAACTGAACAACTTTCCCCATGGAACATAGGTCGAAATATGAAAAAAAAATTTGGACCTCCCATACAAAATCGCCGATCAGCTAATTGATTTACTATGGGAGGTCCAAATTTTTTTTTCGTATTTCGTCCCATGTTCCTTGGGGAAAGTTGTTCAGTTTCATGAGTACCTTGACCTCCTTTCGGCTTGTTATACCCTTTCCGTTACTCCCGGTATTATGTCACATTAACATAATAACACCAGACAATAGGCAGTCCTCTGCTGGACTCAGGCCTCCTCCAGGGTACGTTAGAAGGTACGATCTCCCTTTACCACCAACCAGTCACTACCAGCCGCCTCTAAGTACTGCAGGAGTCAAAGATTTTTTTTTCGATAGGTGCCTCAATATATTCAACAAAATTAACATATCTTTTCAATATTTTAATACTTATTATAAACTTGTCTTGTGTTTATATTCAAATCAATCAATTCTTATAATAAATCGACAGCTTATCAAGTCGACCTCAAACATATACAGTAGGTAAATAATTATTTCGTTACTTAAGAGCAAACTACCTACTTTGCTCACTAGTTGTATAAACACTAATCGAACTACGATTAACCATTAAATAACTAGGTGGATCCTAAACATTACATACATTAATCGTTGTTCTAATTTCCCTAGAATTAATTAAAGATTAATTACTATACAGAGTCTTACAAAATTAGTTTTAAACACTTTTGCGTGCAGATTTCTAGGCCATAACGAATGTGTAGGTCAATTGTGTAATTGCACATATTTTTCTCAAATTGTTGAACACGCATGCATATCAAATTTCAATTTAATTATTGTTTTTTATAGTTGTATTTTTTGAATAACTTCAGAAATCTTAGGTCATCTTATAATTATAATCTGTCAAACACACTGCTGCTATCGCTAGATGCACACTGCACAACTCAGAAATATTTTTATATCGTGATACGTTCCTAAACTAACTAACCAACACCGCTGACTCAGCGACTGAAAGAGGATCTTGGACTCAGAAACGAGCTCTCTCCACTGATCGCTAAACACTTTTGAAAAATCGGGACACAAACTTTTTTGTGATTTGGCGACAGTTTCGCAGACGGTGCTTCTTCAGCCTCCAAAAGTCAGTGATCTGAAAACATATAATGAAATATAGGTACCTTACATTATCTAATCCACTCCTCAGTGTGTAAACCTTTTCATAGGGCGCACAAAATGGTCAAAGAATTTCATAAAACAGACAGATTTGGTTACAGAACACCTTGTATAAATCAGGAACCCCTACTATTCTTTTCTGCTCTACTGACTCCTGCACTAACATAGGTATTGTTATTCAGCAACGGTAACCTTTTCGTGTTATGAGTTATGGGTTAGAATTTTTCAGTCCCAGTACTTTCAGTGTCAATTTAAATTGGAATACAATAACAATAATTTTGTCTACGACTGATTTTATTAAATCAATAAAGGTGCTCTTGCTTTGCGTGTTGGTAACAATATTTGCCGACATTTTGTATTTTTTTCGTTATTGACATTCTGACTGACAAATTCCAATCTAAATGTTAGCAGCCAAATATTGATATATAGGTGGTGTGAGGGCACCACCATCAGCTAGATTTGACATTCGCGAGGAACGCTCGTTGCTTCCCGGTTGAATATTTGCAGAAAAAGTGCTCCCACACTGCATCTTCAGCTATAGTACAGGCATTCGAATAGGCCATATTTGACAGCATTCAGGCCCATACTAGTATAAATGTCAACAAAAAGAAATAGACCTTATGTCATAGCATTAACATGATTTTGACAGCTGTCAAATATGGCCTATTCGAATGCCGGTACTACAGATTTGACATTCGCAAGGAACGAGCGGTGTAGGTAGCTCGTCGGTTGCCAAACCAGCCGCGCCGCTCGCCGGAATCGAACTTTGAACTTATAGATGGAAAGGCTGGGTTTTCACTCGAAGGCCATGCGGTGTCTACAGGCTGCTGTCGGTGAAGGCAATAAGAATTATTACTTACTAGCTGCCCGTCAGCGGTTTCACCCGCTGCAACCTATTATTCCGCGGGAAAAAAGCATTACTCGCCAAGAGATGTCGCTGTTAGTTTTCGGCGCTTTAAAACGCGAATCGGCTCGGTCACGCCACCTTTGCAAAAATATTGGAATATGCGTGATCCCGTAGGAATAAGACATTTTTCCGTGGTAAATAGTAGCCTATGTGTTATTCTAGATACTTTTCTATATTTGTGCAAAATTTCATGTCAATCTAATCAGCCGTTTTACCGTGATGTCGTAACAAACACACACACAAACATCCGCCTTTATAATATTAGTAGGATTAGTAGGATAGAATGCACAAGCTACACAGAGGAGACGTGAGACGTTTCTTTCATCCTTCATGTGGAACACCGTGTCGTTCAACGACCCGATGAACCCTGGTGTCAGTTTTTCAACCGCCTACTGCACGTAGCAGGCCTCTAATATGGTTGTGTAACGACCGCCATCATAAACAGCAACCGGGACCGACGGCTTAACGTGCCCATCCGAAACACGGAACCATCTTGCTTTTCGGACAATCAGGTGGTTCAGCCTGCAATGTCCTAACCAGACTGGGAACAAATTCACAAAGTGATAAATATCAACTTTGTGAGTGACCCCATCGGGAATTGAACCCGGAACCTTCTGCGTGGCAGGCAGTTGTACTAACCACTGCGCCACATCGGCTGTCAAATTGTGAGACGTGCGGTATCGCGATGCTTGAAACCGTTTGCATATAAAAATGTTACATGCGTGAGACGCGCGTCGCATCGATGACGGCTGACGATCACTTGTCTGACAGATGTCATCTTACGCGTCACGTCTCCTTCATGGAGCTTGCGCCTTAAAAACTAATCCTGAACTGCAGGAGAGACGCATTCTGGTTGCATTTTTAAATTGATTGCGTTTTATGAAATTCTATAGATTAATCAGTTATACCTAGATTGTTCGCGGCTGAAAAAATTTGAGAGTTTTCATTATGAGTGTGAGTTATTATTTCATACCATAAATGAAAAATGTTGACGTATTTTTGCATCTCTGAGCTATAGTTTTCAACATACAACCTATGTTAAAATGAGCAGAGGAACATTTTTATTATTTTAAAGGATCGCAATCGTACAATGCCATTGACGCGTGATGGTGACGTTTTATACCCAGTCGTATATCAACAAAACTGGGCAAAAACTTGCTAATTTTCACAACTCACATCTTCCATTATACCTAACTCACATTGAATATGGAAATTTTAGCAAAAAACTTGTCTGCTACTATGTCTATGGTGCCAAAACACTTTGATGTAGGTATGTACCTATGTATTACTTGCTTTGTTGATTGACCATACCATATCCCACCGCAGTATAATATCACACAGATAAATCTTCGTAGGTATAAAAATGTTGATGATGATAATCCAAAAACATTCATACACACATCACAATTTTATCCTTTACGGGGTAGGCAGAGCTCCGGCGTCCACAAACGTATAGTCGATAGAAAAACACAGGATCTAGTGTTAAGATTAATGGAAAGATTTAAATGGCACAAACTCGCATTGAAGTAAAAACCCAACCATTAAAACGACTTAAAATATTGTTTAACAAAAATAAGAAGGAAATACTTGTGAGACATCCTGTATTCTTAAGCTGTGACTTGTTTAAATATTGTCAACGTCAAGCCGGGCGCTATCCGGATTCGTTTGTTTGATAATACACCTTATATCACACGTTATAGGGCACAAAACAAGTTATTCGAACTTGAAGTGTATTTTTGTCTAAAACCAGTATCATTTTGTCATTTGGTTTGTATAAAAATTAATTCACGTTTTATTTTATTGGCGTGTTGACCGCTCTTGTAAGGGTCAGGAGATGGCAGTTTTTAAAACGAAATTAATACTAGCATCTCTATTTATTTTTAGAATTTAGTGTGTCTGGGATGTCTATTTTGTCGTTAGGATATGGCTACCCTAACATTTTCGCATCGGGTCGTAATAGAGGTAGGTACAAAAAATTTATACAAAGATTCAATAGATATTTCAAGCTGATCTAACATAAGTACAGTTTAAATTAAGAACCTCGCGCTTCGAAGTCAGTTAAAAATCAATGTTAATATCGATCGATATTCTACGCCCTTTGTCCATTTACATACAAGATCACCTTACACTGCATAGCTCTATATCCACTCTGTGTACTTGTTATATTGTATTGTATTTACGTAGGAACTAATTAAATTCATTAAATTAATCTATTAATATTTTGGCATAACAACTTTTGTTTAGTTTTGACCTCTATTTGACATTCGAGTAAGCAATAGAGTCGATAATTTAAGAAGATAAGATTTATTTAAGAGACTCCAACTTCTAAAGAATTCATATCCTGACTACTATATAAAGGACTCGTGTCTTCAAAAAGACATCTAAATTTTTTTTTATTTTACGGTTTTAAGTTGGATCTTTACTTAGTTAGGGTGATAGTAACAGTGGCAACTGTAGTCAACGGTAACCCACATTAATCAACATTTTTGACTTGCGTCAAACCCGACGTACTTATTTGCTGACAAACTGCTATTACTATTGACGAAAACTATTGCTAATATGCAGTATGGGAGCACCCGGGAATCATATAACCTTTTGCATACAAGGTGTAAAAAATATTTTAAAAGGTGTGTTTGTGGTATTTTTTACCATAGTTTTTACCTACTTTCCAATAAATTCAATGAGAAGTCTTATTTTGTTTCATCATATCTCTGTTCCAATTCTTAACCAATTTTGGCGGTGAATCTTTTCAGTTGGTCGCTATGCAGTGTTTAGCATATGCCGACCTTTCGGCCAGGTCTTGCCCAAGAGATACCACAAATTAACCTACAAGCCATTGCTAAAACATCTTAACGTGTGCTTAGATTTATTGCAATCTGTTGCATCAATTGCAGATTTGGTATGAATATCGTATCACATGCATCAGGGTCGAATCAGACTGAGCATCTACAAATACTTATAAATGTAAATGTAGTTATCTGTCATTGCTTGTTTTCCAAAAAAGGGTTCGGTCATGAAACAGTGCCAAATCCCAAATCCTTTTACTACATAATTTTGTGTTCTAACAAATTTTAATATTCTAAAATATGCATACCGAATGTTCGGCCGAAGTTCGAATTCGGTCAAATCCACATTCGGCCCATCACTAATATTTTGTGATTTGGGATTAGGGCAGGCTGATGATGATGATTGCTTGTAGCCGAACGCATAAAGAAACATTTGCTACTTTGGTTTGGCAATTTGTCGTTTTGCGACTTTGACAATCCGGCATATTGCCATTCTGATACTCCGCCATTCCGGATTCACCATCTTCTTCCAAACAATAATATTTTTAAAATGCAGAACAAGTGGGACCTAGGGACCTATAATGTGCTCACTTGTTCCACCGTAGAACTAGTGGGAAAAAATATTCCCACGTCTTCTATCATAGAAGGACGCCTGTGAACAAAGATAAACTATCGGCAACTTCTGTTGTGACGTATCATTGGGTCCAGCATTGCGTTGTGACAAATTTCAAATTTCTTGAAATATACACAGGAAGCCTAGTTTCGTCACAGCGCTAGTGATCCAGTTCAATAACTAAGGTACATCGGGGGTGTAAGGCCCCCAGTCTTCGAAGGCCCAAACTCAGAAAACCGTTTAAAATACGTTCGGTTGGCGCCAAATTCATAGCAAGCGTAAAATGAACCAATAGGAAAGCAGGGACGCGAGAGCGGGCCACGTGCGGCCGCTATTTTGCCAGTGACGGCTGGTTGTTCGGTGACCTCGGGCACGGTCAGTGTTTTTGCTATTTTGCGCTCCCACTAAACAGTAGTTTTCAAAAAGTTATTACTGCAATTTATTATTATATTATTGTTGAATGTGTTTATTTATTTATCATTCCATTGATATTCGTGTAGGTATGTCTGGTTTTAACGCTATTTTATTCATAAATTGTGAAAACGGGTTGCAAGGTCCCGATCGGTTAGGAAGGCCCCACAGGGTTGTTGCTTGGGCCTTACAAGCCCTGTTGGGGCCTCTCTACACTGTTGCTGTCTTATAAGGCCCATAAATTTTTGGAATTTAAATTAACTTTACATCCACTTATGTTATTAATAAAAATAAATTTTGGCACCACATTTTTATTTTGGGCCTTGCAACCCGCAATCGGGGCTATCCAAGCCAAATACCGGTAATAAGGCCCAATGTATGAAAAATGAAAATCAAGTAATTTTAAAAATTTATACCTTTTTCTAAGCTAAACAAAAGTACTTTTTGGATAAATGGCAATTTTTTTGCACTTAGCTCCTGAAATTTCGATTGCCAGGCTGTTTTCTTCCTCACTGAGAAAGTGAAGTCTTTTTGGAAAATATTAATGATTTCACAATTTTTTGCTTTTATTTAGGTTCAATAATATGTAAACATTCATATAAGTGTACCTTTTTTTGTAATTAACGCTTAGTTTAACTCCAAACGTAATAAAATTGGCAGGGGCCTTATAACACATGCCCAGTTTAGGAAGGCCAAAAATCGATGTTTTGAAAAATGATCAAAATTGTAACTTTTTATTGTCAAAACCATAAAAAAATCATATAGGTCAATTAATAGTAAATTTTGCTATACGTTGCTAACGTTGTTTTACCTGAGGGTGATAAAATAAAGGTTTTATTTCGGTTCGTTGTTAGATGGGCCTTATTACCCGGGTCTACCTTATAACTCGCTTGTTTCCGTCGGTGTGCGCGCGCCTACGGCCTCGCGAAGTCACTCAGTGTTGCCTAACCACATATCATAACAACAGCCTATACCTATCAGTCCACTGCTGGATGTGTCATGTCGTGACGTGACTTGTCGTAGGCCTCCCCCAGATTACGCCACACGATCTCCCGTATTCGCCATCCAGCCTATACCAACCACCCGCTGCGTCTTTACAGATGGCTCACTCGAATCAGTATTAGCGACGTTTTTTACGCTTACTGAAATTATCTGGAATCTCAAAGGAACTTATGGTAACAAAGAAGTTGGTCGCCACGAACGTCATATTTCTTGCATTGAAATCGGTTCAGAACAGAATCATATTACGGTCTTGTAGCAGTATCCTCACATTGAATGTAGCAACCCTGGCTGTATAACAAGTGACAATGGCGAAAATCCTAAATACCTAGGGTCAAGTAATCTTTCTGTGTACTCTCTATTTTTTGGTCCAACGCTGCACTTGCCACGCCGTGACCTTTACTTGTTTCGACACCATCCAATCATAATTAGGAGTAGCTGACCGGTAAAAGGTTAGTCAATGGAATGTCTTGTAATATAATATATGATTACACACATAAATACACGCAGTAAAACGAATGTTAGATATTTTTAAGGAGTTTTAGTGCGGGCATTTAAATCGCAGTCACTGATTTTAGAAACGTTAGAAAATCTTAATAAAATCGGCCTTCTAATATTTGTTAGACGTAGCTATAGCGCACGTAGTTTTACGCTCTGCCTACCCCGCACGGGATGTAGGTGTAATGTGTGTTGCATTTTTTCTTATCAAAAAAGATCTTATTTCAAAACCAAAAAGCATAAATTATCTTCTTGAAGAACGAGAAGAAAAAAACTGTCAGTGTCATAACAAGACTGCAACTGAACGCATGCAATATCTGATTTCTTGTTTATTTTCATAAAGTTTAGCGTGTATTATGCAAGTTTTGAAAGTGCTGTGTCGAGTGAAAAATGACCACAACTTGTGCTAATGTAAGGTAAGTCTTAGAGCCCTATCACACGAGCGGTTTGCGATCGGATGCGAAGCGGAGCAGCGGACTGGACGCCAGTTGGATGCGCCGAGAAATTATAGCGGAGGCGCAGCGGTTTTGCAACGTTTTTAATACAAATATTTGACTCTCTCGATGGCGCAGTGGATAGTACCCCTGCCTTCTACGCTGAGGGTCGTGGGTTCGATTTCCACCGGACTCAAATATTTGTAAAGTCAATTTTCAGATATTTGTGTTTAGTCTGGGTGTTTTCTATGTATATTTACAAAATATATTTATTTACAAAAAATTTATAAGTATTAAATCAGATGTATAGTTCACATAGTACAAGCTTTGTTTACTTTGGGGCATGATGGTGCTGTGTGCCTCCTCCATATTTATCTATGCTGCACATCTGCCGCACGTCCGCGACGAATTCACTGCGTATCCGTCGGGCGCCCGCTCTACTCCGCATTCGCTCGCAAACCGCTTGTGTGATAAGATTCTAACAGTTATTGTAAAACGATATTTTTGTAAAGTGAGTGGGCTAAAGTGGAGGTCAAACATTGTAAATCGTAGTTGCTTGTGCTTTGTGCACTCAATAGGTAATTTTAGTATTATACCACTGTTTTGTAATAGTATTGGGATAGAGTAGTGTTTTTCGTAGACGCTTACGTTATAAATTCGGTTCAATATTTGTGTTTTGAGCGTGGAATCGGCACTTGAAACAAATCAAAACCAATATTCAATTCTATACAGAATACACTGTATTTTTTATTTTGAAGAGACAAATCTCAAAGAGAGAGACAGATTTTCCGAGACGTATCGGTGAAGGTAAATAATCTTCTATTGTGCAAGATCACAGATAGGGTAACTTCATCAAAGATCACGAATATTGCAAATATTAGCTCAGACCGCGCTGACATACATACATACATACACACACGTGATATAAGCACGATTGAAGACAGACCCGACGTACAGACAGGGTTGTAACTTTAGTAACAAATAAATAGATTTTTCTGTAATCGATTAATAATTAATCTAGTTAACAAATAAAAAGCGATTAAAAATAACTCGATTTTATCCAAAGAAAACATCGACTTTTTTACGTAAGGGTAATTTGTGGCTTAAATAATTTGCCACCGAAACAAAATGCTACAAGGGACCTATGTAACAAGGGAATACATTTCGTGTATTGTAATTGATGTTACATTATTTTAAGAGCTAAAATACGTAGGTACCTAATTCATTTGTTGGTGCATATGCGTGCCGTAAAAAATGTAATGCCGTAATGTGTGCAAATTTTCGTGCCTACTCGGAAAAATGATTAATTGAACTTGTATAATTGATTATTAAAAATAATATTTTTGAATAATAAAAAACATAGTTTTTTCAATAATCGATTATTTTTCACATCCCTAGTACAGACACCATAACCAGTTTCTATGTGCAAATAGTCAAATATCGAATTAGCATTTTTGGCGCAATACCGGCGGAAAACTAGGCAAAACGTTCATCTGGTTTGTTGACAGATTGACTAGTTTATTGGTGTAAAATGCCTAGAAAGAGATTTGTGACCGTAACATATGAATTTTTTAAGCGTCCGTTACATAACTTAATGGGTTTTAAGTTAATGATTTCAAGGTTGTAGATTTGCATTTAGCAACGTTGCACATTCACTGAAATTTTTCGCATTTGTGGCATTTTTGAATGACATTGTGCTACTCGAGTTCCATATAAAAACGCCCGCCATTTTAAAAACAAATATCAAGAACAATATTTACATGGATGATCTTTTCGGCGTAGCGATCGTAGCAGTTATTCCCTAGAAAATGCTACGGAATTGCTACGACGCGGCGGCGCGGCGGCACGGCGGCATAATCTTTATAATTATTTTTTCAAAGTGGTTGTTTCATTTCTTTGGAAATATTTTTACCAATAGATAATTTCCTTGTTTTATAATAATTTAATACATCAAGCTGGTTCATACATAACACTATCATATTACTATTACGAAACATTATTCACAATGTACCTATTATCGGTAGAGAATCAACTGTTATCACCATCATGTTATCATGTTCGTGCGTGGTACGCGAGCCACGCGAGCAAAGCGGGGTAAGATCACGTTTTGTAGATTCAAGGATTAAAGTATAGAGTGAGTCTTACCAGATATGAACAGTTGGCTCGGGTGCGAACACAGTCTCTCTGTACATCAGGAGCAAAATTATCGAACTTCTGTATTTGTCATAAGTATTGATAGTATCCATATAAGTTTTGCTTACGCCAGGCACAACGAAACGCTCCGTAGCAATACAAGCACTTTTTTGGACAACTTGCAAAATTTTCTATTTCGGGCAGGATTTATACTTGCTCTATACCTCGCTCTCTCTTTCTCTCTCTCTCTCTCTCTCCCTCTCTCTCTCTCTCTCTCTCTCTCTCTCTCTCTCTCTCTCTCTCTGAGATTAAACGCTTTGACTGCCCTCTGCAGGGTTATGACGGAATCTTTAAATACTTTCTTCAAGGTAGTTGAGGCCTTAGTTTGAAAGGGCAGGGTGAGATAGTTAACGAAACACCAATAACATAATTGCAGTAAATTACTGATGTGATTTTAATAGCTGTATTTTTTTATGATATGAGATAAAGTTATGTGGAGGTTTTGAACCCTTAGGACCGGTATGCTACCAGTCCCGCTATGTTACCTTTTTCGAATACGTCAAAAATTGAAATCATACAATTTTCTGGAAAAATGTTTGTTGATAGTTAATTTATAGTTTAAGCTACGAATTTTCATGCATTACAATCCCAATAAAATATTTATCACTTTGTGAATTTGTTCATGGTCTGGTTGGGATATTGCAGGCTAAAACCACCTGATTTTCCGAATATTGCAAATTGAAAGATGGTTCCGTACTCCGGAGATAGGTTGCTGTATATGTTAACTTAGACGGTGGTCGTTACACAACCATGTTAAAAGCCTGCTTCTTGTAGTAGACGGTTAAAAACTCTGACACCAGAGTATAACAGGTAGTTAAATGGCTTCGAAGTAGATCTGGATAACGAAAACCAACTCATACCTACTCGTCAAACATTTATTCCTTAGATAATATGTATTTTTTTTTTCAATTTTTATATTCTGATATTTTGGATACAGACAACGATATGCAGAACATGATACATATTTTTATACCTTACATAAACTGCACCCAATACCCCAAATATCCGAAGCGAAAGGTGCATCCTTCACCTCTCACCTACAAGACACAAGCGCATCAACATTCTCTACTCCTCTTGATGTTTGTATCGAGTACATTGAAAGCTTCCAGTAGATCGGTCACTTCAGACCTGCTAGTGGTCATGGCAGGTCGAAAGAGACCGATAGTTTTGATTAACTCCTCTTGATGTTTATGCTGAGTACATTGAAGGCATTCCAGTGGATCGGTCACTTCAGGCCTGCTGATTGGCACGGCAGGTCGTATGAGACCGATGGTTTTATCAAACTCTCCAAATCAGTAGGGGTTGGCGCAACATGATTTTTTAGAACACGCAATCAGTAGCAAATGGATTTTTCTATGTTTTATGAGCGGCCGCCTGACTGACGTCAACCCTCTTTGGAAATGTTGTAATATGTAGGTATCACCGCCACCATTCGGTCCACCATAGTCGACAGTTATTCAACGAGGTCAAAAACTCTACGCTGACTTTTACGAAACACCCTGAGTGGCCTAGGGGTGGCAGTATTCTTAGCCGGTACCACACGGCCAGTTTTTTAACCAAGCAGCAATGTATAACAAACACTTGCTCTTGCGTTCAAGCCTCGGATGAGGTCCATCTTCACATTCTCCCACAGAAGCGATTGCGAAAAATATATCACTTAGTGTCAGGCCATACCTAATGAATGTTCGTCGCGGGATTTTCAACTTGTCACACTATAATACTGTATGGTTTTAGACACGATAGGTCTGTCCCCAAGCATTTTCATATTTTCAGTGAGCTACCTACACAACTTTTGAAAGGTTGTCTGACTGATTTCACTTAAGCATAAACAGTAGAGCAAGAGGCTGCAGATTTAATATTACTTATATTATAACATAACATAACATAAAGTAGCTTGCTTGTCGTGTGCACAGTCTCTCCATGACCTGATACCTCCGTCACCATTCCATCTCCGGTGCACGAGACGCCGGTTGGGATTCCACCCTTATATCGTAGACATCCCGCAAATTCGCACAAAGCGCTTCGCTTCTACATTTTTAATGCGAACTGCTAAGGAGTGGAACTCCCTGCCTGCGGATCTGTTTCCGGAACGTTATAACCTAGGCCTTTTCAAGGCGAGAGTGAATAGGCATTATCTGGGCGAGCATGTTCCATCATCGTCTGCATCGTCACTTAACATCAGGTGAGATTGCGGACAAATGCTTACCCATTATTTATAAAAAAAAAAACAAAAGAAAAAACATTTTTTGAAGTCCAGTGCAAAAATGCCGACTTTTTCCATCATTGTGTGAAAATGGCTGTCTGGTTAAACGTGTCAATGCGTCAGATCTAGCCCATACCAGACCATACTACAGTCAAGAGTAACCCGTCATAAAAAGAGAAGCATTGAAACATTTTCGTGCAGAATCTTCCGTGGTGGATATTACCACCGGTGTGGCTCGACACTTGTTACGTAACATCTTGTGTATGAGAACGTTATGTCCTTTGTTTGTAGTCTAGTATCTAGATCTAGAATTAAAAACACATTTTAGGAGCTAATGATAGAGTCGAGTGATGGAATAGATTTATTTATTTCGTTTTGTGCCAAACTTTTTGACTTTTGATTTTGTGTGGTAACATTCATCTATTTGTTGAATAATAAGTTGCAATCGAAAATTATGCAATCTAATTAGGTATGTTTTTTATAGTAAGATTCAGGGAGACCCATTTCCGATAATGGAATGTTGTGGCTGTTGTAGTATTCAGTACCTATAAGTAGATGGTCTGGATGCCTACCACAAAAGTTGGAGGTTGCCAGGGACATTCAAACATTGGTTACTAAAATATAAGCAATGGTAAAAATCATGGATATCTGGGATAACGAGTGTAACATTAACAGCAGTAAAATTCCGTAGCTGAAGGTTATAATCCAGATTTCATATTACTACCGTAACGATGCAACCTGAACTTTATTCATTTCGAAAGGAAGGATGATGTCCGAGTCATACCTAGTTACGAAAGATGTAGTTATATTGTAACACAGGCCATCTTCCCACGGCAAGTGGTTATTATTTATGATTTGATTGTATTTCACAGCTCGATATAATTCAATCGCTGTCAACATAGTTTAATAACTAGAAGTGTATTCTACTAAATACCTATGTTTAGTACCAAATGTTAAAAAAGTCGTCGGGTCTGAAAGTAGTAGTCCATGAAACAAAATTTACTTCTCCACATGAATTCAGAAGTCCCTACTCCAACCATAAAAAAAACGTAAACGTAGATAATCCTCTTTCAGTAGTTGGGCAAAAAAAGGCGCTATTCTTTCTGTCTGTGTACCTAGTCCAAGTACTCAGTGCCTTGTTTAAGTATTGTACACTCATCCATCATCTACAGTATAGCAGTGGACTATTATGGCCTTATCCCTTGCGTCTCTCCTTTTGGAAGTATCTGCCATATTTACTTGCCATGCATATCTCTTCTCACATTCCCATAAAATTACTTCCTAAGCTTAGCCGCCGGCAAGATTACAAATCGTTAGCTGGTTGACTTTCCTAATATTAATTACTTACATCGTTTGCACCACGTTTTCTGCATTAGCAGACTCGCAGCCGTGATTGCAAGAATTCTTTATTGAATAATTTGTACTTTGTTCATCACAACTTAGCATATCACGAGATGCCTTTTTAAGACCATCAATTATCCACTGAACTTTGTATTGCAGATGACTTATTTATTGTTGTGCCTTATCTTGATTTAAGTTTGTATTGTGTGTTATCTTGGACATTTCTTGGTGGACAATTATGTGGCGAGGATCGTGTGGCGATAAAACATGAGTGAATAAGTGTTTTGCAACAGTCTTGATAAGAGGAGACTGGTTTATATTCGTCATCACTAAGTTTTGTATATATCATTTAAATGCTTTTTTATTAAGTAAGTATACCTTGAAGTTTACGCTATTAGCTATTTCATCCACAAAGTTCTAGAGCTGAATGTAGTTACTTAATATCTACTTTATGTACCTACTTCATAACACAGTAGAGCAATAATCTTTGAAAACTTGTTTTTAATACATTCTTCACTGTCTGAAGTGCACTGTATAAGTGCGCATAAGGTCTTAAAAAGGGTTTCTCTGTAAACTTCTATGAAACGTCTATCAAAAAGGTTCCACCTTCACAGGTGGCCATAACAAAATAGGCAGTTAACGACAACCTTTTCTGCATCCTTGGCGTTGGCCAGTATTGCCAAAGCAGTAACAGCTAACCTTGTCCAAACTGCACGTACTAATGACAGTGCGCACCGTGCGCGTCCGGCGACGTTTCCGTCGCTTCCATGCGCGTGCGCGTGCGTGTTTCCTAAGACCACGTCGAGCGATTGAAAGAAGTCTTAGTTTGTGTGTTGTTTTAGCAATAAATAGGTGGCTATTTATTTAGTTTTGATTCTGAGAAAGCAACCGGGATCGACGGATTATTGTTCTTCGAAGTACCTATCTACCATAACTTAGGTCTTCTTATCTTCGTTCTAAGGGACAATCAGTTTCAGTAGGTACTGCGTTGCAGGCCTGCTACTTGTAGTAGGCGGTTGAAAAACTTTGACACCAGGGTTTATCGGGTCGTTGGATGACTTGGTATCCCACCCGAAGAAGAAAAAGGTCATTCTTCGATTGATGAAAGTTACAAATTCTGGTAACACCGTGCCTCGATAAGTTACGGGTAGTTGCACACGCCGTTGCGCAGCCGCGGCGCCGCACGGTCCGGTGCGTGCGAGCAGCCCGGCTTCGCGGAATCCGATTATAATCGCAATATTAAATTATTGGATATTTTCGGCTAAGTAGGTAAGCTGTTGTCATTGCGTTACTCATTGTTGTGGACGCGTAGATAGTTGTAATAAAAGTCAAAGAGCCGTGAAACGCATTGCAAGATTTATTGTCAAAATATTTGAAAGGGTTGAGAACGGTACGAGTACTTTTGGCAATAGTGGCGTGATAAAAGATTTACAGAACATAATCTTTGTAGGTAATACCTACGTAAAAACACGCTAAGAAAACCTTTACTAAAACATCTCTGACAAAGGCTACTTTTTACCCCTTTAGGCACATAAATTCACTTTCTCGAAATTCCTACTTCTCGAAATGTTTAATTTCGCAAAATGTATACTTTCCCAAAACGTCTACACATGAAAATACATTATCCCCATGGGAAAACGGTGTGCAGCAGATAAAACTGCTTGGCAGGTCGTTAGTTATCTATGAAACCCTGCGTTTTACTTACAACCAAGAAGTAAGTAAGTAGCACGAAATACCAACGTACATAGTGACTGACTGGCTGGCCTATAGGAAATGTCCACACCAATTATTTAGCAAAATAAATTGAAAAAATTAATCCGACTCCTAACTGGAAAACAAGTAAGAGAATAAAGATTACAGGACTGAAAACGTGGTATGACTCTTCTAAGTTGTAATAGCAAAATGATTTAGGTGACATGAATGGTCAGATATTTAGACAATAAATTATAAGTAAAAAACATTTTTAAAACAAGCTTTTATTTGGATGCGCTAAAAAGCATAAAATAATCTATTTACTAAAACTTTTACTTGTTACTTATAATGGCATTAAATCTACGTCTTCATAATTTATACGATATAAAAGCTTGTCGCGAGATTTAGGGTGAGAATCCACCAGAGCTGTGCGAGGTAGCGAGGCGGTGAGCGAGGAAAAAATCCACCAATAGAATCACTTCATTTTCCTAGCCTCGCTCAGCTCAGCTCTGGTGGAATAGGGTTGAGTGAAGCGAGGCCATTCTACATACAAAACAAGCGAGAAATGTGTGCGAGGAATGTGTTGCGAGGAATGTGTAGCGAGGAATGCGTTGCGAGGAATGCGTTGCGAGAAATGTGTTGCGAGGTTTCCACTACATCGCATTCCCCCCGCTCACACATTTCACAGCTTCGCAACGCATCCTCGCTCCGCACATTAATGCGCATTTTCACAGCTCCGCTACGCATCCTCGTACGGCACATTTTACTCGCACAGCTTTGGTGGAAACCCCTACACATTTCCACAGCACAGCTACGCATCCTCGTACGACACATTTTCCTCGCACAGCTCTGGTGGATTATCACCCTTAAGTAGGTACTCGTGTGGTGTTAGGTTAAAAGTTTGTTCAAGATCATTTACACTGGTTACCTAATTTATTTATTAACAGGATAAACAGGTTAAATCTCGCGACAAGCTTTTATATCGTATAAATTATGAAGACGTAGATTTAATGCCATTATAAGTAACAAGTAAAAGTTTTAGTAAATAGATTATTTTATGCTTTTTAGCGCATCCAAATAAAAGCTTGTTTTAAAAATGTTTTTTACTTATTAATTTATTTTTTACTTTTTAGTAATCTCTGGAAAACAAATCTGTTATGCCATAGTTGATAATGTACGTTGTGCGATAGAACCTACCTACTTATTGCATTCACGAACCTAATAGGTATAAATTGTCAAAATTCTTCATTGACAGTGCCATGAACAGAAGACTAAAAACCCCAACACAATAACCACTCAAATCTAAAAATCTTGCAAAGCGACGTCATTTAGCTCACACTAGTATTTACCTGTAATTTTTCTGTATTTGTCACCCACTTAGTAAGAAAACATAATAAACTTAATACGCCATCTAATCTTTAGTTCGCCATATCAGGTTTTGTTATGATTATGAGTGACGTAAACGTCACTTTATTTTTCGAGTTATTCTGAAAAATTCCTTTCATTTGACATCCATATTGTAAAAAAAGCATAAAAATGATATTCTGTCATCTTAAGAAGTCAACAATAGTTAATTTAGAATGACGTCAACTTATAATTCGAATAGGTAATTCTCAGCAATACCTTTCATCTGACACTCATATTGTAAATTATCTTAAAAGGCCATCTTTAGATGTCCGCCATATTATTTTCTGAATTGTACTCAGCAAGACCTTTCATTTGACACCCATATTGTAGGAGTGCGTCAAAAATTACTTGTCGGCCATCTTGGATATTCCGCCATGATAGATTTAGAATGACGTCATATAACTAGCCATGCATTGTCATCCGAACTAAACGTGTATACAAAATTTCAGCTCAATCGGTTGAAGATATCTGCTTCTAAATTGAGTTGCAAGATTTGCCCCGAACAAACATTTTTACATACTTACATACTTACATACATACACTGCAAGTTAAATAAAAGCTTTTAAAAATTGATTTGAATGGTTCAATTCTTAATCTCTTTTTTTGCAATCGGCTAAAAAGTAAATCAAATAGCGTGCTAAGAGCGACATATCTACCAAATTCCGCCATACCGACACAAGTTTAGATGATCATACACTGCAAGATACGTCACGAGTAAGCAAGCAACGAAAAGATTTATAATCAATAGGATATTGTTTCAGGAAGGCATGTCTACTTGTTGTACTTTCTTTTTTTAATCTGCTTTTATAACCATTGCTGGTGTATAGTCTATATTGGGAGTAAGTGCCATATTCACCTTTTGCCTTTTGCTGGGCAAGCGAATTTTTGAACTTAGTGCAAAGCAAACGGATGCATTTACAAGGACAGCTGCTGCCTGTCTCCTGGATTCATCCTTTAGTCCTGAAAAAGGCAGACACAGACAGTAAGTAATGGTTTAAATTTAAGCAAATTTCATGGACTAGTTATCGGCTAGGTATTTAGAACTTAGTAACGTGAACTATGCGCCTTGCACACATTGTATGCACCAGTGCACCTCTAGCACGTGCAAAGAAAATGCAATCAAATTCCTTGAATACATTTTTGTTCTAGGTTATCTAATTGATTTTGTGTGCAAGCTACTATCAGCAGCATTTCACGCTACCCTTTAATAGGATCAAACTATACTTGTTGGTTCAACTTATGCGACTGAGCTATTTTCTTTTCTAATTAGTACATACACTTTTTAAAATGTCGCCAAGTCAACAATACCAACTCGGTGACACTCGGATCTCACTACTTTTTACTGTAGGAGACTTGAAACACCTTAATGTTTTTGCTGGGATATCTATAGTTTTTGAGCATTAAATAACTGAATGACATATATGTAAACACCATTTTCCTGACCGAACGTTTACTCGTTACCTAAACGTAACAATCACGTAATATGGATAAAAAGTGTCATTTCACGTTAGAATTTAAAAATGGCGGATAGGTTTCTTTGCTGTAGTATGTATTATGAAGTGCAAAAGAGTAGATCGATGTGTGAAAATTCACAATTTGAATTGAATTTTATGTCTGGTTGGGTGACAGACAACCTCATTTACTTTAATATTTGTTGTAATTACCCAAAGTTTTATCTACATAGGTAAAACTTGCAGTGATAAAGAATGGCTCCCGAATTGGGAACATTATTGTTTGCCATTATAAATGATGCATGACATACATACCTACCTATGAGTAGAATATTGACAATAATGGTGCTGATTTCGGATCCATTCTTTATCAGCGCAAGCTATATTATGCGTCTTGCTCACAGTAAGGTTACCAACTAAGTCATGAAAATAATTGCTGAAAATATTCACGTCATGAAATGACTTTGACTGTGCTGGGGCATATTGGATGACAGTAATTTTTGCTGCGGGTAAAAGAACTGGACATCTTTTGCTTGATACTATAGTTGAGACGGAATATGACAGTTGGTGGAAAACTCAAGTGAGAAAGCGACCGCCATACGGCCGCGAATGCAGCTAGTGGCCGTCTCACCTATAGCAAATATTTTGAAACCCAATCATGGATGGCCTTTTGCGTATCTTCATATGCGACATGATCCCACCAGTTTCTTGCAAAGGGCAGCAAGAAGCATCTCTGGGCCTGCCCTTTGCCCCACCGACCGGCTTGGACTACCCGTCTGTTGGTATAACTCAACTTGTAACGTGCTATATGGGGCTATAACTCTGATTTATGTTGATGATGCTGTGTTTACTTTGAAAATCACACCTAATGGTATTAAGAACCAACTTCCCGAAGCTACACACCCAGCTATCTACATAGCTAACTATTTAAAAAGTGTTATTTACATACATAACTCACGCCTCTTTCCCGGTAGGGTAGGCAGAGACTACACCCTTCTACTTGCTACGATCCTCACACACCTCTTTCGCTTCTTCAAAATTTGTTTCATACACGCTCGTCGGTTTAGGGCAGGTACTCTTGACCTGGCCTTTCTTTAAAACGCCCCCAATTTGGATCCGGATACGTTCGCCTAGGTCTTCCCCTACTAAAAATAAACCCTAATAATGTTTACAAAAATAAACCCTAGGCATTAAATTGTTTAAACTCAAGTGCGACATTTTAACTTAAATTATATATTCTGCGGATCGCGCACTTACTTTTGGCAGGAGAGACGCTAGCGCGTGCAGATGTCACTCCGCCCGACGAAGGTCCACCGACTGGACCGAAACTGTCGCGAAACCGCGGCGCCATTAAAAAATTAAGTGCGCGATCCGCAGAATATATAATTTAACCCTAGGCGTAACTACAGCTAATCTGGAGATTTTTTTTAAGTCGTAATAGTCGATTTATAGCCTAGAAAAAGATGGGGTTATTGTTATGATTAGACCAACAAAATTATTTCTGTCTTAATCGTAGTTAGATAAGTCAATGGTCTTATTCAGACCAAGAAATATGCCTTTCCTATAGTTATACAAACAGACAGTTGCTAGACATTTGACCTTTCCAACCTGACCTGACCTGGCAACACTAATTACAAACCTTTTATCCTACACGTAACAGTATTAGACTAAATCTTCACTTCCATACGTCCTAATAAGCTCAAATCACAAAGTAAAATATTATATAAATGTGTATGTATTCAGTTATATAACTGTCGACCTTTCAGCGAGTGTAATGCAATATAGGAGCTTCTTATAAGCAGTTGTGTGTTTTGTAATGGGTCGTAGTGCAACCTAGTGACATATGGGATATTGGTACAAGTAGGATATTTGTTTTGTACCGTAGAAGTGCTATTAATGATAGGACCTTTATCTGTGGTTTTAATATAGCCAACTTAAGGTACTTAGGGACTAATTTATACTGGTTTTCATACAAATATCTACTAAGAGAAACCATTGTAACTTGAACCCTAAAATGGGTTGGTTGATGGGTTGGTTAATATATCCTACCGAAATATTTAATGATCAAAGATCAAACTTGACTGACTTACCCCATAGTAACAATCGGTATAGTAAAGTTAAGTAAGTGTGTCTAATAAAACTTTTAATTTTTTTGGAGCTCGCATACTAAATGACGAACTTTTTCAACATGTTTTATGGGAGGCCCAAATATTTATTAATATTTTTTTTTCTTTAAATATATCTTTTTTCAGTTTTGTGAGTAGAACACATCCTTGAAATGTTTGTACTTAATATAATATAACCTTATATAATATGTGCGCAAAATAGCATAAGATAAAGGTACTTGATTCGTAAAAATAACTGTCCACCAGTTCGTCCGTTGACCCGGGTTATTTTACTTGTTCTCGGAATAGAAATGTACTTGACAGTGATTTGAATGCAAGCCAAATAGCGTTTGCTTTCTACAATACTCGCAAGAACATATGCCTTTGGAATATTGCATTCATTTTTAGAAGAAAAGTTTCCAAGTTTCGGATTTTGTATTTTCACTTTTCACAGCTTTAGCACACTGTACCATACAATTTGCTTGAGATTGAGTTAGGCATGGTATACTAAGATACTCCGCCTGGTATTCCATTCCGAGACTCGTGAACCACGTGACTAACACAAGCCTACGTCATCATGCTTGTGGGTTACCAAAATTACCCACTCTTATGATTATTTTTGTAAATCGTATAAGGTACTGTTAACTAATAAATACAATTTAACTGTTGTTGTAAAGTGCAAGTTAATACACACGTAAATCTAAATGATAAAATTATTCAGAAATATTTTAACTCATTTTTCTGAGATTAAATTTACCCCATAACGTATTTTATTGAAATAAAGTGGCAATACTAGTGACGTAGGCTTGTGTTTCCCTAAGATAGGTAGGTTAGTTAAGTTAGGTTTAGGTTGTGGAAGTATGAATTTCGTGATTTCACAGATGGTCCCATGGTAAAAGTTGGTTATATGGATGCCTACTAGAATCACATATCTTCATACTTTACAATTAGGTAAGTATTTGGATATGTCCTTGCGTACTTTAAAACATTATGAATTGCACATGCATAATGTTTGAATCGTGCATGTGCCACTGGTATCATAATATACTTAATCATAAAAAATATGACTTTTCGACCTATGCCACCTACTTATCGATTTTTAATACACTACACCTGACTAGGTACGTCATAAAAGACCATCTGATACGCCTAATGGATAAACCAAAATATTCATCGTATGAATCAGACAAACAGTAACCACTATTTTGACCCTTGTGTCAGAAGTGCATTGACTTCTTCTATGTAAGTAATAAAAAATACATTAAGACTTTTTTCCTTGAGTGTACTTAACGGGATCCCCTGTACCGATGTCATTTTAAGTTTCGAGTGGTATTGATCTAATGTGCGGTGTACATATACTTAGATATGTTTTCTCACCTTTTGTGATATAGCTAGCTGTAATTGTATGTTTTCAAGTGATTTGTTGTGTACGCAAATAACAAGTAGCCACTTTTTTGTAAGGGTTCATTGAAATATGTGAGGTCGAGTCCCCGATTCGTAAATTTTTGGGTGACGGAATTCAGCATAACACATTACATTCTGCGTTTCTATCACCACATTAATGTGACTTAACTTTTGACGGAATACGAAACGGCCAATCAAAATAGACACTCTAACAGTATCACACATTCGTCACATCAGCCTCTCGTACTGCTTGATGTTTCTGCACAAGGCACAATCTCCTGTTTTCACCATCCAGTCACTACCAGCCACCCTTCGAACGATACACTATTGAGACACTACATTTAGAAGAAAAGGTGGGGCTCTAGTGAGTTGAGGGTAACTAGTTTTGGAAGTATTTAAACAATAATTCATAAAGCTTGTCAGAAGTCGGCACTAGAATGTGAATCCATTACGATAAAGTCATGGCTAAGAGTAAATTTGAATACCCATCTTCCTTCATAATAAAAAGCTTTGCCCTAAGGATATTATTTTGGTTTTTTGGCATTTCGAAGCTTCTGGCCTTTAATGAATATAATGACATGTAAAAATTATAGGTATCTACCCTAATTAATCTTAACAAATTGGTATCGCTTAATATTGAGCCTCACCAATTAATCAGAAGCTTAATAATTTGCCTACCTTTACCTTCATACAAGATAAATGATGTCGGTGTAATGGAGAGGAAAACTCAAAGCTTATTGCAGATGGCATCATGAGCAACTGTGCCTAAATGCACCAATAAGAAATAACTAAACTTTGACATTGACACATTTGACCAATCAAATTACAGAAAAAAGACACAATACAGAATGCCGCCATTAGTTTGCTACCTTATTTCAAAGGGCTTAAAAAACTAAAGCATTTATTATTTCTATAAGCCATTTTCGATAACAAGATTGTATAATAAAATCGATTTCTGGGTCAAAAATTGACATTACAGTAACACTGCATTCACACGAATTTCGTTGCAATTTCGTTTATAATATCAAACAATAAAGTACAGTTTTGTATGGTCAAGTCTTGTCGTGACTTGTGAAAACTAGGCCGGCGGTTTGAGTGCGTTTCAATGTTGTGTAATGATTTTTTTATAATAATATCTACCTACTTGGTTGATCTTGTATTACTGATATAGGGTGATTGGAAAACGGTACAACTGGTAAACATCTTGGCGGTTGTTTGCCGTGCGATATCGGTTTAGAATAACATATTTTTTACCCGCTTTTACTCGTGGCGTGGGTAGTAAAAGGCGTTTAGGGTAAAACTAGGCAATGACACATAATATGTAATAGTAGGTTACCTGTTAAT